>BMAU01012419.1:0-24269 GCA_019973935.1 Trichonephila clavipes
GATTGCACATGAAGACACCAGCAGCTAGCTCCCTGCTAAGTTTTCACTTTGGCATAACATGTAAATTCTCAAGCATCATCTACATTACTTGATTGAAGGTCAAGAGTACACGACTTGGCACTCATAAAAATTCATTCACACCAAGCAAGTATAGAAGTAAATAGCGAAAATGCATCCGATCAGATAGGTCTCTTGCGCCAAGACCTCTAATTGGTCATTTATATATGATAACGTTAAAATGTATAAATCTTGTCTAGTTATTTCATAAAATAACTAGACAAGTCAGTTAAAGTATATAATAAAAGTACAATTTCATACTTACATGGTTATTCTATGAAATACCTGTAATTAAGGATAGACCATTAAAGTGAAAAGTAGACAATTTCAAAGATTTTTATAAATTAATTGATCCCAAAATAGCTCAAACCTCTCGAAAAAATACATTTTAACATATTCGGACGAATAATTGATAAATATTGTGGAAAAGCAGAAGGTATAATTTATTACATTGCTCATATTGCTATTAAATACACTGCTGGACAATTGCTAAGGACGGATCACAAATTGATATGTAGCATAACATTAAGCGATACATGAGGCCTAGTAGGATAAAATAGAGTTGCCAAACTGTTCAAACATTAGAATAAAGAATATTTATTGTTCTGAAAAGTACAAAAGCTGTGAAACATCTGAAAGAAAAAAAAAAATGTTCATTTGATCTGCGTACGGAGAAATGGAACAATGCATCTAAAAAAAGGAAGCAGGCACCTTAAAGAAAGGTATCAGTACAGGATATGTCCACCGTGCAGTGTGATGCAACATTCCACACGTCGTACCATACTTTGCACAACATTATCCAGCAGCTGTTGAGGCAATTTATCCCATTCCTCTGTGAGTGCACGGATGAGGGTGTTCTTGTTTGTCGGAGGATAGTTTCGACCAGCAACTTGCCTCCCTAAAGCATCCCACACATTTTCAATGGGGTTTAGATCTGAGAACGCGCTGGCCATACGAGATGCGTTGAATACCCTCGCTGTCTAGACAATCTTGAACAGCGAGTGTTCGATGACACGTTGCGTTGTCGTCCATAAAAACAAATTTATCACCGACAGCACCACGGAAAAGACGAACATGAGGAAGTAGAAATTCATCAATGTATCGTTGGCCCGTCATAGTCCCATTCATTCGCAACCACATGTAGGCGCGTGCGGCCTTTGAACATGATGCCGGCTCACACCATGATACTGCATGTCGGATATCGGTCCTTTTCCTGGATATTTTCTGAACGATAAGCAGTACCACTCTCGTGCCAGATCAGTTGGCGTCTACAATCCGATGACAGACTGAACCTACTCTCATCTGAGAATAGTACGCATGCCGAGTCCTGTTCAGTCCAATTGTCAGATGCTCACGACACCATGGCAAACGGGCAGTATGGTGCTGTCTGGTCAATAGGACACACACAACAGGTCTGCGTGTGTATAGTCCTCCTCCCCTCAAAGGGTCTGGCAACAGTTTTTCGGGAGATTTTCTTTCCTGAGGCAGCAAGAAACTGATTTTGCCACCTGCTGAGCTGTGGTGCGCCTGTTCCTTTTTGCTGATAGGACGATATATCTGTCTTCTGCAGGCGTCGTACTTCTAACACGACCTCCCCCGTGCCGTCTACTACACATTCCAGTAGTTTTAAATGACTTCCACAGCCGTGAAACAACGCTGTGAGCGATGTCGAACTCCCTGGCAACATCTGTTATTTTCGCCCTTTCTTCAATCTTTCCGATAATTCGGCCACGCATAAAATCATCTATGTGATGTCGGGGGAAGACATGCCAAAAATTTTAAGTTCGTCTATTAAATCTTTTCTGTAAAACTTTGACTTAAAACAACAACTGTCCACACGCGTCAAAACCTTTAAAGCTCTTATGAACGCTATCACGTGATGAACAGACGTGGAAAAAAAAATTTGCATACTCATACTTTGTCTTACCAATATCCCGCACTTATTCTAATTTTCCCCATTTTGCTTCCTTTCATTTTGTGGTTGCTATGGATGATAGTGTTATCCGTCCTTAGCAATTGTCCAGCAGTGTAGAAAAGGGGGAAAAAGAAAATGTGTTGCAAAAAATAGAGATTACACTTAAATATTATCTACACAAAAATACATGCTGGGAAAAACTGTGCTTCATAAAAACACGGTGTAAACTTTTCAAAACAAAAATGTAGGAGCCTATTAATTAAAATTTTATGAGATACCTTTATTTTACTTTTCATTATTTATTGGAGCCAGGATTGTTGTGATGACACTTTAGATTGCACTGCTTATTATTTTTGAAACAAGCACATTGTCAAGTATTACACATTTTTTTTCCCTCGAGCACTTTTTAAATCCTGGTCCAGTACCGCAACTTTGAACTAGTGCAACAGATCGAAGTGTTGTATCAATGTTTGATTGATTGATTGATTGAATATTAACGTCGCACTGTTCAGCTACACGAGGGCTTTTGGCGACGGACCACGTAATTTTGAACCATGGTCAAGTGACGTGGACGACACCTGAGCTGGCACCCCCCCTCTCCCCCTAACTACCACACCACACCAACGGGAGGACGTTTCAGCTCTCGACAGATTTAACGTGCATCGCTGCCCTACACGGCGGGTCTTTAGTGGTACAGGTCTCGAACCCGTGACAAAGCAAGCCACGGTCCGATACCTATACCACTCGGCTACCGCGGAATACTGAACTGATAACTAGAGAGCAATTGTTGTAATCTGCCTAATCGGAAAAATTCTTCCCAAAGCAGCTAGAACCGGTTCAAAGAGTTTCGAGTGTCGTATTTTTCATTCTTTATAGATCAAGTAATCATTATTCTATAGAATACTTAGTTAAATTGTAGAATTCAATAATTTTATGTACTTTAACTGAATGATCTAGTTATTTCATAAAATACCTAGTTATTCTATGAAGTAACAGATTTCTAGCTTTAACGGTAACATACACACTGTAAATGAGTCTTAACGTTAGTGTAACTTCAAAGTGCAATCACTAAAACTCTCTTAACTCACTTCAAACACTCTCTAACTCACTTTCATTCTTAAAAAAACATAGATCTCCACTATAAGAAAGATAGGCATTCTTCTATCATATTACTTGATACTATATAGCTGTTGCAATCATTGATTAAAAAAAATAAGAACAAAATCAACATTGCCGAAAGACGCGCTATCAGTGGCGTAACGGAGAACATTTGGGCCCCCTCCTGCAAAGTCAGGTTTTGGGCCCCCACGTTGAATTTTACAAAGGGTAGGCACTTGCGTCAGTCAGACTTTGGGCCCCTTAGAATCCTGCCACCCCCGCGATGCTGGGGTTGCGGGGGTGTACGTTACGTCACTGCTCGCTATGATAAAAAACATTCTTCAGAGAACTTGCGGTTCCTTAAGTGTTAACATTTTGCTCTCTTTATTTTATTCTTTTCAATTCTACTTTTGATCCATCGCATATTTCCTTAGCAAAGTCACATCATTCCAGAATTTAAGAACGTAAAGTGTGTATCTTCTATTTTAATGTATTAAATTCATCTCTAAGGAATCTAGAGGAGATTTTAAAGGTTAGTTTATGTAGAGTTCCACATTTTTCATGTCTTCGCATTTATGTTTTAATTAACAACTGACTGCGATAAGCGAGTCTGTACTTAGCTTAGAGTGCTATTTTTGTTTAATCTATTAAGCGCACCCATTTATAGATGTCATGGTCAAGAGATCGCGCGCGTAGCCGGCGTTTCATAAGTTTGGGCTAGTGCTTCTCAAACTTTCAGTATTTGCGACCCAATTTTCAACCATATATAATTTTTGCTACGCCCCCTTCTTCAATAACAATGCGTTGAATGCAATAAAAATGTACTTTGATGTAAAACTTTAATTGTAGTAAACCACAAAAATATAAAGATAAGTATTAAGTTGATTGATAAGTGCTAGTACTCCTGTTAAGTGCTAGTAATTATATTTGTTTTAATGTATTGATAAATTAACTATCAAAAACATTGTGCAATACTGATACATTTATTATATAAGTCAGTATAAATGTGTATTTTTTTAAATATCAGAATGTATATTACTTTGTTCTTTTCAGTAAATTAATTCTTATTTTAAATCTTTTTGTTTTCGACATGCTCGCGCCCTCCACTAAGGGATATCACACCCCTCTCTGGAGGACGAGCCCCCACAGTTTGAGAAACGCTGGTTTTAGACCTTGAACCACTCCTCCCCCGACAATGTACTTCCACCGTTATGGTTTGGTAGTTAAAAAAGAGGGTGGTGCCAGCTCAGGTGACGTCCACATCAAGTAACTGAATTTCAAAAAATTACAAAGTCCATCTCCAATAGCCCTTGTGATGATTTATATAGAGAAACTTTTAAAATAACTCTCTCTCTCTACTGATACATATGTTTAGTTTTAAATTTTTAAATTCTTAGTATTGTTTTCCTCCCATTTAAGAAATAGATTTCGAATCAGGTATACGTTTTTCTATTTAAGATGTGTAATTCGATTACTTAAACTTATTCAAATATTTTCTGAGTGAGTTTGAGTATATTAACGTCACACACTGTAAGGCAACATGAAAGCTATTGGAGATTGACCCCGTAATTTTGAACCTCAGTCTAGTGTCGAAGATTGCATTTGAATTGGCACTCGTGCTCCGACTTTTCACATCAAGCTAATGGGAGCACTAAGTCTCGTTTGATTTAACGCACATAGCACCCTCTATACGGCATGTTTTGAGTGGCACCAGAACTGAAATCCTCGACGCACTGACCTCGAATTTGTGACCATAACCCCTAGGTTACGACAGCTACAAATAGTTTATATTTATGCGTGTATGGAAAAAGATTATTTGAAATGACTACATTTGTAAATCAATTAAAACCCCTGAATTCAAAAAATAATATTCAAAAGCTTTCATTTGACTTCTTTAATTCTCTAAATCAGTGTTTCTCAAAGTGTGGGGTGCGCCCCTGGGGGTGCGATGATCCTACAAGGGGGTGGCGCGAGCATATCAAAAATTTAAAGATTTAAAAAAAAAAAAACCGGAAAGAGAAGTAAAACCACATGCTTTCTTCCATAATAAAAAAAAACACACAACAACAACACTGACATAATTTATGTTTATTATCTGGCTTTTTCCATCATCAAATAGCTATCTTTGATCCCAAAACCAAATAAAAGGAAAAAAACATTGTTTTATTTGCTGTATTTCCTCAATGAGAGATTTTTTTATTACGTTTTAACATAAAATATTACTCGTTAAAAGAAAAACAAAACCCAGACCCTGAGAAAAATTCTAAGAAGATAAACAATTCATCACTGTAATTATTATTGAAATACTGTACATTAGTTGTAGAAAAAGAAAAGGAGACATGATTCACTTTTCAGCCAGGCTGCATAGTACGTTTTTGCTAATCATTTGATTGACCTTTAATCTTATGGTATGGTTATTCAATATTAGTTCCGTCCCATCTTTTATGCGTTTGCTTTTCGCTTAGGAAATTGTAAATAATAGAGTTTTACGATATTTGGAAAAGAATTGATTAATTCAACATTTATGTAATATTAGTGAAAAGTGTCTGATTTGCGTCCTTTATTATGGTCTTGTACTTTTGAATCATTTTAGTTCAGTTTTATTGGATTTTTCCCAAACCATCAAAGAATTGAATAGTCCTTGAAAGAAGGTAAGTATACTTTCTATAAATTAAAATATTCACTAGAATTCCGATTTGTATCGTGTACAGTAAAAAATAATTATAAACAAATGAGTGGGGTGACTGAGTCCCCCCGCACTACCATTAGCGTTAGTATCGAGTACGCACCTGCTCCCGGGTTAAAAACATTTTGAAGTCTTCTCGCTTTAAATGTTAAAAAGTAACACAATTATTCTTCATCGGAGTTTAATATTCTTTTTCATAATTTAACATTAATTCTAAATGCTATAATTGTGCGAGGTTTAAAATTATAGTTCTTTTAAACAGTAATTTACAATTAGAGCATTTATCTAAAAAAATCATTTTTTTCGTTTTTGTATACAATGTCGTGCACGCTGCTTTATTCTCCTTACAGTTCAACTATTATATCACGAATAATGTTTTATTTTTTAAAAAATGAACTCGTGCGAAGAGTCGGTGTTTCAGCCAGTATACGTTTAATGTATCAGTACTCTGAAGAAGGTATTTTATAAATAATTTTTATTACTAAATTTGGCCGCGGTAGCCGAGTGGTATAGGCATCGGATCGTGGCTTGCCTTGTCACGAGTTCGAGCCCAGTACCACTAAAGTCCCGCCATGTAGGGCAGTGATGCACGTTAAATCTGTCGAGAGCTGAAACGTCCTCCCGTTGGTGTGGTGTGGTAGTTAGGAGAGAGGGGTGCCAGCTCAGGTGTCGTCCACGTCACTTGACCATGGTTCAAAATTACGTGGTCCGTCGTAAAAAGCCATCGTTCAACTGAACAGTGCGACGTTAATATTCAATCTCAATCAATCTTATTACTAAATTAAGAACAAGTTTAATAATTATTAGGGACTTCCACGGGCTCTTCTTGTAGAGGAAAGTTTTTCAAAGGAAGGTTTAATATCAGAAATTGACACTTAAAGAGTTATTTTCCTATATTTAGCTGAGATCTATATTTTGTCTTCAAAGCATCCACCGCAGAAAATCCGGTTTAACAAAAATAGGATGTTGAAAATGGTAATAGTATACGAAGTGCTTTTGTTTTCAGTACAGATAATTCCTCATCCACCTCTACCCAAAATTCTAAGAGCAATTTATTACAAAATTGCTTTTAATTTTCACTGGATGTGAAATCTATGAAGATGTCTTCTTCGGAAGTTGAGAGCCCTTCTGGAGTATCTTGAAATAGAGGCCTAATCCACTCGTAACTTGTTACCAAGCTGTCCTCATCCAAAAAATACTTTTTAAAATTCTTTGCCAACATAGCTCAATGATTTTACATGTTTTAAAAACAACTTTCACATGTTGTTGTTCATATTTGTAAGTTTTCACACAACGAGCTGAGGCTTTTCCCCCCATCATTTACCTCAGCAGTGGTAAATCCAAAATTTAAGTATTTTTGAGAATATCGCCTTGATTTAATTTTCGGAACCATGCTCGTTCGTCTGTGTACTTGTTGATTCTTTATTATCATGGAATGTTTGCTTACGACTTAAAAATGTATGTATGATATTGTTTTAATCTATTGCCGTAAATACTTAATTACCGTGAATTACAATTAACGTGTGAATTAAAAAATGTACATTCAAGCTAGATTCGGTAGCTATAGGAGTATTGAGTCGACCAAAACTGACTGGAATTGTACGAGGATAAGCATTTTTACATGTTTTGCGCAGACGTCCGATAGGTTGCCCAGACTCACGCAAACATACCCTATAATGCCAGATGTGATGGATATGATAGAGAGCGACATTGAGTGGACTATTTTCTAATGACATTTGTACTTTGAGAAATGAATATGCTGAAGGAAATAAATCTTTAATTAAATACATCATTTTGCGATCTGTTCCAATTTAAAAATTAGAGAAAGAAAAATAACATAATTCTAAGTAATATATATTTTAAGTAATTTTCTTAAAATATATATTACTTAAAAGTTAGATATACACAAAATTTAATGTACTTATTGTATTAATTTGTACGGTTTATAATTAAGATCGTATTGTAACTTTAGCGTCTCTCTCTCAAAGTGCATTTTTATTGCGGTAAATACATTATTGTTGTACAGGGGGCGAGACAAAAATTATGATTGAAAATTGGGTGGCCAGTATTGAAAGTTTGAGAAACACTGCTTTTAATGTATGAGTGGTGCACAGAGTATTTTATGACTAATTAATTAATACTAAATTAAGAACAAATTTAATAATTATTAGCTACTTCCATGGGCTTGTCTTACAGAGCAAAGTTTTTGAAAGGAGTTTTAAGATAAGAAATTGACCCTCTGAGTTCTTTTTCTATATTTAGCTGATATCTATGTTTTGTCTTCTAAGCAACCACCGCATTTTGTAATATGTTCCAATTTTAAAATCAGAGAAAGGAAAAATAACTTAGTAATTATCCTATTACTTAACTTTGTTTTGCTTAAAAGTAACATATACAAAATTTAATACTTATGTCATGAATTTGTACGGTTTATAATAAATATTGTTGCGTTATCGTAAAAGTGCATTATTATTGCATTCAATAAATTATTATGTATAAGGGGGCGCGATAAAAATTGTGATTGAAAAGGGGGCGCCAGTATTGAAAGTTTGAGAAGCACTGGTTTACTGATTTTATTCAATAGAGAATTTCAAAAGTAAAAGCCTGATATGGGAACTCTCAGTTAGTATCCCTAGTTAGAATATTAAAAAATGTTATGGATACAAATAAATATTAGCATTCTAAAAACATTCAGAATTAACTAGATATAGAATTAATCTATTTGCTTACACATAAAAAAAAAAACTTCAGAATTACATATATGTTACAAAAAAGGTGTTTATCTAAGTTTTCACAATTTTCAGTATTGTTAAGTACCATAATAAATATAGAACGTTGAATACCTCAGTAAAAGAGTCCTCGAAAACGGGCCCAAAATATGTCTAAAAGAAACTGGATTTTACGTAATTGTAAAGATGATTATTGGGAATTTTACAAAAATTGTCGATTTTACTGATAAAATCAGAAAAATGTTAAACAGTGCAGAAAAGAAAAAACATGACTTTTTATATATTTAAACTATTTGATTCGATAATGTGAAGGGAAAAAAAAGAGCGCGTGCTTTTTGTTTCAGTTTTCTAGGAATGACGTCATGTCCACTCCTCTTTTTTTAAGTACATCTACATGACTGGAATTGCGAAACTTCATACAATCAATGCGTTTCAAAACACATTTTAGTCACGAGGAATTTGTCAAAATTGAGAATACCCATTACATAAAATTATTATATTCTTTTATTTGGTATGATTTGAAATTCTATTCGTTCGAAAATTAATTTCAGTGACAGTAAAGTCGAATTTGTTTTAAAAAAATACAAAAGAAAAAAAAAACGTATTTAGCATTCATTAATTTTATTAATTTAGGTAAATTAGAGTCAACAAGGGAAAAAATTAAGCCAATTAATTCCTACCTAGGTCAACAATTTTTATTTTAGTTGCTTTTTATTAAATAGTTACAATAAATATAAATATGTATATACATGTGACAGAATCATAATAAAGTCCCGCGTGCAGCTCGGACAGCGAGCTGTGTCAACGGGCCGAAAGCTCCACAGCACGGTGAATGTCGTGCCTCAGTGGAACGAACGTTGCGCTAACCCGCCGCCAACACTTTACGGACGGGCCGTGGGTGTACCGTTCGGCGTCCATCGAAACACGGGACGGTGTTCGAGAACGCTCTTCTGACTACACCTCAGATCACACCTAAAAGGCGAGTTTCAGTCGGATGCATCAGAGTATCTCTCTCTTGCACATTCAGAACGTTATTAAGAAAAATTATTCGAACACGAGAAAAAAATTTCATTTTTCGAGGAAAAAGGGAAACCCGTCGACAGATTGAATTCTACCCTTTTTTAGTCCTCACACCCAAAAACAGGCCCCAAAACAAATTTTTTGGGGTGCTAAATTTTTAGTGGACTTTAAAATTGTTTCGTCTTAACACGAGAAAGGAGCAAATTTAATTCGCCAATAATTCAAAAACTTACCTGAGTATCCACTGAATTTATAAAATTTTTTTAGAAAGATCTCATTAAGTAAAAGAGGAACATATATCTTTCTAGGCCCTGACCTTTAAAGGGGGACCTCCAGAAGAGGTCTTTATTTCAGAACGGAGATCCATAACACCTGCATTTTTACACGAATTTTCACATTAAAAAATACAAATAGATAGAACTTGTTGAGTTGCGCATACAATTCAATTTTATGAGCTCTAGTTTTATAGTGAAACCTTAAAAAAAAGAGGCCCAAAATTCCAAAAGGAGGCCGACAACTCCAAAACTTACCCGAACTTCAATAAAGTACACCGTTAGATAGAGCACGACACATATAACTTTGTGCTTCAGTGTAAAAGGGGACCCCTCCAGATCTTGTTGACCGAAATTTCAAAAGAGGGCCAGCAACTCCAAAACTTACAAACATTTCTACAAACAAAGAATACCGTTTTAAAGAACTCGTTGAGTAGAATCTAGCCTCAAAGGGGTCTCCTCTAGAAGGGGGAGTCAGAATCAGAATGGGGGACCCTAATTCCGAAACTTATACGGATTTTCACAAACCAATCACTTCGTTCAAACAGACTCATCCAGTTGCGTGAAAAATAATTTTTTTTTTTTTTTTTTGTAAACTCTAGTCTCTATGGGACCCCTTCAGAAGGGGGGTCGCAATACAAAAGTGGGGACGCTAACTCAAGAACCTACATGAACAAAATATACCGTTCGAAAGAGCACAGAATGTTTCGTCTAAAAATATAATTTCGGGACTCTGGTGTAAAAGGAGCCCCACAGGGAGAATTTCAAAGAGGGCCAGTAACTCCAAAACTTACAGGACTTTCCACTAACCAAAAACACCGTTTTAAAGAACTCACTGGGTAGAAGAGGAACATATTTTTTTTCTACACCCTGGCCTTAAAGGGGGCTCCTTCAGAAGGAGGTCCCGAATCAGAACGGGGGCTCATAACTCCGAAACTTACTTGAATTGCCATAAACAAAGTACATCGTTAGAAAGATCTCAACGGGTTGAGTCTAAAAAAACGGGTGAAATTTTGGGCACACCCCAAATTTCATAAGGGGACCTATAACTCCAAAACTTAAAGAAAGACCTCCTAGATATGGAACTCGTCGAGTTGCGTCTAAATATATAATCGGGGCAAAGGAGGGGGGGCGGGGGCAGGGACCCGAAAAAACGGAAGTTGGTCTCTAACTCGGTAATTTACAACTTAGTTAAATTCACAAACATTTAAAACCACTTCATAAATAGAATTATTTATTCGAATAGAATCAGCACTGTTTGAGTTTTAGATGGTTCAGTACTATTTGTTATAAATTAATATTCTCTAGCTTGAATTACCACTAATATAATATTTCAAGTGAATCTTATTATTTTCTTGGGCAATACAGTGTTCACTTTAAAACGACTTTTAATGAAATTAATTGCTAAGTATTGGATCAATTCAACTGTGATCAAATAAATTTTTTTATCTCTTCCTTGATGTAATAATAATCACTTTCGATCCTATTCTTAACACAACATCTCTGGAATATAGAATGTTTTACACAATCCATGCAAGTTTTTCCATTTAAATTAGTACAATACCTGCTATTCTATAAACTGAATGCCATTCGTGAAAAGTATAGCAGTTTAACAGTATTGATTATTCTCATTGTGTGTGTTGTTTCATGTATTCATCTATTTAGAGTTTCAAAAAGATTCACTCGCCACAAGCAAATGAAATATATTTCAATATTTTTACTCTTCTAAGCACTCGAATAT
This sequence comes from Trichonephila clavipes, assembly GCA_019973935.1. NCBI lineage: Eukaryota > Metazoa > Arthropoda > Arachnida > Araneae > Nephilidae > Trichonephila > Trichonephila clavipes. Next base: position 11,519 of record BMAU01012419.1, read on the forward strand.
TACTACTTTGATGTATTTTATTTTAGAATTTTGTGGATCACAATAATTAACTGAAGAGTGGTAGGTTTCTCAATTTGTATTAGATATATATTTTGTAAGCCTTGCTGATCACGTGAACAATGCGACAAAAATTATGATTGAAATTTAAGTCGCCAGTATTGACAGTTTGAGAAACACTGCTCTAAATAGTTCTGAAAATATTAATATGCAAAATCTTAAGAGTTGTTCTGCTCACACTAAGAGGAAGTGACCCAGGAGAATTATGCAGCACTTGCATAATCCTCCCTAGCATTTAATTTAAATCTTATTTTTAACATAAATAGTACTCCTAATTTTGAAATAAATTTTATTCATTTAATCATACCTTTATATTTCATTGTATTCTTATTTTAAATATCAAATCTTTAAATATACTCACTTTTTTTATTTTAAATATCAAATATCAATCTAAGTGTGTGCACTTAGCGCCTGCCACACTTTCCTTCAAGTGAGTGAATATTAACGTCGCACTATTTAGCTACACAAGGGCTTTGGGCGATGGACCCCTTGATTTGAACCATGGCCAAGTAACGTGGACGACACGTGACCTGGCACCTCCGTTTCCTAACTACCACACCACTCCTACAGGAGAACGTTTCAGCTTTCGACAAATTTAACGTGCATCGCTCCCTTACACAACGGGTCCTTAGTGGTACTGGGCTCGAACTCGTGACAAAGCCAGCTGCGATCCGATGTCTTGACCACTTGGCTACCGTGGGTCCACACTTTCGTTCAAACATCAGCAGCACCGAGCGCGATCAATGGAAACCCGCCAGTGTCATTTTTTGACCATTTTAATTTTTCACCCCTACAAGACATAGCGTCACAACACAACACACGAATCTACCCCCTCCAGGGCAGCCATTTGAGCCATTATCCTCACTTTTCAACCGCCTATAGAAAGATTCTCTCTCTGCTGAATTCCATGCTCCTGAAAAACATCTCAGAAATCAAGTTCCAAGCCTTGAAGCCCCGCCGTGGCTCGTCGAATAGTCATGCAGTTCTTCAGCGAGATAATTCAGCATCGTCATTTCATCTAACAGACTTTATACCAGAAACAGCTGCATTCACACCAAGGCTGTCAGCGTCGAGCGTCTAGCCAAGCAGACTTCATCTCACCCGAGACGAAGTCTTTGATTAGCTCGACGCTGACAGCCTTGGTGTGAATGCAGCTTAAGAGTTCCTAGAAACCGAGATGCCCGCATAATATTCCGTAGAACAGATAATTTTTCCAGCTATTAGTGCTAGCAAACACATAATCATTATTTCCGGTTTAACGAGAGAACGATTTAGAGCCGAAAAAATGGTTTCTAAAGCGCTTTGTTTTGATATACTATAGCGAAAAGGCACTAAGTTTTTATGCTAAGATAAAACCTAATTTTATTGGATTTATGGGGATATCTTTATGGATATATTTCATCTAGCTGAAGGTGACCGGACACAAAAGGCGAGGATTCCTTTGAAATCAGTTATCCAAGGATCATCACCTTTGACTCCCCTCGAATTTCCGAAGCAAGAATTTGGAGGTAATGTAAAACCTCATATTTTTATTATTTTTTTGTAATTATGATTTTAAAGAAGTGTATTAACAATCATTGTTTTTAATGTAATCTCTTAAGAACGAAGTCAAATATGGTTCCAGCTGAAACTAAAGTGATCGAAATCAAATCATTAATCGAAAACTCTGAAATTTACCAGACTAATCCGGAATTTGTTCGACGCGTAATTAAATTGATAGCGAAGGAAAAAGAGATTAAAACTGCTGAAGAGTATCAAACTAAGAATTAGAAAAGATAAAACTAGTTCAACTAGAGAAGAAGTTTGATATCTGGAGATTCAAATTACAATTACCTGACGAAATCTCAAACCCTATTCTTTACCAGTTCTGAACAAGCATCGCTCAACTTCTGAAATTTGATCAAAAACGTTAAAAAGTTAACAATCAATGTCCATCAAAGACCAGAACCTCTTTGTTTTCTTCAGTAGCTTGAAAAACATTTAATTCTGAAGTTCACAGAAATCGGATACATTAACCATTTAATTGTCAAATTATTTTGATGATTTGGGTACTTAAATTGTTGCCATTATGCAAAAGACTAAGATATGAATCTGAAATAAACTTCTCCCAATATGTATTCGGGTATGAAACAATAAGATGCGCTAAAAAATATTACCCTCAATTATCCCATATAATACTCAGGCAAGACATTTGAAGCTAATATCCTACCCAAGATAATCTCGGTCATGACAGTTAAAATGCTGATGAATCTGTTAGGGGAGTAAAAGGTAACAATATTTTAACATATGCTACTGAAAACGATGACATATTGCGGTAAGTTAAACCTTTTAGTATTTAAAAAGGAATCTAGCCGAAACCACTTGAATGCTCAAATCAGGGTGGCCGCCGCATGCGGCCCACAAGATGCATTATTACTTTCAAAATACAATTATTTTGTGCAATATTTTTGTTTTTTGTAACAAATATGAAATAAGGTATGAAATGTATCAAACATAAATCAAGCTCTGTCTTAGTGGATGAAAACCTGCAACATCATTTACGATGTTTTTATAGATGCATCGAAATTGATTTGCAAAAACTAAGTGAAAGATTTGATAAACAAATATCTCACTCATTAAGGTTCATTCGGAGACTTTTTTTTTTTTAAGTTTTCAAAAATCCCTAATATTTTTACTTTTTTAGTTTCACTTTATACACAAAAATAAAAAATACAGTTAGAAATAATATAAGTACATAAACATTTGCAAAAATTTAAATTTTTAAAGAAATTTTAATCAAATTTTGGAATTTTTCAAACACTATTTTTTTAAATATTTTGTATTTTCCATAAAAATTGCTGCAATACATTTTTGAAACACATTTCTAGTGAATGACCTACAAGTGTTAAATTACTTCTTTTGAATCAGAAGTTATAGTCAGTCGAGCTTGCGAACTAGGAAATTCAATCAAATTATCGTAACTTTCAGAAAGAAATACATCTCTCTCTCTCTCTCTCTCGATAAAATAACTGAAAATTGTTCAATTTCTTAGCTTGTATGTCATTCTCTAGATAATACCATTGATAACATTTGTGTAAAATTTCATTCAAGTATCTCAAAGTAGTGTTTTAGATATCATGTTTGAAATATCATGAAATTTACAAAAAATAGTTTTGAGAAAAATGCATTAAAACTATATAAAAGCAATTTCAAAACAAAATATGACAAGTATATTACTAAAACTCTCCTGATTTATAATTAACACTTCCACTCTTTTGTAGTTTGTTAATTTTTTTTTCTTTCTTTGGGCCCCTTTTTTCTGGTTTATTTAAAAAAAAAAGGCAAAGAATGTTGTATCGAGTCACCGACTCGAAACATGTCAACAAATCTCTCATTCCCAGTCTATAATTCCCTGCATTTATGTCAAATGCTTTCAAAATACCTAACAAACCAATGAAAGCTTTTTAAAAATAATGACGGTAATATATATATATATTGGTACCCAAAGAAAATGTTTTTAGCTCGATAAAAGTTTCTTTCAAAATGATTTGCCACAAACAGGCGTTAAATGATACATTTCTATTTGTGTCTTACCGTGGAGGCAATTTCTTAATAACTGCTTTGTGTACACAGGTTTAACAATATTTGAAAGTTTCACAGAAAGACCTACACTTTTTCTGTTTATTGTTTTCCGGTGCCGTTTCCTCGTTGATAGTCACACCAGTTCTCAGCTCAAATCGGGCATGGCCCATACATGGGTTTCTCCCTGCTGGAGCAACAGTGAAAAAATACTGTTATTGTAGCACTTAGCATAGCTTTGGCGTGATTGGTGTTAGTGCTAAAACAGTGTAGAATTTTATTAAACATAACTTTGATAAGTTTTTCCTTCTCACCGAGGTTTTTCTCACCTTTTTAAAAATTTTATTTTCTGACTACTCAATCTTTCAATATTCTAAAGGGTGTTTTTTTAGAGGTATAAAACTTTAAATTGCAATAAAACAACGATGTATTATTCGATTGACATGATTTCTTTTTATTCGAAAGATAATTTTGTGGCATTACATTTTAAATATGATTTCTGGCATAGGACTGCCACGGCTGACTCGGATGTAGTCCAATCTAGAAGTCCAATTTTCGATGACTTTTTCCAACATTTGTGGCCGTATATCGGCAATAACACGGCAAAATTTGTCTTCCAAATGGTCAAGCGTTTGTGGCTTATCCGCATAGACCAATGACTTTACATAGCCCCACAGAAAATAGTCTAGCGGTGTTAAATCACAAGATCTCGGAGGCCAATTCACAGGTCCAAAACGTGAAATTAGGTGGTCACCAAACGTGTCTTTCAATAAATCGATTGTGGAACGAGCTGTGTGACATGTTGCGCCGTCTTGTTTGAACCACAGCTCCTGGACATCATGATTGTTCAATTCAGGAATGAAAAAAGTTAGTAATCATGGCACTATACCGATCACCATTGACTGTAACGTTGTGGCCTTCATCGTTTTTGAAGAAGTACGGACCAATGATTCCACCAGCCCATAAAGCGCACAAAACTGTCAGTTTTTCTGGATGTAACGATGTTTCGATAGACACTTGTGGATTAGCTTCACTCCAAATGCGGCAGTTTTGTTTGTTGACGTAGCTATTCAACCAGAAGTGCGCTTCATCGCTAAACAAAATTCGCTTATGAAAATCGGGAACAACGGCAATCTCGTTTTGGGTCCATTCGACGAATCTACGCCTTGCTTGATGATCGTTTTGATGAATTGCCAAACCAAACTGAGAATAAATCACTTGACAGCTGTTAAATCGGTCACCATCTTGGAAAGTAATGCCAACTTAAACTTCTATACCTGAAAAAAAAACACTCTTTATTACATCTTAACGTTCCACTAAAGCATTCTTTGTTCTGTGAAAATACCTTTACTTATTCCAGTTTTCGTTCATTACAAGTTTGAGCTTTTCAAGTCAAGAACACTACAAGTCAACACTTCCAATGTTATTTTGAATGTCACCAGCATAGTTGCGTTTTCAAGAGGTTAATTTGATTCATTTTTTTAAGCCTTATAAGCAGATAATATCAAAAGCAGAATGTTCAGAAACAATTAACGATTAAAAATTGTACAATTAAAGCAACAAAAGTTCAGGTTTTTGAAGAAATTTACGAGCAACATTCGAAAGATTCAAATCAAAACAAAAACATGTGAGGTCAGAAGAAACAGAGTTGCCAATCGCAAAAGTCCAATTAAAAGATTGAAATTGTTGCTAACAATAAAATAGTTTTTAAAAAATGTGAGAGATTGTTTTTAAAATTATAATGGGTTGAAATTGCAAAAAAATTATGGCTAAAAATCATGTTAAGCAGTCAACTTCCGGTTTCGATTTCACCGCTGTAATAATATTTTAAACATCTGTAACTTTTTTTTCTTCAATCTAACGCACAGACAAAACAAAGGCAGATTTAGAAAGATAATTGTTTGAATTTTAAAAATATCAAATAAAAAGAAAATGTGATTTTGACCAAAAATGACGTTTTCAACGAAGTCGGATACCTTATTTGATCATTGCCTTATTGTTTTTATATTTATGTGATATACATGAAAACAATGAAATATATCAATCTATTTTAAATTTTCACTCAAAAAATGTTTGTAATGGGTCCAAATCTAATATAAAGATATATATCTTTATGTACATCCCACAGGATTTGTTTTCGAAGTGACTCACAAGGTCATTTGGATTGGTCAACTCAAGCTTCAGTATTTGTAAAATTCTGAGCAATTATCATGAATTTCATATTCTATTTGATGTGTTTCATTGAGACTTGATTATTTTTGCAGATAAAGAAAATTATCTAACACTTTATAAAAAATTGTTTTGATTTAGTATCGGATAAATTATATGAAACACTTGAATTGAAAACCAATAAACACGTTGGAGATCGGGAAAGCCAAAAATGGGTTTATATTGAATGAATCTGAGAGATAGCATGATTTAATTCTTCTGGAGTAGTGTATTTTAAATTAAGGAATAGCGTGACTTGCAACTGGGATCGCAAAAATGCGTGAGACTTTAACATATTCGCTTACATTAAATTTGTTAACCATCATTAGTAATAATAATTTAATTGCTTATTTAGTTTCTTATTGTGAAAGCCAATAGATAATTAAATTACTTTTTTTTATATTCTTGTTAGAGTATCAAACAAATTTAAAAATATTTAGCACGTACTTCATCCGGCTGTGTTGACAATGATTTAAAGATCAAATAAAATATTCAAGAATAAACATACATCCTTCCTATCTATACTTAAATCTTGCATATGCCGTGTTGCTGTCAAAATGTGATGATCTCAAGAGTGGACTCAGAATGACTACACTTAATAAACAGAATATAGTTCGTGTAATTTACAGTGTTATTACATTATGTTTTTATTTATTTTGTTCATTACAATTTCTATAACGTTATATTAAAAATAAATGCTTATTGCGGATATTTTTTACTGTAAAACAATATTTTACAAATAAGATGCATTAATAAGTAACGAAGCGTGTATAAACTTGGCGCAATACTTTTTTATAGGATCGTCACGCCGAAAAGTTTAAGAAATCCTATTTTGGAGGAAAATTTCGTAGCTTAGGTACAAAAAACGGTTTACCTTTAAAAAAAAAGACTCATTCGCAAAAAATAAGATTTCGTTAGAAAAATCATTATATAATCCTGTTAATCAAGTAATTGCATCCGAACCACTTAGTTTTATTTGCAGAACAAAGAATGACGAATTTCATTTTTCGCGAAATTACCCTAAGCGTTTTGAAAAAGAGCGAAAATACATCGAAATTAAGTACGCCTTCAGATAAAATGTGATAACATATTACGCGAAATGAGTTGGAATATGCTGATATATTAATCGTTGGAAAGAAAATAAATGTTGAATAGATTCAGGAAGTGAGCTTATTATTCTAAGTCCACTTCCTATAAGATTCTCAGTGGGCTTACCATTAAAAATTGTATCACAATCATATCACAAACAAGAAAGAGATTACGAAAAGCTGCAGTAATTATATTGTCAGGGAATTTTATTTTTTACGTGCTCGTTCAGGAGAAAATACTGCATACTAAAAATATATTTTCGACAAAGAGATTTGTGCAATATCGTTTCCTGGTAAAATAGCACTGACTAGAGTTATAAAAGGAATATTTTATTAAAAGATAAAATATTGGTTGTGCACACCTCTCCAAAAAGAATCCGGTTCGCTGAAAATAAGGAACTAGATGTGTGACGACTTAAGAGGTAGAATTATTAAACCTTCATGTTTGGATTATTCTTTATCAAATGTTTTGTCTAAGAAAAAGGATAAAAGGATTTCATCTGTCTCTATATGTGTGGACTTCATGCATTTAAATAAAGAAAATACGGTTTCCTTGCCTTTAGTAATGCAGATGTAGTTTTGGTTTATATAGGCTAGGGGAAGTGTACGGGCTATTCCAAGTGTTGTGGTCCACCCAGTATCGTAGGTATGTATATCCTATATTAAAATTGTATGTTTTCTTTTATTACCACTTGTTTCTGACATTGTACCCTTTTAAACTGTCAGATTGTTATTTTTACTATAAAACACAAGTACCACAAATTTGTCAAGTTGAAAACTTAAACAACTATGAGTGACTTCTAGACCATTGACGTATCCAATGCAGTTTGCAGATAACATACGTGAATCGATTAATCTGAAACTGACGTTTGAACTTAATTTGCTCGTTATCTAGTCCCCAAACGTCACAAAACATAACATAAGACCCAATTCCGTAAAAGCACAAGATGTGGGATGATGTGTTAATAGCCATCCCATGTTATCGTGAGAAGAGCTCATCAACATTTATTTTCTTCAGTTGATGTGTGGAGAAAATTCCTATATGGGGTCTCAGGGGTGTTAAATTTCTCTAGAGGCCTGAAAATATAAACAATTTTCAAACATGTATAATTCTTTTAAATTTAAATTAGATAATTCGAATCTTTTATACATTACAGTGGGTGATCGGTTAACGAACATAATCCGTTCCAAGACTATGTTCGCTATCCGAATTGTTCGTTAACCGATCATTGATTCACCATAGACTTCTATGTTAAATCGATTAATTCGTTCTGGAGACCCTAAATAAATTTTAAAAAATGTATAATTTCTTAGTAAGTTTTTTAAAAAATAATACATATATAGTCTTGCATATTAATCCGTCCTTTTCATTTTTTGCTTAGGGGGCGTTGAAGAACATGTCCAATGTCGATTGCTTTTCTGTCTTTTCAGGATTTTCCGGAAGTAACTAAGAGTATTGTCATTGTAAAGATCCCCAACCCTACTGACATCAGCCTGGTTTGGGTGCCATTCTAAGACCATTGCTCTGACATCCTCCCTCACTTTTCAAAGATCTTTAGTGACAGATGTCACCATTGGTCCCCGCTTTCGTCTTCCTCTTGTTCAGAAGGAGACACATTTCGTTGTGTTTCTTGGTGTTCTTCATTCAAAATTTCTTGGAGTTCTTCTATCGTTAGTTCATCTTCATGTCCCATTATGAGCTCTTCTATTTCATCCTCGTTCACCTCCAATTCAAGATCTCTAGCAGTTGTCAAAATTTCATCCATAATTTCAGGGGTGCCTCCCTGATCATCTCTGATTATGTGTTCGTTGTCCAAACACAAAAAATCTTTCTTGAAAAGTGTTCGTTAACCGATCACCCACTGTATTTATAAGGGAATGGGGCTTCAGTAAAGTGTAAAATGTTTAAAATATAATCATAATTTTAAAAATAAGCATATGAAAATAAGAAACTTTTCTGTAAGAAATATTGACTAAGTTTTATGTCGCGCATGCTGTTATCTAAAATCGTAGCTTTAATTACTAGTTGTAAGATGATTTATAAAGTTATATGTATCCGTATTACACTGTAGTAATATTATATAAGTAGAATAATAAATTATATTTTTGAAAAATAAAATAAATTATATTTTCAAGATTTTTTGAAAAAAAAAAATTCATTATCTTTCAAATATTTTGAAACAGAAAAGATATATTATTCTTAAATGATGTAGGGTTTAAAGAGTATGATACATTTTATAATTCTGTAAATTTTTATGAATCAGAGGCTACTATTTAAGAAAAATAGCGAGCGAGACGCAAAATTTACTTGATAATTATTATAGAATTTTCATATGCTTATACACTCTGTCGCAAAAAAAAATATATGCACCCAGAAGAAATCAAGCTACAATCACGAAACTCGGCAAGAATGTAGTCTGGTAAGAGATATGCAAATGATTAAAATTTCGAAGCCAATGAGACAAGGCTAAGTGTGCTATGCGCATATTAGTTTGCGCACTGGGAGAGTTTAAAAGCATGAGTACGAGCGCCGTACGGCTATCCAAACGAATCTGATGACTTTGATAGACGATATTGAGACTTAGGATGCCTCTAAGACGTAACCGGCGGCAGTACGAGCAGCTGACGGACTTTGATAGGGGCCGTATAATAGGCCTCAGAGAAGCAGGTTGGTCGAATAGACGTATCGGCCGCCACCTCGGTCGGAGCGATATGGTAGTTGCTCGGTGTTGGCAACAGTGGATCACAGAAGGTAGAGTGTACCGTCGCGGAGGGTCAGGACGTCCCAGGAACACAAATGATCGCGAGGATCGTGCAATCAGAAGAGTGGCCACTTCGGCACCAACAACGTCGCTAGCATCGATTCAACGCCACTTACCTCCTTCCAGACATCCAGTGCCATCAAGAGAAACCATAAGAGACGACTGACCGAAGTTGGCTTGAGGAGCCGACGTCCGCTAAGACGCTTACCACTGACCCCACATCATAGGCAGTGTCGACTGGATTTTTGCCGACCTCGGGCAACTTGGAGTGTGACAGACTGGAGACGTGTAATCTTCAGTGATGAATCCCGATTCAGTCTCAGTGATGATGACCACCGCACACGTGTCTGGAGGCGCACCGGCCAGCGGTCCGATCCGGCATTTATTGTCGAGCGGCATACAGCAATTTCACAAGGTGTGACAGTGTGGGGAGCAATTTCTTGGGACACACGATCATCTTTAGTGGTCCTTCAAGGCACTTTGACAGCTCGCAAATACGTGGACGATATTTTAACGCCGATTGTGCTACCCATGCTATCAAGTCGCCCAGGTGCCATTTATCAACAGGATAATGCTCGTCCACATACTGCGCGACTCTCCCAACAATGTCTTCAAGGATATGACGTCCTACCATGGCCTGCCAGGTCACCAGATCTTTCGCCAATAGAGCATGTCTGGACGCGCTGGGAAGGCAACTGCAGCCGTCCCGAGATACAGGAGAATTAACTGCGCAGATGCAAAGACTATGGCAGGATCTTCCACAGGGGGTCATAAGTGATCTAATTGAATCGATGCCACGCCGAATTTCGGCTTGTATAGCTGCCAGAGGTGGCTTTACTACTTACTGATTTTTAACCTTTTTGCAAGCTGTAACCGCTTAATAAAATGATAGTTTGTTCTGAATTTTTAATCATTTGTTTATTTTCATATACACTACATGCATACCAAATTTCGTGAATGTAGCTCAATTTCTTCTGGGTGCATATATTTTTTTTGCGACAGAGTGTATTTTTAAAATTATGATTATATTTTAAACATTTTATACTTTTCTGAAGCCCCATTCCGTTATAAATAATGTGTAAAATTGAATTATTTAATTTAAATTTAAAAGAATTATACCTGTTTGAAAATTACCGAAAATAATTCTTAAATTAAGAATTATTTTGTAATTTTTTAGTTCGATTTAACATAAAAGCGTATTTTTTTTTTTTTTTAAATTATAAATTATTTAAAAAGTTTTTTAGTTCATTCTACAATAAAAGCCTCTTTTTTAATTTTTTAAAATTATCATTTATTCTTTGTTAAATTTATCCTTGAGTTTGATATTTGGAGCCGAAATAACGTGGCTTCTGGAATTAGACTTCCTCTTCAATGGTTATTAATTAACATGTCTGAAGGGTATTAATAAGGCATTCCATTTACGGGGCCGTGGGTGAGTCCCGAATCGTTGTTCAAAAATTCCGTCATTATAAATGTAGGAAAAAATAATAAAAGTGTGTGGAGAAGAAATATTAAACATCATTCGCGTACTATCACCTATTAAACCTATTGCTTCAAGAACAATTAGAAAATTTAATTATAATGGCATCATTTTTCTAAACATATCTATATACAAAAATCTTCTGTTCGAGTGTTTGTTACTAAACTACTTCTAAAAACGGCTGGACCGATTTCGATGAAATTTTTGTGTGGGTTCCAGCAAATTCAAGAATGGTTTAGATTCACAATTCGGTCCGATATCGCAATTAGTTAAAAAATATTAATTAAAACATTCAAAAAATACAACTCAACATTCACCTGCATTGTTGTAACAACGCTATTGTTATAAACAAGTAATGTAAAAAAATTTTTTAATCAATTCCTACTTAGATCAACCAAGAAAAAAAAATTTATTTTAGATACTTTTTATTAAATAGTTGCAATTAATATAAATATGTATATACATATGACAGAATCACAACATTAAGTGGTAATTAATTTTTATTAATTATTATTAAAGTATCGTTTTGTCATCCAAAACAATCGTATATATAAAGTTTCCTTTCAACTGAATGCTTTAACACGTGAGAAAGAAACATTTTTAAATTTTGACATAAGTCGCCAAAAGGGTCGCTAAGTCACCAACGTGACTGTATTTGTAATTTTTAAATAATTAGTTTTAATCAAAATTCATTTTTATTAATTATAATTAAATTATTGTATTGTCATCCAAAATAATCATGTACATTACATTTCAGCTCAAATAAGCGCTTTTAAAATGTATTTTATTAACGATTGAAAATTCCACCAAGATAAATAAAGTTGGAGTCGAAAATTGATTTTCAGCCAAACTGGCCAAACCCGTTTCTTATTGTTATGAAAATGCAGACTATTCACGCTTTTAGAGTTTTTAATTAATATCTTTCAAATAATTTTTTAGATATAATTCTGTGCGTGTGTATGTAACTGAACTCCTCCTAAACGGCTGGACCGATTTTGATGAAAGTTTTTGTCTGTTCCAGTGGACTAGAGAATGGTTTAGATTTATAATTCAGTTTAGAAATGTTTATTTAATTTTAATTTCTTATTTATAAATTATTGATCTTGGAATGTTTTTTCATTGGATCCGGCAGACTGTGCGCTACGATCGCAGTATCGAATATTCAAATATATTTTATTATAATTCAAGTTGGTCCCGACAGTTGTTGCTGTGATCATTTCAGGAAAATATTTTGTCATTTCGTGTTATTATTTTGTAGAAATAAATATCGTGTTAATTAAATTATTACATTCAGATTTAATTAGTGTTTAAAGAATTTTGAAGTGTGCATAAAAAGCCATACATTCTCCAAATTTAGTATGCAATTAAAGTGAGTATTTTACATGATTTTCTATTAAATTTACACGTGCGTTGACAACAATTATCCTAACCTACAAATCTATTTGTGTAGCTAATTGATTACACACATTATTAAACTTTTTCTATTTAAAATTTCTTATCGGAAATAGTTTGTGTGTGTTTCACTTCTAAGCAACCCAGAAGTATAAAACTTGGGCACATAATTACATTGTAATAACTTTTTTAATACAAATTTTACT
>BMAU01012420.1:0-69605 GCA_019973935.1 Trichonephila clavipes
ATAAATAGTTAGCATAATTAAAGTAAGAATTAAAGTCCACTGATGGATGAGCACTAAATCTAGAAGCTTGAGTGCTAGGAAACATTCATTGGTGTGGTGTAGTGTCACCTCGGATGCCGTCCTTGTCACTTGACCATGGTTTAAAATTATGAGGTTTGTCACCAATAGCACTCTGTTGTACCTTTCACGGTGCAGCATTAATAATAATCAAAATCAAGTAAAAAATTTGTTTTTAATTTTTGATTTCCAAATTTTACACGCATACAAACACAATTGCTATCTCTTTAAGTACACAGTGATTATATAATTAAAGTTTCAAAACGCTATAAAAAAGGAATCACTGATCAGAATGATGTGAAATTTGAAGGGAATATTATTGAAGAAGGGAGATAAGAAAAATGTATGCATGTGTTTGGCATAAGAAAAAAAAAATACTGTCGAATCTCCATATTACGTACCTGTATATTACGAATTTTTTCCGGAACCTAAAACATTTCATGATTTTCTTCATAAAATAACCTCCCAATAGTGAGGTTCGTTTTCTATAAAAGGAACTTTTTTCGTGTGATTAAATTTTTTTTCTCCATATTTTTAAAGTATTTCTTGACATTTTAAGTTATTATCTCTTTTAAGACATTTTATGGTGGTCATCAATCTTGAACTGAATTTATTAGGTGCCTAACTCTCTGAGAGCAATAGAATTCTGGGCATTTCATCCAACAAGGGCAACCTTTAACTCCCATTGTCCAGTTCACTAGAAACATTTTTGGTATCCCCTTTCATCCCTCAGTGGAGTTGTCTCGTTTCCTTGTGTTCTTGAACTAGTCTCCGTTCGTTTTGCTTCAACACTCGAACAGCGGCAGTTTCAATATACCTAAAATCGGGGGATGACTGAAATTGACCCCAATTATTTAGCCTGTGTTATGCTAAAAAGTATGCTGTGTAATTAATTGGCAATCGCATTTATTCATTTTTAACATTAAATTTTTATAAGTGATAAAAACAATAAGATATTACAATATGGAATATTGTATACAGTTAGTAAAATATATAAACTACTTTAATAGAAATATTTAGTTTCTTATACTAGTCAAGATTTCCTACACAGTTCATGCACATTTTGAGTGACTTCTTTTTATATATTACTAGCTGCATGGCCCGGCTTTGCACGGGCTTTCTCTTTCCCTCATGACGCCAGCAATTATGTGTGTGTTTGTACGCACGCAATGTGAGTGATTTCTAAAATTATTTCATTAAATTTCCCTTTTTCGAAATTTGTTCCAAATATTTTCGATTTAAGACAGGTTTTTTCCCCCTCCCTCTAGCCCGGCATAACACGGTTTTTTTAGTGTAAAATTACTGTTTCCTCTTCCCCTTCCCCTCACAGATAAAATATAGCTTCAAATTTCGATTTATGACTTTTAAATAACAATATTGCATTAGTTAAAAAATTATTAATGTGAAGCAATAAAAAGAAAACGATTCTTTAGTTAGCTTAAAAATGTCTCTGAAATGTATTTTTATCCAAAATAATAGACAATGTACTTTTTTAATTAACAAATAATTAATTTAGTAATGAATTAATAGAAATACTTTTAAAACACACACACACATATATAAGTTATAAAAAAATAGTATGGGGGAAGCGTAGATATATATTTACATGTACTGAAAAAAAAACATTCAAAAAAAAAAAAACTAAATGATAACATTTTTATATTTTATTTTAATTTCATAGTTTTCCTTCCACTGTCATAGTTACAAATTTTGTGTAATGAACGCTTAAAATAGTGTAAATAATTTATATCAGGAAGTGTAATACATTAATATTACTTTTTGTTGTATATTTATTTTATGTTAAAATATTGCCACCACCTCTCCCTTCGAAATCTAGTTTTATTATGAAATAAAAATAGTGACGACACTGATGAACGGAATAAATTAAAAGCAAAAGCGCACTGAGGAATGGCGTAGACAAAACAGAAGGGATAAAAAAGATAGATGAATGCTGTCACGGGCTTTTTTGAAAATGGCAGAATTTTTTCCTACTTTCTTGACAATTGTCGTTATATTTTGAAAACTTCTCACAATATCTTTATAAATTTTAGCCTATGTGTTATTCTGATGCATAAGCTATATTACTGTAAAGTTTCATTAGAATCCATTCGGTTGTTTTTGCGTGAAAGACCCACAAAGATACTCACAAACTTTCGCATTTATAATATATATTAGATGTACTCTTTCCACATATCAGTGTTTTACAGTCAGAACAAGTATCTACAGTTTTGTTTCTACACTTGGAAGCTCAGCAGTGAATACCGCGCAAATTCTTCATTAGTATCCACTTTTGTCTGTGTATCGGACATACTTCCTTTTGTGAATATACGCACTACGCAACTCTTCAATGAGTTGTTGAAGATATTCTCTCCTCGTAAGTTTTTTCCCCAATAACTTTGTACAAAATCCATGAATTCATCCTTTTAAGATCAAGAATATTGTAGAATACATGAACTGGCCACCTCCTTGATCCTGCCTTCACAGAATATTTCCGAGCCATTTGGTCGGCTATGTCGACACAAAATTTTGTTGAGTTATAAAACGATATATTGTTTCTGGAAGCTTTTCTGAGTGATTATTATCGATATCATGTGTGGGATGAAAGGAGCTCAATAATAAGACATTTTTGCTGGTTTTTCCTTAATAAACTGTCAAAGTTCATGCTCCAGTAACAATGAATCGTATAACGGCATCTTTACTTTTTTTCTCAAATTCAGGTACTTCTTTCCGATTTTATTTCATCGTTCCAGTTAAAGTAGTGTTCTCTGTTTTTAACATTTGAGACAGATTTAATGTAGTGAAAAAATTATCTGTAGTGATATTTCTTCATTTATTTTCGAAAGGTTCTATCAAATGCAAAACGAAGTATTCAGAGAGAGATAGGTTCACAGGACGTCCCTCATCTTTACCCAAATATGAAAAACCATTGATCACGTATTTACTATCAACATCAGCAGCAATTCAGAACTTGATACCAAATTTATCTGGTTTACTTGGCGTATATTGCATGAGACGACATCTGGTTTTAGAGGGAAACATCTGTTCATGAATAGTTATATATGGTGCTGGTTTATAGAAAGTTGTCGAATTTTCAATAAATTTCTTCCGAACTTCAGAAATGAAATAGAATTTGTCTGTTTGAAAGCGTTCAGATCGTGTAGTTTTTTTTGTCGAATCGCAGAAATGTCCAAGTTTTCTGAATCTATCTCTCGCCATAGTATCGCGGGAAAAAGGTGGACCCCAAACTACAGACTATCAAGCTCTAGATTATTTGCACCGTATATACCTCGAGCATACAAAATTGATATAAAAGCATCTACTTCATCTCTAAAGTTGTTGACCATTCTTTTTTCCCAGTTGCCGGTGAGCTTCTTCCTCTGTACAATTTTTGATATGACTAAGCATAGGCTCATCTATAAGTAGCCTCCATGAACTAATTGCATAGCCATTTTCAATATTTCACTTTGCATAACTGGTTGGGCCACTCTTTTCTTTGAAAACATTATGTTCAGTAATTCTTCCACGCATACAACTTCCAGAAGGGATTCTTTTCCATCATTTATAACAAAAATTCCAGAGTTCGTTTCATCTTGATTTGGATCTGATAATTTTTTACGTTTATTTACTCATTGTTTTTTCTTCCCAGAAGTGGTTTTTCTACTAGTACATTGTACACAGGAAAATTAGGTGCGGTATCTTCACCCGAGGAAATAATTTCTTCATCTGGAGGCACATATTCATCATCGCTGAAAATAATTTCTTCATCATTATTATTTTCCGATAATTGCCGCATATATTCAAGGGCCTTGCTAACTGTTAATTTACGTATGTTTCTTCCAGCCATTTTCAACTAAGAACAATTTTATCTCCGCATGTAAACAAGGTGGCAAAAATCGAACACACTGGTACACTCAAACTATCTCCAAGGCAATGCGAACAACCAATTGTGCAGTCGTAAAGAACCATATGTGCACCCTTTAGATCAGTGTTCCGCTACCTTTTTATCGCGTTTGTCAACGTTTGTTAATTTTACCACGGTCCGCTGAGGTGAAAACGTTGATTGTTTATATTTTAGACTGATTTGATTTAATAATTTAAATTCAATTGTAATTAATCGTGACATTAGAATAAAATATAGCTACACCAAAAAATGAATATAAAGTGATTTAACAAGGAATATAAAGTGATTTTCATAAAAAGTAGCTCAAATCCAAGAAAAAACATACTACAGTAAATAACTTAATGTTTATTGTGCGGCCTGGTACCATTTGATCCATGGACCGGTCCGCGGACCGGGGGTTGCGGAACACTGCTTTAGACTTCCGCATTGGCTATGGTAGAATTGCACCACATTCCATTCAATAGGCCAAAACAAAAACACATCGGAGGGAAAACATTCCTTCAATACGTTAACCAGAGGCATTTTTCCATACGGAATGATAACAGGAGGGGAGGGGATCTGCAACTTTGTCTATTACAACAGTAAAATTCTCAACTGCTTTTCTGTGTTATCAGTAACAATTCATTGACCTTGAAGTATTGTTCTACTTAGATCTGTGAAATGAAAATAGGACTGAAAAAGCTTTTTTCATTCCAGGAACCGTTGAATTGCAAATTTAGTACTTGTGATTATAACGGTGTCAAAATGACCCATTCCGCGTTTTTAGGTATGAGTAATAAAATTAAAAAAATGATAACTATTTAACGTATATCATATTTTCACAGATTATTATTGGTATAAAAGTAAGAAAAAAGAGTCAAGAAATTTTTTTCAATTCCGTTAGTAAATTTTTGAGAAAATCTGAAACAAAATTGCTTTTGGGTCAAAATGACCCCATCTGCGGTTCTAGTGTTAAAACTTGGTATACCTCTAAACAGCTTATCAACTATTATAAAAAACTGAGATAAGTTACAAAATTATGATCCATCGAATTCTTATTCAAAACCTTTCAGAATATGTGTCTATGAAGATGTCGACGAGGCAGTTTTGAAGTGGATACACACAATGCGAGATAAAAATGTTCCAATCTGGACCTTTCGTACTAGAGAAAGCTCTTCAATTTGCAAAGGAATTGGGTTATGACTAATTTCTAGGTAGCAATGGATGGCTACGAAAATTTAAGAAAAGGTACAGAAAAATACGCCTGAAGGGAGTTTTGATGCATTGCGAAGATGTGTGTGAGGCGTATTACGAAACAGCATTTTTTTCAAACAAAGAAAAATTAACAGATTTTATGAGTAATTAAATTTAAGGACGTATATGATAATAATGTATGTTTAGAATTTCTGGTTATAAAATAATGTATGTTTAAAATTACTTGTATGAATGAAATTAGAAAATGTCCTTAAAAAATTCATTAACTTTAATATAAAATTCTTTTCTTAATGTTGAAAGTATGGTATATTCATCGACATTCTTTCTTGTTTTCCTTGCAGTTTTTCGTCCTTTTTTAGACGGGTAAGATATATAAAATAAATAAATATTAATTTACAAAAAGGAGTAAATATTAATTTACTTTTTTGAATATATAGTGTTTATGAATTTTAAATTTGTTATATGTAGTTTTTAAGTATATTGAAAGATGAACCTCTATAAGAGACGAATTTTCCATGTCTTTTTCCTCATTTCACATCTGAGAATTTCGCCATGACTGTCTCATTGAAGGACCGCGCTCCATTTGTAAAGCTTTTTTACAAGAATAATGACTGTGCACCAATAGCTTTGCACAAGTTCCAGACCCTCAAGGGTACGAAGAAAGTCGATGGTGTGATGACTGCCCAGGATCTGTAGAAAATGATTCAAAAATTCGAGAGAAGAGACAGGTTCTTTTCATGTGCAATCTGGTAGAGGGAGGAAGAGTTAATTCGACGGTAGTTGAAGAAGTGACCACAACAGTGCAGGAGGAGTCGAGTGGTGGCTTTCAACTGTGCAGTGCTTGGAGAATTGCCCGAACACTGGACAGGTCTGTGAGCACGGTGCACAAAATTCTACGGAACATCCTGCATTGCTATCCATACAAAATTAGCCATGTGCAGGAGTTGCTTCCTTCTGACCTGTCAGCAAGAGAGACTTTTGCTTTAGAATTTCTTGTTTGTGCATAAAAGTAGACTATGAAATGGCCGTGGAGAATTTTGTGTTTTGACGAAGCCCATTTTCATCTGACATGATAGATCAATACACATAATTGGCGAATATGGGCAACAAAGAATCCACTCGCAACTCAATCAAAACTACTTCTTCCTGCCAAGGTCACTGTGTGGTGCGGGCTTACGGCACCATTTATCATAAAGCCATACTTTTTCGAGGAGACGGGTGCTTTTGATGCTTTTACCGTTACCATCACGGGTCAGCGCTATGAGTGTCTTTTGCGCAGCCACGTCATTTTAGGTTTTCAACTGCGTGGTTGTGTGGATGGGATCTTTTTATGCAAGATGGTGCTCCTCTGCTCTTTGCAAATCCAGTGAAGCAGCTCCTGAAGGAGCATTTTATAAATAATAGAGTTTTCAGCCGCCATTTTCCTACAGCCTGGCCGCTCCGATCACTTGATCTTAATCTGCGTGACTTCTGGCTGTGGGGCTATCTGAAAGATGTTGTGTTCAGTGCGTCGATAGCACACTTAGCTGAATTGAGGCCACGCATTGCGCAATACATTTTGAACATGACCCCGGAGACACTTCAATCAGTTTGAAACATGCTCTGTTTCTTGATTTAAACTTGTCGCAGACAACGGTGGACAGCATATTGAACATGTTTTGCGCCAATCTTGCGAAACTTAAAAATCTATTTGATGGACGCTTTTTAAGCTGTTTTTGGCCTCGGGACAATTAAAAACCGATTTTTCCCAGCTAAGGTGATGTGATCTTGCGGTGGTGGTGGTGGGGGACGGCTTATGTAACTAACAGTATCGTACCTGAACTGTTATGCACACGCGGAACAGCACACTTGGTTTAACGTGTAACTTACAACTTTAGCTGTTGTTTTGCAATTCACTGTCATTTCTAATCGAACCTTTTTGAACAATAATACTTACTGCTCCATCTGTTGCAAAAATTTGGAATTACTTTTTTTCTTATGCCATACGCTTTCCCCCTTCTTCAATAATATTCCGTTCCAATTTGATGTCACTCTGATTAGTCTGTACTTGTTATACTTTTTTAAAAAATCTATGTGAAATACAAATAACTTCACATTTTTTGTGTTGCAGGAAATTACTTCGTGTTAGACATATTTAAATGAAACAGAACAAAATCCCAGAATCCTCCTCTTGTTGCTTCTGATTTCAGATCTGGTGAACATGCAGGCCAGGGCAACAGCCGAACGTTTTTTTGTATCAAGGAAGGGCCGTACAATACCGGCAACATGCGGGCGTGTTTTACCTTGCTGAAACGCAGGGCTCGAATAAAGGGTAGAGCCACGGGTCATAACACACTAAAAATGTAACGTGCACGGTTAAAAGTGCTATCAATGCGAGCAAGATGTGACCGAGAGGTGTATCCAATAGCACCCCATACCATCACGTCAGGTGGTGGGCCAATGTGACGATGATAAATGCACGCTGCCAATGTGCGTTCACCACGATGCCGCCAAACACGGATGCGACCATCTTGTTGCTGTTAACAGAACCTGGATTCACCTGAAAATTTTTTCTTGCCATTCGTGCGCCCAAGTTTGTCGTTGATCACACCATTGATGACGCTTCTGTCTGTGATGAAGCCTCAAGGGTAGCTGCAGCCATGGTCTCCGAGTTGAGAGTCCATGCTGCTACAAACGTTGTCGAATTGTTCATGCAGATACTTGTTGTCTTGCAAACGACCCCGATTCTTGACTCATGGCTCATGTCGTGGCTGCACGATCCATTAAGGTCATGCGGGTAATATGCCTATCTTCTCGGCTGCTAGTGATTAGGCGCCGTTGAGATCCAGCACGGCGTTCCGTATAATCGTCATGAACTCATCGATTCCATATTCTACTAACAGTCATTGGATCTCGACCGACGCGAGCAGCAATACTGCGATACGATAAACCGCAATCCCAGTACGCTACAATTTGACCTTTATCAAAGTCAGAAACGTGCTGGTATGCATTTGTGTTTTTTTATACGAGGCATCACAACAACTTTTCACCAGGTAACAACGTTCAAATGTAATTTGTGTATGAGAAAAACCGGCTGAACAATTTCCTTATTTAAACACATTGTATGTGTCACTACCTGCGCCTGTTTTGTCTGAATGCGTTGAAAACTTAATCATTTACATGTCACAGCACCTTCTTTCTGTCATTTAAATTTCACGTCTGTAGCATGTCGCTTTCTTGGTGTAGCAATTTTAATTTCCAGTAGTGTATATATATAGGGAGAGAGTGAACTAATAGAGAGAGAGTAGGTATTGAAAAATAATAAGTGTCTGCAGTCACACACTGTTATGAATAAGTTTAATTTTTTTAATTAAAAATTGTTTTTCAAAAATGGATTTTTTTTACGATTGGAGGTTTTGCAAATGTTAACTGTATTTTAATAAAGCCACAGTGTGTTAGTTTAGCGAGATAGGAAATTATAAGTTTTAATATTTTCCCAAATCCACATTATTCTGTAAAACTATTTTGTGTATTATAATTTGCTAAGGAAAAAGACGTTCTTCATTGTTTTCTTAACTCTTTGGGAAGATTAATTGTACATTCTTGGTCATATTAGAATGGAATCGAGAATTTGTCATGCATCAAAATGCATTTTTAATAAAAGTAAGAATATAAATACGTTAGTTTGTAATATAGAATAGAGACTTACTATTGCTAAATGTTTCAAATATGGTAAAAAAACAGTTAAAAACCTTTTTCTTTCTTTTTTTTATTTTCACTGTGTTTTGTTGTGTGATCAATTAAAGTAAAATTAAAAAATAAATATGAACTCTTCAAAAGGGTGTTTTGATGCATAATTTGGATTTATTCAAATGGTTGCATTGTAGCAACCCAAACTATTTTAACTTTTTACCTGGTCTGTTACTAATCATAAAGAAATAATTACTGCATTAAGGTGCCATTACTGCATTTTCCAAAAACTCTAGATTTTGTTATTTTAAACGGATGACAAATAAGAATTTTTGCAACTGTTTCCTTTTTGATGAAAAAAAAGATAACATATTTCCTTTGGACAATGTTGCAATTTAATTATGAAACAAGTAATATAAAAACTTTTTTATAGTCGATTTACAAAAATGTTAAGTTTTTTAAGGTCAACGAAGAACATTTTACTTAAGTTACTTTTTATTAAATAATTACAATTAATATAAATATGTATATACATATAACAGAATCACAATTAAGTGGCAAAATAGAAAGTGATTTTCCTGGCAAATTTTCCATTTCTCTTTCTATATATGGTGTTGGACTATTTTTGTTTGTTACTATTTATTCATTCATATATCACATTCTCAGAAATTAGGCCATCTCAGGCAGGATTCGAATCCACGACCTTTGGATTAGAAGTCCAACGTGCTATCCATTACGCTACAGGGATATTACGAACCGATTTTCCTTTTTATATATGCTGTTGGACTATTGTTTCTGTTTGTTACTATTTGTTCATTAATTAAATTAAATGAATACTTGAAAAAAACTTTCTTAACTTCAAGTGTCATCCACTACAAGTTTAAAAACATGTATTTGAGCTCGAGTGGATAAATAGAAAGGATTTTATTAACGATTGAAAATTTGAACAATATATATATATATATAGGGAGAGGGCGAACTAATGGTAGGAATGGAAAAAATGAGTATCATCAACAACTAAGAATTGCGAGGTGATATTTATGAAATTTTAGTTTATTACATTTTAATGCATGTCAACATTTGTGTTAAAACAGAAAAACACACATCTATTGGAATGACTTTTATTGTATTTTAGAAAGCTCAATCATCACTACATCTCATACCACAATTATGTAGTAAACAATAAACATCCATGGGTGACTCATTAGTTGAAAAACATGCAAAGATACAAATGTTGGCAAACGACCCAGTTTACCAACACATATCAAACACTCTTGGTACAACATAACAGTTGATCGCTCGAAGGGTTTGATCATTCAATTATGGAGAACAGACATTATAAATCAGATTATAGTAACATGCTTTCACAGGTCACAACTGAAAAGAAAAATTACATGGTGTCCATTACATTGGACGTAATCTCAATATAATGTTCAATATTCATATTTGGAAGTAGGTTGTTGCTGTACGAGGAAAGTGCATGAAATATTACGAGGACCTTTTCAAAATTTTTTGGGCAAAAGTGTTTGTATAGTTGCTTAAATATAATTTTTTTTAACAATTTTAAAATGGATATTATTTTTATAAAGTTAATAAGAGTTTAAGATTTTGAAGTGTTATACCTTTTTCGGAAAAAAAAAAAATCTGAGCTTCAAATTGAAGTAATATTTTTTCTTTTAACGTTATACAGTGAACGCATTTATCAACACATTCTCTTTATTGTGTAACTTTTTTTTTATAAAAAAATCAAGAGTAGAATTGATTATATGTTTGTTTATAGGATACACTTGTTTTTATAAGCTTCTAAGCAGCAATGGTAGAACTAAGTTCAAAAGGTAATAATTTATAAAATTACACTTAAAAAAGTGTTTATTTTGATAAAACAACTAATAGTTTTGTTTCTGTTTGTTTAAAACTGAATTATTTTCAATTATCTAATGAATATATTTGTATAAATCATTTAAGGAGTCTGTATTCTGCTGTGAGAAAATAATTAGCTATTCTATGTCTTTTATTCAATATTTGATTTAAAGTAATTATTTATTTTATTTAAATATAGTTTTTTTATTTATGACTAATTTTTTTAATATTTTTTATTTTCTAACTTATTATTTTATTTTGATTTTAGAAACTAACATGAACTATAAATTCTTCGTTTTTTTTATTGCACACATGCATGCCATTTTAATAATTTTTCATTATGGATAATATTTTTGGTAAAATTTTTAAGGATGAATATAATAGCATTGAAATCTCATTGAGTTGGGTAAGATGTTTGAAGTATTTTTGTGAAGGAAATTGTCATGCACTTTTGATTGGATTTTCTTAATGTATTTTTATTCTCTTTGGAAAAGTATACCCTGGTATGTCTGAAATACAACAAAATTTACTTCTAATTTTATTGTGTTGATTGAGTTTTCCGAAATTAATTACACAGAAAAAAACATGAACGATATCCAGAAAGAATGCTACATATTCTTTTGTTATGAATTTCTATTTATGATCATCGTTGGGTGTCTTAAGTTTTTAATTTTATTTTTAGCATAATTATTTAAACTTAAACGAAAAAGAAATTCTCTTAGATAAGAAAGAAAAAAAATGTCGTTTCAATCCTTTACAGGGTTTAAAATTTTTTATGTGATAACACTAAGAAGTTCCTAGAACATTAAACATTCGGTCTTGTGGTACAGGTAATTTATCTGATAAATTTATATAAATTTTAGTCAATTTTCTTACAGTAAATGGACAATAATATTACATAAAGAGTGCATAAAATGCTATTACCACTTTAAAATATGTTTGCCTGGTAAACACTTTGCCTCATTTGTGTAAATGTAATAAGTCTTTTTAAATGTTTTATGTTAGACATACTTTTCGTTGTTTAATAGAAGCCAAATAATTATTTTTCTTGGTGTATTAAAAAAATTAACGTATTAAAATGTGTGCAAGATTCAGTTTTACCTGTTAGTTTATAAGCCTTTAAAATTCGGAACTTCAATAACGACGAAAAGTATCCATAATTTATTATGATGCACATAAAAATGATAAACATATGACACAATCTGTACCCATAATTATGTCTCTTTACAGTTTGTTTTTTATTACCTTATCTTTAAAAGTAGGGGATATATTGTAATCCGACCTTAATAAGAAGTGATAAATTAATTATCTCTTTAAAATGAATTTAGTGCAATATAACTATTATAAAAAATAAATATTTTTAGTATTTCACATAATGATTAATAGCGAGTATTAATCAAGATTAATTGCTGCAATTATTTTTTTTAAAAAATATAAGATCTGATTTGTGATCAAAGGTACGCATAAAATATAATAGTCATAATGCAATTATTATTTAAATAAATACTTTAAGAGATTACACTAGATTCGTATTTAAAATATTAATTCATTTCCCCCAAAAAATACGTGATTGTCGAAAGAAATTTTTTTTTTGCAACGAGAATTTTTACGCTTAGAAAGTGTGTGCTTGGAGAAATCGTTTTTAATACAAAATATTATACAGCCTCACATTTTTTTCTTCTATTAGCAGCAAATTGATACATTTCAGTAAGTATTAAAATTTATCTAAATATATATTTATATGTAATTAAATGTATTTCATTTACTTCTATACATGATTGGAAAAATGTGTTGAAGCTTAGTCTCAACCATTGCTACATTTCGTGTTTATTCTAAAACTAGAACTTCTTTTTAGAACGCTATAACACTACCTCGAATATCATATAATTTGGGCAAGAATGAATACCCACATGATTTGAGTATAGCGAAAAATAATCAGGCAGTGTGATGTATTTGATGAGAAGGAATCATGTGATTTTCTTTCATTAATGATGAGAAATCTTAGCTGCAACGCTGAGATTCGCAATTGAAAAGAATTCGGTCAACATAATACTTATGCATGGCAACCGTTAGTAAACGGGTATAATGTATAATTGGGATTGTAAGAAGCCATGCAACTTAATATCAATTGTTGCTTTTAATAAATGTAAATTATGAAACAAAAATTTTGTTAAAGTACCTTTTTTTTTTAGAAAATGTAACGTATAATTTTAACAGAAATGGAATTCTCCAACATACTTCAAAATTGAGCAATCTATTTTCTTTCTAAATTTCCATTGAGTTTTTATAAATAACGCATTTATAAAATAGAAGCTCACAAATTCTGATGTCTATATGAACAATTTAAATAAATTTATACATGTTTGAAAGTTACTTATATAATCTCGTGGTTAAAGTACCTTTCACATATAAACTTGTTTTAAACATCAATCACCAACAATTCAATTTATTTTAATATCATACGCGCATTTGACGCTTTTTTTCAGTTAAATTTTACTTTTCCAATATGCACGAATTAAAATAATAATATAACTTTTTTATTCTAAGTTAGTTCAAACTTTGAAAGATCGCTTGTTATTACTATCGTCCGAAAATTATTTGTTTGAGATTATTTTGAATTTAATATAGTAAAAAATATTCATTAAAAATTCTCTTTTTGAATTACTCTTTTTAATATTTGTTGTAATAATTCAATTTAAAATGGAATGTAGCTATTTTAAGTGATTTATCTTAAAATCAATATCGCAATTTTTTGCATGGTTGTTCTGAAAATCAAAGTGTTGCCATATTATATATAGGTTTGAAACAAAAAATATTTTATGTACAGTTTTATTAATGTTAATGCTTTTTTTGATATTCATATATATATATATATATATATATATATATATATATATATATATATATATATATATATATATATATATATATATATATATTCGTATAACAAATTACTGATTAAAACAAATTTTATACAATCATTAAGCAAATAAATAACAGAAAAAATTAGCTGAGAAGTAAAAATAAATAAATTAATAATTTCTGTAGATAAAAGTTTTAAAAAAGTCATTTTCATTTTCTATGTTTGAGTTTTCTACATTATTTAAATCGTATTTTGTTGTTGAGGAACTGAATTTTTAGTATTTCAATTTTTGAAGCGATTTTTTTAATGTTATATCCTTATTGTTTATATCGTTTGCAGATTGTTATAAACGTAAAAAAATGTGTAGTACGATAAATATGAAATAATATTGTATGTGTAAGATACATATAAATATCAAAATTGCATCGACTGATTTTTTTCTTTTTAATTTTCGAATGAGCTTAAAAATTAAAATATTATACATAATTTTAATAAAAAGTAAACTTGAAATTACTAAATTTAGGTGAATAGCTAGGTTTCATTTTCACAATTTTTCATATTGTATTTTTAAATATTTGTGTAGCTAGAACCAATTTTTATATATTATAATTTTTATTTCTGGATGTTTTTACAAAAAATTTAAAATGTAACTGAAACTGTAGAGATTATGGAATTTTTAAATGAAATAGCAATCGGATAAAGATAATTACTCATTGATATGCGTTTCATAGCACATTACATTGAGAGAGATATCTTCAGCCTAACATACATCTTACGTAACTATTTCATATTATTGTAGAAACTATGAAGGCATAGGATTTGATATGGTAAATAATATCTTTATTTCTTAATATTTAGCAGATGAAAACAGTAAAACTGCGAAGGCTTGAGTATCTGACGACAACTATACTGACACCTTCGTAGCTTCTTGCATGCTAAATACGTTTCTAAGCTATTTTTTTTAAACCTGAGACCATCAGAAATTTGTTTTTCGTTGACGTTTTCTGTACTGGAAAATAAATCGTGGCTCTATATCAAAAAAAGAACGAAAAATCCGTTTTTGGCCATATATTTCCCTCAGTATTTAGAATTATGCGTGAAACAAAGTAGTTTAATTTCATATTGGGCCTAAGGTAGTCAGTGCATACGATGGGGAATTACAACATACACATTAGGAACCACTTTTAAAGCACAGCAAATAAAATAAAAAAATGTTCATTTTTATCCTCTTTCGGGCATATTCTACATAGCAACGGAATATGACTAAATATATATTATATATATACATTATATACACATACAACTAGGAAGGACAGAGGTGGGCACGCAAGGATATAAAGAAAAATCTAAAATCACACAAGTTTCGTCTCTTAGTATTATATTCACATGCAAATAAAAAATGAAATGAACTACTCTTTTAACAGCAGTTCTTAACTATAGTATATATCACAGAATGTGCTTTATAAGTTTGAAAGTAAAATAAAATTGTATGTACTTGACTACAATTTTCTTGATATAAAGCTGTTAAGTATATAAAGACAAAATAAATAAACACCATAGATGTGAAAAACTTTTAAATGTTCTTTCCTACACACATATTTTAACAGAGTGTAAGGCAAAATTATTCTTTAAAATTGATTCGAGCTTCTTATCAAAATATTCGATCATAAAAAATGTAAACAAGATTTAATTAAGTTTATAGAACAGACAACAGAGTATATACTATTATTTCTTTATAAAATGGGATAAAATATTTTCCTATCCAAAATGAAACGAAAAAAAAAGCGAATTGTTGGTGACACGCAGTTACATAGAACATTGACTACGCACTAGTTTTTAAAAATGAAAATTCCTAGAATTAATCTAAATCGTTACCAAAATTGCTGCCCACCTCTTTAGACAAACAAATGGAGAAGCATTCTAGAAAAGATGGTTCTCAAACACCGTAGAACAAGTATCTTCTTTTAGCATTAATATTTCACAGCCATTGTATAAAAATAAACTAAAAACTTCTCTCTAATGAATGACCACTTTATTTGAATAAGAGATAAACGGGTAGAAAAGTCTTCATACGCGCGCACATTAAAGGAATTTTAGACGTGGTTCACGTGGCTTTCAGCCCTGCAAATCTATTTTGATAACTGATTTTTTCCCCAGAGCTTTCTCCAGAAATCGAAGTACTAAGTCCTTTTTTACGTATTATCCTATTAAAAAATATTTATGGCAGTTGTCACAAGTGCTTAAAAACAGTAGAGTGCCTTCTAAAAGCTTCACAGAAATCTGCTTGAATGCAAATTCAGTTTAAAGGGAAAAAATATCACAAATGAATCATTTTATTTAATATTACTAAACATTTTAAGTATATTAATATCCGAGTTTAATTTTTATTTAATAAATCGAATTAAATACGCATATTTCTGTTATAAAAGGAAATCTAGTGACTATTAAACAGTAATTAGAAAATTCTTTTGAAAAATGTGGAATAGTATAAAAAACTTAAATGCTTTTTTTTCCAGGCTTAAAATTTTTTTAAGCTTACTTAAGTAAAAGGGCTTACAAGGCCGTGGGTGCAAGGAAAACTACCCAGAATATTATAACTGGTTCAAATATAAAACATTCTTAAAAAAAGTAAGAAATATATTTATGTATTTTGATAATTTAGCTCGGCGTTAAATACCAAGATATGTACTATAACTACTGAGAAGTACTTATCGTTTGATTTTTTCTCTCTAGTTCTTTTTGTATACATTTCACAAATATCAAGCATCCCTCATTTTTTACACTTACATCTAATTCATTATCTTGAATCAATCATAAGCAAAATAATAAAAAGAAAAAAACAATAGTACATATTTCTAGATCGATGGATAAAGTGTGTGACCACTGAATCCCGCCTTTGAATTTCCTAGGTAAGTGAAATTAATTGCGCAGAATGATAAGCACAGGACATCACAGAAAGTATAAAGCGCTGATCTACTTGAATCATAAGTACTCGGTTGGTCTACTCCGTGTTCAATGGATGCTCTTCCTTGTTGTAAGACACTCGTTTTGGTGCATGAGAATCATCTGAACAATATAACAAAGTTCAGCGAACGTAAGAACTGAATATAGACTTGGTTTTATTATATTCGTTTTTTTTCCATGGAATTCCTTATCCAGACCTCGGCGAGTGATGGCTGTGGTCAGTGAAATTTGGCGAAAGGGCTAATAAGCAGATAAATTATAGATCGACGCTCTCTCCAGTAGTTTCACTACCTGAAAAAAATAATGAAAATCAAATGCATTAATCAGGTGTTTCCATCAAATTGAATTTAGAGAATGTTAGGCCTTTGAGCATACGAAACATGCAGGGAATATTGAAATCCCTTTTTTTGTAACGTCAAAGGGCTTACAAGACTTTTTTTGTCAAGTTAAAACAGCTAATTATTTTAATTAACATAAACTTGTTAATCTCGAATAATAATGATCAAAGTTTATTCCATACGGGCCTTTTATTCTTATAATTATCAAGTGATCAAAAAGATCTCCAAATGAATGATATTTTCTCGAAATTATAAACAATTTAACTGAGTTCAATCGTGGTCAATTACGTATTACAATTCTTTTCTAAAACTGATTAAAAACACAATTTAGAATAATTACAAAGGATGCTAAATGAAGCAACATAATTTTAACAACAAACGATAATATATCATCAAATAAATTAAATAATCAGACAAATTAGGCAGACGATAATCACATGGAAGAGAGTTTTAAACCTAAACAATATCTATAACTAGTGCATAATTTAAATAGTCTATTAAACATAGGTTCAAAATAAAGAAATTTAAATGGAACTAAATATTTTACACCATGAAATAATTTCATTTTTATTTTTCAGAAAACTTCCGAAAACTGGCTGGAAATTTTATTTCAAAAGAAAATATTTTCATAAATACTGTGGAATGTTATAATAAACTGGTATACGCGCGCGCGCCTTTCCGATTTGACGCTAGCAAGAACATATGATATGTGAAAAATTCAATAAAAGGAAGTTAAAGCCAATAAAACAACTTTCACATGTTAATAAGAGCTTCTAGCAAACAATTAAAAGTGATATGATTTGAAAGTAAACAATCGTCACACAGATGGGTAACTGGAATCACGCACACACATTTACTTAAAATAAAATTAGAATGATTAAAAAAAGTTTATCACAGCAGTTTTTGAGAAAAAAAGGCCATTGTTTTGAAGAAAATAATATTTTACTGGAACATGGGTAATCCAAAAAACGAAACAAATGTGCCTTTGTTTACCTTTTTTCTTAAATATTTTCTTTGACTTTCACTACAATTCATCAGATTTGTTAACTTATTAATTCACTGTTAAAATATTTTCCAAATCATTTGGAAACCATAGAATTTTAAGCGATCGTATTACATCTAAATTATTGAGCATTACTAAATTGCACATTGGATAAGTTTATATTTTTATTTAAGGTATCCGAACACGTTGAAAATGACCAAATTCGCACAAGACCGATATTTTTGTTTTCTATTTTATTTAATACATATATATTTTGGCTTTACAAAACATACTTTGTTTTGATTCTATGCTTCTTAGAGGCCAAGTTACAATCAATTTTGTTAAGTTAGAAAAACCGGAAGTGGGTCTTTGATCTATCAGAAGTGGGCATTTAAATTGTTCGAAACCTATCATGGCGAGTTTGATCACACAAAATATTACAAATGTATTTCTATAAAACTTTTTGCACCTGATATTTATGCTATTTTCTAGAGAATGTACTAAAATATTTCTTATAGTATGAATATTATTTGAATTAGGGCATGTTATTTAAATAATGGTCTCGTAAAAGCGTTATTTTTCTTATAACGTTTACTCAATCATCTTTAAAAGTTTCAAATTTTAATAAAACATTACAATTTTAGTACAGTCTCTAGATAAATGCCTATAGATTGTTTTGGTAATCCTTTTACTAATATAAGTTTATTACTTTTTTCTCTAATTGCTTTGAAGTTTTACAAAAATATTGCTAAAATTTCACATATAATTGTGATTTTTATGAAATTCCGGCAATTTATTTTAAATATTGTTGATTAAATATTAGTATTTATTGGTATTGAATCCTAAAAAGCCTTTATATGTTTCAATATGTTATTTTGTCAAAAAGTACTCTGAACGTGTTCGGATACCTTAAATAGGACGACAAAATATTATCAAGGTATCGAAATATCTTAAGAACTCTTTATTTCATTAACAAAATAAGTAAGTGAAAAGAAGGGAAATAAATCAAATGAAATTTTTGTTTATTTAAAAGAATAAGGATGACATATTTCCCAGTAGTCCAGGGAATGCTTAAAAAAAGCTTCATTTCATGAAACGATGCTTGAATTACCATTCCTTTTATACAGAACAAAGATCTGTTGGTTAATTACCTGGATCACATACAACTATATCTTTCTGGCTTTTGCCGACCAAGGAAGACTCTTTAAGTCGTTTAGACAGAAGAATGGGAGGGCCTTTAGCCTGGACGCCATCTGTAAGGCAATAACATCACTTATAAAATACATACTTTCAATGTAGGTTACTAATTCACATATGCTAATAAATATTGCAAATGAATAAATAAATAATAATTGTGACATCCACATTTTCCACTTGAAAATCGATGAGTAACATATATTATCTTGTCGAGTTTCTTCGCTTCGTCATCAGATCCTAAGAAGAGATCACGATGTAAACGTTATAAATATCTTTTTCTTTAAAACTTTAAAATTAACTTAGTATCAAACCTGTTTCCTTATTCGAACAGAAAACAAAACTATACTTATGTATTATCGCAACAATGATAACTCACCAAGTTGGCAGCCTCGATTTCGCATGCGTCGTACACGCTGAATTGACAACTATACGCTTCGTTTCATATAAATGTCTCCAACACAGTTGCGTTAATACGTAAGAAGCAAAACTCATCAGACGTCAAATACCAATAACTTGACATTGATAGAGTTTCCTTCATATATATATATATATATATATACACTTAGTTTTATGTCATACCCTGGAGAAAATTTGAATTAAGTCAGTGCTTCTGAAACTTTCAATATTTGCGACTCAATATTCGATCAAAATTTTGTGGTACCCCCCCCCCTCCATACAATGACAATGTACTAAATTCAATAGTACTATACTCTGACGCTAATGTTGCACAATACGACTTCAATCTCTTAAGTGCCACTGGCGTATATAAACGTCTCATTCAGCCAAAGCGTTAATTGCCCCGGACCTATAAGTACGTCTTTCCAAAGAATGGTCTTTTCTGTGCATTGCTATCTATAAAAATATTCCGAAGACTTTGGAATGTAATAAGAGGACCTCTGCAGTATTTGGGAAGGATTTACTTATTTTAGAGGATATTTTTTTCTTGTTTTTTCCTTTTCTCCTCCTCCTTCTCAAAAAGCATCAAAATACGCTCATCTACGCGGAAAACGGTGGCATTGGGAAGCGAATCGCATAACTTTTAATCGGCAGTTAAGGAATTAATTAAAAACCGTACAAATTATCAAGATAAATCATAATACAAGCCCATGGGGTCACTAATAATTATCAAACTTGTTCTTAACTTAGTATTGTTAAATTAAAAATAAAATACATTGCACAGTACTGATACATTTATAAGTGTATAATATCAGTATAAATGTGTATTTAATTTTAAATTATGTCAGAATGTACACTCATGGACAAAAAAAAATTAACGCACCAAAACATAATTGCGGGATCGTAACGAAACTTGGGGATCGTAGCGAAACTTGCAGGATCGTAACGAAACATTTCGGAAAAATATGCAAACAGTGGCGCACGCAAGGGGGGTCCTGGGGGTCCGGACCCCCCAAAGCCCTTGATTTTTTTCCAATTGATTATAATTCTAAGTACATAGTACGTAAAATTTAATTAAGTATGTGTTATTAATGATTAATTTTATTAATTAATGCTAATTATTTATTCAATAATTAGTTTTTTTATTGTATTTTGTTCCCGAAAATCGACAAAATCAAAAGGAGCATCATACAAGAATGGTGAACTTTCGACCCCGGATCCCCCCTTGAAAAATTCCTGTGTGCGCCAATATATGCAAATGATTAGAAATGCAGCGTAATTGCGTATTACATATAGCCAGTAGAGGGCATTTAACGTCGTTCTCCGTGGAGTATAAAACAGGTAACCAAAGCTCTTTTGAGTGTGCTGAATCGTTTACAAAGCAAGAGCTGAGGTAAACATGCAATATCGCCGTTTTCGAAGACAATATGAGCAGCTGTCGCAGTTTCAGAGGGTTAGAATCATCGGCATGATGGTAGCTCGTCAATTAGGCCATTCTGATTGTGGGAGATGTTGGGACCAGTGGATTCGAGATATGTCATTTACACGAAGGCCAGGCTCAGGAATGCCTCGACAGACCAATCGTCGAGAAGACCACCACATCGTAAGAAATGCACGCGTACTGCCAACTGCTTCATTGGCCGCCATTCAGGCACTGGTAGCACCTTCATTAGGGGTCCCTGTGGCTTCTCGAACTATACAAAGGCGCCTGGCTGAAGGACTTTGGGATCCCGGCGCCCATTACGTGTGCTGCCCTTGACGCCCACCCATCGACTCCTCCGTTTGGTGTGGTGCCGCGCACGAGGAAACTGGACTACAGCGGAATGGAACCAGGTTGTCTTTCGCGACGAATTCAGATCCAATCTCAGCAGTTATGACAATCATGTTCGTGTGTGGAGACCCCGTGGTGAACGCCTCAATGCTGCCTTTGCTTTATAGCGACACACTGATCCCACAGCTGGTGTGATGGTATGGGGGGCATTGCCTACAATACACGGTCACCCCTAGTATTGATTCGTGGAACCACATGGCAGCCCAGTTGTATCTCCATGGCATCCTGCAACCACATGTGTTACCACTCATGCAATGGCTCCCAGGAGTCATTTTTCAACAAGACAAGGCTCGTCTTCACACGGCAAGGGTGTCAGAAGACTGTCTCTGCACTGTTACTACTCTTCCTTGGCCTGCCCTATCCCCAGATTTGTATCCAATCGAGCATATCTGGGATCATTTGAGACGGCGAGTTGGGCATCCCACGAGTTTGAACGAACTCAAGGCAAGGTTACGGCAAATATGGAACGAAATGTCTGAAGACATCATACAGAACTTGTATGTCTCAATGCCCGATCGTATCGCATCGTGCATTCGCGCTAGAGGGGGTTCAACCGGGTGTTAAATCCTCCGTTATTTTGCCTTTTTCTCTGAAATAAATATCATCCTATTTCTTTGATGTTCTAATCATTTACTTATATCGAAGTAGTCGTATGTGAAATTACGTTTCATTTTGGCGACTCCTTCTTGGTGCGCTGATTTTTTTGTCCATGAGTGTATTTTGTTTTATTTCCTTTCAATAAATTAATAATTTTTAAAAGTAATCTTTTGTTTTCGACATTTAAATATGCTCGCGCTCCCTCGGGGAGTTATAACGCCCTATAGGAGGCGTGCCCCATAGTTTGAGAAACGCTGAATTATGTTTAGGATATGTGTGTGTGTGTGAATCATTGTAATTATCTTTTAAGGCTGTCTTTAATAAATATAAGCAAGTCTGAAACAAAATCAGAACACAAGAGGAAAATGTCTCAATTTTCATGAAAATTGAGGCGAATGAGAAAATTCGCAAATGAGAAAACTCTACTCGTTGTTGTGCTACATTTTCTAAACAACTTAAATTAAAGTTAGAAATGACACTACGAATACGTGTCAATACGTGATTTCTTCAATAAAAATACCAAACATCATTTTATCACTTTGATCAATAAGGAAAATGTTTAATGTTTTATAGTTTTAAAAATAGTACATGGTATGTTTATAACAATATTTATAGTATAATATTTTATGTTTAGACAATACCATTGAAAATATGGAATATAAATTTTGTATCACTAAAGCAGATTATTGCAGATGTATTTATTAAAACATATTTACTTGTATTAAAAAAAAAATAAGTTTCTTTTCTTTTCTAAAATCATGTATTTCCCCCTTTATTACAACTGGGTATTGTAATTTTTGTTACTCAATTTTATCACTTTTGATACATTTGTTTTCAGACTTCAAATATTACATTAAAAACAGAAAGCGAGATTTTTAAAAATATAAACGCAGCAACATATGTGATTATTTCAAATAGTGCAAAATTTAATAAAGTGTGTCTCAAAAAATATTTAATTTCAACTAACTTTTTAAGTAAAACTTACTGATTTTCTATGAATAAAAATCTATTTTGAATTTTTATACTTTTCCTGTGTTTTATATATGTTTATACTATGGGATCAAAATTATCCAGACATTTCTTGAAATAGTAGATTCGGCCAAAGACGCCGAGTTGCTAGCTTTCAAGCAAGTATAAAAGAATTCAGAAGGGTTCGCAATTGTTATTTCACAGAATTTTTTAAACTTTCCATTTTTCCATTTTAACCTATTTTAATTAACATTGGGTAGTGGAATATTTTCACAGTGATCTTTAAACGTGAAGAAGGGGGATTAAAGGCCGACAAGCTTAAGTATCAATGAACTATCGCCAATGATCAATTTCACAGGTACAAAAGCACACTGGAAAAAAACACGAGAAAAATGATTTAGAACATGGTAAAGTGATCGGTTGTCGCCTATATGAAGAATCTGTTTATAGTATTTTAGCTGTATGAGGAGTGTCTCGCTCTACTGTACATGATATTATCGTGAAGTGGAAAAGTGCAGGAGCTTTAACTGCAACCATGCACGATCTGGTAAACCATGTCGTTTAGTAGACAGAAACCACAGATCGCTGAAAATAGTTTTGAAATCAATCACATTTATTCGAAAGAAAAATTTGTCGGAAACTTCTAAAAAACTTCTGAGTGCAACATCACCTCAATGGCAGTTTGTTCCGAACTTCATGATTTTCATGGCAGAGCTGCTACTTATAAGCCAAACATTACCATAAACAATGTCAAGTTTCGCTTACAGTGAAGCAAAATTCAATAACACTGGAGCCTTGAAGAATGACGTCACGTGTTTTGGAACAAGGAAGCAAAATATACTATAAGGAAATCCAATGGGTGTAGTCTGGATGTGGAAATGGGTTAACTTTTTGAAACTGAAAGTATTGCTCCGTGAGGGAGAGTTATAGGCGAAGGTATAATGTTTTTGGAATGTTTTTCATGGTTGTGTGTGTTGTGCGTGAACCTGTGCAAGGAACTGTCAATAAGGAAGCCCATCTCAACATTTTGGACTATTTCAAGCTGCCTAGATTGTGATAAGAGTTCGGAGAAGGCCAATTCTTGTTTCAAAAAGATAATGCTCCTGTCTGTATTGCACAAGTAGGCGTGGTTTTCTGACATGAATGTTTAGCAATTGGACAGGCTCTAATACCGGAATGCCATAGAACATCAGTGACATGAATTAAACTTCAACTGCGAGCTAGACCACGACACCCCCCAAAATCGACGACAGAGCTGTCCAGTGTTCTTCTCCAAGAATGGAGTTTAATTCCAGCTGCAATATTCGAAAAATTAGTGGATAGCCCCACAAAGTGGCAGCTGTTATTGAAGCAAATGAGGATCCAACATAATTCTAATTTTTTACTTATTTGAAGGAAAAACAAAACATACAGTTGTCCCGGATACTTTTCATCATCTGTATGATATGTCTAATCATGATCTTCCAAACAACACTACGATAAAAAATAAAGCCAGAGGATTATCGACTTTAGTAACGCCACGAGTAAAATTCATTTAAAAGGATGAGCTCTCACCTGGAGTTTTTCCGTCCATCCAGTGAAGGCCTTTCCCAATTTCTAAAGGCACCGTCCATGATTCGGGATCGGGAGAGCGCACGCCTGTCACTTCCTCTGGAGATTTGACGGTGGTGAGCGGCACTTTTGCAGGAGCTTTCATCATAGACACGGCAGCTGAAATTCAAATGAGAAGTTATATACAAAATATAATTATGTATTCCGAGTTCTGGTGTCTAAAAACTTGTTTTGGGACGATGCTGTTGAAAGTTAAATCTATGAGGGTTCAAATTTCTCTTGTTGGCCTGATATGGAAGTATGGAGAGTGGATGGCCGTCTCAATTGCCTTCCTAATCATTTGATCTATGTCTAGAATTGTAATGTTTGTCACACCAATAACCCTAATGTAGCTTCAAAGTACGACATTAATAAACAAATAATCAGCCTGCCGGAACCGACAAAAATGTACAGTCGTCAAAGAACGGTTAAGTTTGAATATTTTGTTGTAATTTCCATTGTAATTGAGCAAAGTTAGTATTAATCATGATAGATCGAAGAAAACTATAAGTTCTGATATTAATGGACCAGTTAATCAATTTAATTAACACAGTTAATTTTTAAAGTAGAATTCAATGTAACCAAAATCGAGTAGAAAATTATCTCAATAGATCACGTTCCAAATTTCATTCGAATCTGATCATTAGTTCTGGAAAAACTGTTAGGGCCTGTATATAACAGTTCTTTCGTGCAAATGATTCATACCGCTTTTCCTGTTTCCTAACAACCGCCCATAATTACGATTTATAATTGCGATTGCTCCGGACGCTAGTATGCGGAACCTTAAATTAATGTATTTATAAGCTAGTATGCGGAGCCTTAAGTTCCATGAAGTCCGATCGTATGCTTTAATACTGAATATTTCCTGAAAATCTGAAGGGAAATGCATTCAATATTGGATTCATAGGTCTCACAACGTACAAAAATTTTAGTATTATAATTCGCTTTTTTCGTAAACGTATTTAATAATTCGTATTTTTCATAATAATATTACTTTTTATGACTTTTATATCTTTCGTATTTGAAAAATTATCTGTTATTTGGTAACTTCGAAAATATAAATAAACTTTTTTTAATCGTCTAATGCTTGAGGCATTTTTTGGAATCTTTTTCTTAAAATCCTGTAATTTGAAAATTTCCAATTAAAGTTTTACGAAATTTGAAATTGAAAAAACTATCGATAAAAAGTAAATACTTTTAGGAATTAATTGGGTTAATTAAAGGGATTAAATAATCAATTGTCAAGAAAATCGAGAAAAAGTCGATTCTTATATATTCTTAAATGTTATATCTCACCGAATTCTGAAATTAGGAATATATACTTTTTTGTTTCCTACGGAAAAGGTCATATATGAGAAGCGCTTTTTTCAATAAATTTTAATTTTCTATGAAATAATTTCTGTTTTTTAGGATTACTTCAATGTTATATATATAAAAAATAAGCACAGGCACTGTTTTTCAAATTCATTTTTAATATGTACACATGGGAACACCACAACTCGAATACTTTTAAAGATTTTTTTAAAAAGGAATGAAAGTCAATTTTGTATCAAAAGAATTTAATTTGGAAATGCACAATGTTTTGAATATGATAATTATTAATATAAAAGTGACATAAAAAGATAAAAAAACAAAAACTTAAAGTAGAGTCGCTTAACTTTACTGATGTTGCATGTTTTCATATCCTTATAATGAATTCTAATACGTTTATATCACTATCAAAATAAGTATTCTTTCTGAATCATTCAGATTTATCATTGGTGTTATATGTTTATATTTATTTAAACTAAAAAGGAGAGGGCACAACTAAGGAACTTCATTTGGAATCGAGACTTGGTGTAATAGTAGTTCTCCTTTAGGGTGTTCAGCCCTCAATGTAATTCCGCCGAATGGCCAGTCAATTCAGAGAAATTAGGCTTCCAAATTCATGCTTAGCTTTTATACAATTAAGTTTTAATTCATCCAACGATTCTGTAGCTTGGTTGGCAAATCGTCTGCTTATTATGCGCGAGGTCAGGGTTCGATTCCACGCGATGAACTTTTTTTTCTTCAATTCATTTAATTATTTTTAAAAATTAAGTAAATTTATTTATGAAAGGTTTATTAAATATTAAATGATATTTTATGTAATTATTTTGTATTTTATGAAGTAAAAAAATTAAATGAATTTATAACTTAAATTATTTTTTAGTAAAATTATTTAAAGTTATTATTAATTAAAAATATTTAAAATAATAATTAATAAAAAATATAGATAATTAAAATTAGTAAATTAATTATTATTGATTAAAATTAATTAACTGATTGCCATTTATTATAATTAATTATTAATTATTATTAAGCATTAGTATTAATAAGAAATATTATTAATTTATTATTAAAATTATTATTAATGTATTATTCAAATTATTAATTTATTACTAAAATTATGGTTTATTATTAAAATTATGATTTATTATTGAAATTATTAATATTTTATTATTAAAATTATTTAAATTAACTTTTTTGAAATTAAATAAATTTATTTGAAAAGAACTTATTAAATATTTTATAAAATTATAAAATAATTAAATTAATAATACATAAAAATACATATTTTTTATTATATTAGGTTGGGGAAAAAGAAATCCATTATTTTTTTCGGTAGATGGCTATAGTGATCGGTATCTATTAAAGTATGGATCAAACAATATCAAATTTAGATTAGTTGGAAAGGTGATATTTCACACTAAAAAATTGTTTGGTCCATTCAGTTGTGAGTTACAGGATGTTATAAATGGAAGTCAACATAGAGAAAATTTGGCACATTTCACAGTTTTTCTTTGATAAAGGCGAAAATTGAAGCCAGGTGGCTGAAATTATGAATGGTATTTAAGGTGCCGATACTGTAACAGCTAATTACGTGCAATTTTGGTTTCATCGGTTCCGTTCAGGCATTTTTGATGATAAAGTTGCCCCTTGCACAGGCAGGCCCGTCATTGAAAATGTCGATAAAACCACAGAAATAATCGAAGTTGACTGACCTGTTAGTAGTCGTAGGAGCCCAGGAGCTAAAAAGTGACCATAAAACGGTTTTAAGCCATTTGAGCATGTTGGATTCAAAAAGAAGCTCGATGTTTGGGTGCCACACTAGTTAACACCTAAAAACATGTTGGATCGAATTTACATCTGCGAAGCCCTGGCCAAATGGAGTGAAATCAACCAATTTCTTTCGAATGGTGACTAGAGATGAGAAATGGGTCACATACGACAATATTGTGCGAAAACGATCGTGGTCAAAGCGTGATGAAGCAGCTCAAACGATGGTCAAGCCAGGACTAACATCCAGGAAGGTTCTACTATGTATTTGGGGGGACTGGAAAGGAATAATTTATTATGAGTGGCTTCCGTAGGGCCAAATACTAAATTCAGATCTCTACTGTCAACAACTGGAACGTTTGAAGCTAGCAACTGACTAGAAACGGCCAGAATTGGCCAACAGAAGAAATGTTGTGTTCCATCAGAACAACGCCACGCCACACACGTCTGTAGTGACTCGCCATAAACTCTGGGAGCTTGGTTGTGAAGTTTTAATGCATCCACCATATAGTCCGGAACTGGCACCAAATGATTATCACCTTTTTCTCTCATTGCAAAACTTCCTGAGTGATAAGAAATTGGGATCAAGAGAAGATAGTGAAATTCGATTACTAGAGTTTTTCGCCAATACAGGCCAAGATTTCTATGAGAGAGGCAATATGAAGCTACCTTTAAAATGGCAATAAATTATGCAACAAAACGGTACGTATTTCACCAAAATCGGACAATCCGAAACATGGTAAATGAAGTTTTGAATTTCATGCAAAAATAATGGATTTCTTTTCCCCCGACCTAATATTAATCATAAAATAATTAATTTAAAAATAATATATTTTATAAATTATTTTATATAGTATTTTGTTTATAGTACAGTCAGGTCTCTTTTTATGCGGTTTTGAAGTTGTGCGGTTTGTATTTCAAACATTTGCGGTTTGTATTCCAAACATTTCTAGATTGTTGTTATTATTATTATTTTTTATACTGAGACGTGTGTGTGTAGATTGTAGTATTCCGAGAATTTCCGTACCTTTTGGTGCTTACGTCTGTGGCTGCGACAGTCTTAGATTCGCATTCGTTATTTCAGTTGTATTTCAGTAGTATACCGATACGATATCACTATTTCGAAATTACGTTATCTCTTAGAGGTGCCTCGTTCATTTTTATAAAAGTTTCACTTTAATAAGTGGCGAATTTAAGTTGCAACATAATAAGCAGCAAATTTTGATTTCTGGATTTAAAGTGAGTGTCGTAAAGTTTTATTTTTCATTAGGAAATCGTAAGTGTAATTTTTTAAAATTTCTTTTCTAAGATTTTATTTGGCCCAATGGAGAAAAAAAAAACATCAAAGACAGTCAATTTCGTTGGAAACGAAAATTGCAATTTTAGATCGCTTAGGAAAAGGAGAAGGATCTACGGCTATTGGAAAACATTTTAATTTAGGCGAACCTACTGTCAGAGCAATTAAAAAGAATGAAGCTGCAATAAGAAAATCGGTCATTTCTGGTACAAAATTAAGCACCAAATTTGCATCGTACACAAGGGATGTATTATTAGAAAGAACGGAAAGAGCCATCGCAATTTGGATTGAGGAACAAGTTCAAAGAAGGATTCCTGTAAGTGGTTATTTAATCCAAGAAAAAGCTCTCAATGAAACAGTCAGAACCATCAACTTCCACTACCCAAGCGAGAAAAGAATTTTCAGCTAGCAAAGGATGGCTAACCGGGTTCTTAAAAGAAATGCACTTCATTATATTAAGATAACAGGGAGAGTGCGACAGCAGATGAAGGAGCACCAAAAATATTTCCAGAGGAGCTAGCGAAAATTATTGAAGACGGGGACTATTCTGCCGATCAAGTATTTAACGCTGATGAAACAGGACTTTATTGGAAAAAATTGCCTAATCGTACTTACATCGCAAAGGATGAAAAACTGCAAGTGGACATAAAGCAAGTAAAGATCGAGTCACCTTATTACTTTGTAGCAATGCATCAGGAGATCGGATGTTGAAACCTCTCTTAATAAATAAATCTCTTAGACCACGCGCCCTTAAAGGTAAAGATTTAAAACAACTGCCCGTGCATTGGATGGCTAACCCGAAAGCCTGGATGACAACAGCTATTTTTAGAGAATGGTTCTATAATTGTTTCGTACCAGAAGTGGAAGCCTATATGAAGGAAAAATCTCTGGATTTTAAAGTTTTATTAATTGTTGACAATGCAGCAAGTCATCCACTATTAGAACATCCAAATGTTCAACTAGTATTTCATCCGCCCAATACAACAAGCCTTATTCAGCCATTAGATCAAGGCATAATTGCAACTTTTAAAAAATATTATATTAAGACAACGTACAAATTCATTTTGAATAAACTAGAAAATGAGTCTTTAACAGTAAAAGATGTGTGGAAACAATTTTTCATTTTTGATTGTTTAATTCATGTTGCATCTGCTTCCCATCAAATAAGACCTAGAACTTTAAATGCCTGTTGGAAAAAGATTTGGCCAGCATGTGAGACAAACAATACAACTACTCAAACATCGACACTATCAGATGAAATAATTAATTTGGCACATGAAATTGGAGGAGATGGTTTTAATACCTTCAGCCACGATGATATAGATGAATTGCTTGTGGATGATGCATTAAGTGACAATGATATTATTGATTTAACTTTAGATCTAACTGTAGACGGCGTCGTAGGTCTAAGAGGTGATAATGATGGGGAAGAAAAATCAACTCCCCTCACTGGAAAATTAATTCAAGAAGGTCTTCAACTTTGCAGTAAATTAGAAAATCATTTTCTTATTAATGCCCCCAATTCTGAACGAGCCTCTAAATTACAACGTGAGCTGCAGAACTGCATGTCTGGATATCCTGAACTCTATAAAAAAATAAAAGAATCCTCATCGCAAAGTTTAATTACTGATGACATTGTCAGAAAAGGAAGAGCTACACAGAAAGAGAATGAAGTTTG
The DNA here is from genome assembly GCA_019973935.1 of Trichonephila clavipes. Classification (NCBI taxonomy): domain Eukaryota; kingdom Metazoa; phylum Arthropoda; class Arachnida; order Araneae; family Nephilidae; genus Trichonephila; species Trichonephila clavipes. The sequence continues at coordinate 30,462 of BMAU01012420.1, forward strand.
TGAAAATCCGTGGCCTTTACCGCAAATATCTATTGCAGAGACAGTCTCTTCTGATAATGAATGTGATTTGGAACCACTTCGCAAAAGGTGCAAACCATTATCAGATAGCGATAATGATTAAAAATGTAAAACTATGTGTATTACTTATCCATAAAATAAAATGAATTAAGGTTTGAATACAAGTTTTTTTTTCTAGCTTTTGTGTGAGTTTCTTTCAGACATTCGAAGTAATTTATCATGCAGCCTATTTCTTTCCATTTCTGCAATTTTTTTATGCGGTTTTAAGTTAATTTTAACTAGTTGTTTTGGTTTTATGCGATTTTAGAAAACTAAGGAACGTATCCCTACTTTTTCCATTCAAGTAATGTCTTTTTTAATGCGATTTTTTTATATGCGGTTTTCGGTAGAACGTATCTACCGCATAAAACGAGACCTGACTGTATATAGTATTTCACATTATAAAACTATTTGTAACTAATGTAACATATTTAATATTTATTATATATTTTATTATAAATATTATTTATTAACATAAAATATATTTATAAAATTTAATATAAAATTATTTACAATAATTTTTTTACTTTATAAAAGGCAAAATAATTACATAAAATGTATCATTCAATATTTAATAAATCTTTCATAAATAAATTTATTTAATCAAAAATAATAATTAAATGAATTGAAGAAAAAAAAGTTGATCGCGTGGTATTGAACCCTGACATCGCGCACAGTAAGCAGACGATTTGCCAACCAAGCTACAGAATCGTTGGATGAATAAAAATTTAATTGTATAAAAGCTAAGCATGAATTTCGAAGCCTAATTTCTCTGAATTGACTGGCCATTCGGCGGAATTACATTGAGGGCTGAACACCCTAAAGGAGAACTACTATTACACCAAGTCTCGATCCCAAATGAATTTCCTTAGTCGTTCCCTCTCTTTGTAGTCAAAACATAACAAGTATAATTTTTTTACAATTGATAACACGTAAGTTAAAATTTTCAATTTTCATATTTCTCAAAAGGCAATTTGATGGAAATTCTAATAAAAAAAGTAATTCAGAGTCATTGGATTACTATTATTTTAAACAAATAATAGTTTTTAGCTTTATAAAACATATTTGCAAATAATATACCGAAATCGCTGATATCCAAGAAATAGTTTTATTCATATATTTTGTTCTTTAATTATTATTCGGGGGAAATTACTAATTACCAGAGAGGGGCATGTCTTTCTTTCTATTATTTATTGCTATAAATTATTATAATTCTAAAAAATATTAAAACTGGCATAGGCTGAGTGAAGATTATTTTAACGTAGCATTATAAAGCAACACGAGCACTATTGTGACGGACCTTGTAACTTTGAGCCTCAGTCGAATGATTGCACTCCCCTCTCCTAACTACCACACCAACGGAAAGACATTGAGCCTCGACAAATTTTCACGTGCATCGGCCCCTTATACACGGCGGATCTTTAGTGGCACCAGGACTCGAACTCATGACTTTCCGGCCACGAGTTCGTGACCATAATCCCTAGGCTATCGTAACCTCAAGAAGCACAGGGACTTCTCAATGTGCGTGTGTGTGTATATCTTTATAAATTTAACAAAATTTTCTCACAATATATGCTATGAGAGGCCCAATTTTATCAAACGAAACAGGGCATGTTCGTATCTGTCAGAGTTTCTGAAAATTTGGCACCTAGAAAAGTGTGTCGAGAGTACTTACTGTGTTCTCCATTCATCCTGGCCTCCTCTTTCAACTTTTGTAGGACGGAATAGTCATCTCCGTTCACCATCTTGGCCGAATCCTCGGAGGCGAACCCGTTCACCAAAGTCTCCTCTCCCTTGGCTTCCTCCTCCTCTTTGGAGCTGTCCGGCTTAAGCCACACTTTGCCATCGTCTGCTCCGGACGCTTGAGGCCGTTGGACGGCCCTTGGCTTCATTCCAACCGGCGAGCCCTTCTCAGCGCCTGCGAGAAGAAGGTAACAGATTAAAAACTGAGGCCTGGAATGTCGCCCTGTGGAAATTCCATTTGAATCGATGCAGATGCTCGGGAGCAATAAGATGGGGATGGAATCTTGTTCATGGAGGGTCGTGTCGAGAAGTAATGGGTTTTTGCGTAATCCGTTCGGGACAAGACGCGCCCGAGAAAGGAAAAAGTTTCCGTGAAATTGAATAGAAAAAAAGATGTTCGTGACTGAAGACACGAACGCTGTTTGGAGATGAAAAATTTAATTGGAGATTAGAGAACAAATTGGATAATGTAAGAGTTTTGCTAAGCGAAAGGGAAAAATAAAACTTACTATTTGGAGAGTTGGAAAAAAAAGGAATTATAAATATTCTTCAAGTGCTATTGGTTCAAAGAGATAAAACATTGAGTTTTCAATATGGACATTAAAATCAATTAAATTTACTATATTTACATTGAAATTTTTACATAAACTTGCATTTATATACGTGCTTTATAACTCTTATTCTTATTCTAGTAATATTAATTTGACACGACACTTTCAAGATAAACTTTTACTTAAACAATATCAAGCATAAGATTAACCTTCTGACCGTAACATCCGTCTCTCAGATGGGGATGATTTGCTTTGATGCCTGTAGATAACGCTATGGTGTGGTTTTTGGGGTGGGCTGTCTTGACATCTTCAGTTGAACTCTACTCAGTGAGAGGAACACGTGTTGGGGGGTACTTGGCGATTTTTTTCAACTGACGATATGTGTGATTTTTCTTATGTATATCACTGTCTATCATACGGATATTCCTATAGTTTTTTCGTTTTTGGTATTATTATTTTTAATTATTTTTACATGAATATAAATAATTTCTAATCAGTTTTTATAAAAATACTAGTCAGAATTTTTGTCATAAAATATATTAATACAGTGTGCCTCATACAGACTTAAATATTAAAAATTCTATTCAATTTCATGAGCAATAAGGACATTAAAAACAGTCCTTAAGGTAACAAAATTAAAAAAAAAATTGCGTACCCGTCGGTCAGACGGATGTTTCTAAAAGTGGCAAAAAAATTTATGTTCCGGCTAGAGGGTTAAATCTATTTTCCTGATATTTGATGGGAAGGGATTTCGGTGTATTATCCGTTTTCAGATATCTATATATAAGAGGGGTGTGGCTATTAAAAAACTAGACTGATGCGATAAAACATCTTATTTTAATATCATACATATTTACTCATTATCAACAATATACACGTCTCCTCTGCTCCTACAACGTTCCATGTGGATCTTCCATTGTTTGAAACAGTGCTAGAAGTCAGCTCCTATAAGATGCGTGCCGCTTACTTTTTCACAGATTCAACGGACTAAAATCTTGTTCTTTTTAAAGCAGATTTCTCCTCAGGAAACAGATAGAAGTCTCATGGTGCAAAATCCGGCGAACAAAACGGGTGGTCTAATACTAGGATTCTGTACTTGGCAAGAAACCTATTGACAGACAATACGGAATGTCTTGATTAAGAACCCAACCCATGGCGTCTTTTCACAATTCGGGTCATTTCGTCTTTAGTTTTTCCGGGAGTTCGGAAAGAACTTGAAGGTAGTAATTTTGAATAATAGTTTGAGCTTCTCTCAGGAAACCAATGAAGATGCACAATCCCCTGAATATCGGAAAAAATTATTCATCTTTACTTTGAATTTTGATTTGCTCATTCGAGTATTTTGGGTTCTCGGTGAAGATGGGCTCTTCCAGTGCATGAATTGGCGCTTCTTTTTAGTATCATAAGTGCAAATCTACGATTTGTCACACATTGTTATCCTTTACACAATAAGTTTGGGTCATTTTCAGTGACATTCAAAGAGTCAGTGCAAAAAAATTGGCGAGCTTCTTGTTGTTCAAACGGGAGAATTGTAGGCATCATTTTAGCACACCCCTTTTGCATGCCAAAATTATTATGTAAAATTTGCTGTACGGATTCTTTGTCAATACCTACAGTCTCAGTAATCATACGAAAACTTAACCAAATCACCGATTTTTTAGATACTGTTCATCTGCTTTTGACGTGCAAGCGCGATCCGGGATTAAATCATCTTCAGCGTCATCTCGGCCATTTTGAAAACGCTTAAGCCACTCTGGTTTAAACGAAAATCCACTATGCGAAATTTCACAAACAGTTTGCTTCTATATTGTTACAGTTATCATTTTTCAGGTGAAACAAAAAATATCTCTTACGCGAACGAAGACTACGTCTATTCCGATTCGTTCGCAGAAACGAAAGACACTACATTGGAAAGAGAAGGATTCACGTTAAATAGCTGTTGGACACTGGCATTTGGCGCAGGTTTACTTTTTCAGTAGCAGCATCAGTCGTGTTATTTAATAGCCCCACCTCATATAAGTTAAAAACGACTCACTCATCACAAGATCTCTGAAACTATTAGAGCTACGGACATAACACTTGGCAGACATGTTTCTTTTGTTAAGTAGAGATCCGCTGAGACCGGGGTATGCGAAAATCACCCCTGGTGGAGTATTGAGGGTGGTATAAAAACACCCGTTTTTGAATTATTCTACCCACAGATTTGACATTTGGCAAACATATTTCTTCTGTTGATCAGAGATCAGTTGAAATCGCGTTTTAAGAAAATTGACGCTCAAGGCTATATATATTAAAAATTCCCCTTTTGAAAAATTAGACCTATAGAGACATTAAATTTGAAAAGCATATTTCTTTTGTTGAGTAAAGATCCACATAAAAAGACGTTTGAGGAAATCGATTCCAAGGGGGGCAAAGGGGAAGTAAATGATAAATAAACTTCATAGAAATTCAACTTCTGTCCATTTTATATCAACGGGCGAGGGTTCAGTGAATATTTTTCAACACAATCAAAAGCTTAATGCTAGGACTTAGATAAAAATAACCTAAGAAGAATGTTTAGTCTTACAATGGCATATGTAATACCCAGCGAAGAGGGTGGTTGAAGGCTAGTTATTTACAAACTTATTCAAATTTGAATTCTGAGACAGGCAAAATATCAAGAAATAATTATTCAAGCAGTTGAATCTTCAAAAAGGCAAAAGAAATTAAAATAGTATTTTTAAATAAAAGAGTTGAATTTTGAGAGTTTTTGACTTTTTACATTTTGTATAAATACTGAATGATTTAATATTGTGGGAAGAAAAAAAATGCAGTCATTTTCAATAACGAAATTTATATTGCAACTTCTAATAAAAAATAAGGTATAATTTTTTTTTATTTCGAAGCATTAGAATCTGCAGTTAACTTTAATTCTACAGTCGATTTTGAAGTTCAGAAAAAAATTGCAACATTAGAGTACTTTTTGCTCTCATAATATATGACCAGAGAATTCAAGGCAATAATTCTAATAAAATACTTTTAAATTTAATAACTCTACTTCATACTAAAGATAAATTTACTTATTTAAATTATAACTAAGTTATTTTGTACGTGTGCTAGAAATAATTTCTCCATATACATTCAAGCTATTGTTTCGTCTTTCATATGGAATATTTTTCGTAATAGTTTATGTATGTATACACACATTACTAAACAATATTTTTATTATTCTTAAGATTAATTAATAATTTTAAAAATATTTATTTTTCAAAAGTCTTATAACATAATCGAATAGATGTTAGAATAAAATTAATTTTTAGTTTTATTGGCTTGTTTGCCGTTTTTTGTTATTAAAAATTATATCTGGTGAAAGACACAGACAAGTTTTAATTTACTTATGAAGATTAAGCCACATCAAAAATACACTTAAAAACAGCAAGTGTTATTTTTATATAAACGAGCTACCTTATTTTCGAAAAGCGATATAAATAAATGGTTTATTTATATTAATGTAAAAGTATTATATATTTTTTTAAAACTTTCATCTATTTCAAAATTATGAATGATGAGCGATTCTTGTAAGTGTCTCGTCGTATTGTTTAACGTGTAATCGCTTCAAAATTAGGGAGTGTGGAGCACATACAAGATTTTTTTCAAAAAATTTAGATTTGTTATATTTAGTTACAGCATATAATTTCCAGAATTCCATGCAGTTTTAAGAAGGTAATATTTAATTTTAATAATTTTCTCCAAAATTATAATACTTTATGCTTGTAGAACTTTTAAAGGAACAATTTTTGTATGCATGAAAATATTCAACGAACTGAACTTTCTCCTCCGATTTTTTTTTTATCATAATTATGTTTGAAGATAAGCATATTTAGTTTGCTCAATGATTAATTTTGTTTATTCTCTACTTAACAAATCAGTAAATCATTAAGATTTCAGTTCATTAAATTTTTTTTCTGAAGATTAAATTCATAAACAAATTGGTATTCAATCCTATAGATTCAGTCCAGTTAGATTTAATCCCCTTGTTATAAATGGAACATCATGAACATGAATTTCATATTTATCATGCCTTCAATCTTAAAACGGATCAATACACCAACACCATAAATAAAGTAGAGGGAAGGCACACACACACACACAAGGCTAGAAGTCCACTTACTTTGCTTGAAGGCCTTTTTCCTTCCGGACAGGTCACCGTGTCCGTGAACGGGCAGGTCCTTGGGAGCCCTGGGTCGGGTCCTCTTGGGCGACTTGTGTTCGCTTTTGACAGGAATCACGGGCTCTGCGGACTTTGGTCTCACTGCACAAGAAGAAAGAAGGGTTTACGTGATTTTGTGTAACCTCTCACACCTGATTTCTTCAGGTGTGACCAAACAATGAGTGAAACGGTGGGATGGGAGTGAAAAAAAAGAGGTGGACCTGAATTAATGAGGCATGCAAGAGTTTTACTTAAATAGAAGGAAATTTTAGAGTGAGTGGTTTTTGCGTGTGTTTCGTTTGTTGACCTACGGGTTGGTTTGCTTTCCCCAAGCGAATGTTTCTCTTTTCGTTGGGAAAACCTATCAGAAAGTGATGAATTGAGTTGCTAAAATTAAAGTTGTTTTACAGATGCTGTAGTGGTGTTTGAGGAAACATTTAGATACTGAATAAATTATTTTGACAATTGTGTTTTAAATTGATAAAAATAAATTAAAAGTAAAAAAACTTTTTTAAAAACAAGCTTTTATTTAAATGCTCCAAAAAGAATAAAATAAACTTTTCTTTTAAAACTTTTTTGCTATCAATTTATAACGTCATTACACAATTTATGATACAAAAGCTTGTCGCGAGATTTAAGTACACGTATTTACTTAGTTTAAAAATTTTAAAAATTAAAATCAATCATATCAAATTATTTAATTTGCTTGTTTATCTACGCAGGAAAATCTCGCAACAAGCTTTTATATCATAAATTGTGTATTGGCGTTATAAGTTGATAGCAAGAAAAGTTTTAAAAGAAAAGTTTATTTTATTCTTTTTAGAGCATTTAAATAAAAAAGCTTGTTTTTAAAAAAGTTTTTTTACTTTTAATTTATTTTTAACTTTTTAGTTATCGCTGGACAGGTTTTTCAATCTATTAATTTCATTCAGCACATCATGTTGCAAGGTTTGCCGGTTAATTTTGAACAGGCTAATTCAGGGGTACTCAATCTTTTTCCCCGCCGGACCACATACTTATGATAGAAATTTCACTCGAGCCGCTACAAGTGGATAATGGGGGACGGGGATAAACACTATACGACCAAAACAATTTTGGACAAAGCAAAATTAATCAAAGTATTAAAACTTATTTTTTTACTATAATACTATACTAAAAACCAAAAGCACAATTTTTTTTTAAAATCCGTAATTTTTAACCAATTTTTAAAATCTTTGTGCAGAATTTGGATAATATTTATTCTACAAACGAAAAAAAATTGATTCGTGCGAATATCTTTAAAAATGACGAAGTTTTTAAAAGTTTTATTAAAAATTTGAGTATTCTTTTGAAAAATCGTAAAAAAAAAGTTTTAGTTTTTTTAGTTTTTAAATGACTGATTCTAAAAGAAAAAAGCCTGAACTTTTTTAGTGCAGAATATCGATTCATTATCACGAAAAAAAATTCATACGGAACGATTTAGAAATCATTTTCATGAAAATGCATCGATTTTGACTCATTTTAGAAAAAATCGAAATAAATAGAAAATATAATTTTTTGTAACGAATTACACCGTATTGTGGCGAAATAAATGATCTTTCCGATTATGTAATTATTTTTTCTCTGAATTTGATAGAAAGAATAAAATGGGTTTTTAAAAAAGGTCGAAAAATCGGAACTTCTTTAAGCTCAGTCCGATAAGATGCTTGGCAGAATAAAAAGCTAAAACGGGTAAAGGGTTTTTAATTAATATATTTTTAACTGATTGCGATATTGAATTATAAATGATCAAAAATATATTGCCATCCAAACTAAATGTGTATACAAAATTTCAGCTCAATCGGTTGAAGACAACAGCTCCAAAATTGAGTTGTATAATTCCACCCGAACAAATTACTTTAATTAATTACTTTTTAACTAATTGCGATATAGGAATATAAATGGTCAAAACATACATTGTCATCAAAACTAAACATGCATACAAAATTTCCGCTCAATCGGTTAAAGATATCAGCTTCAAAATTGAGTTGCAAGATTCCTCCCTAACATTTTACATTGCAAGTTAAATAAAAGCTTGTAAAATGACACACACTATATATAAATGATTCTCGATGTCTTTTTTTCCGTTTTCACATCAAGAATGTGAAAAATAACAACTACAGATTTAGCAATTATTGAATATATATGATCCTTTACAAGGACAATGTGATATTACGTACGATTTGAAGAGTATCACAAAGTTTTTTTTAATGTGAGCTATAAACTTATTACTGGAAGAGTCTTTTATTAACGTCGTAATATAAATCAATTCGTGGTGAACCTCGTAATCTTGAATCATGGTAAAAAAACGAGAACGACGATATCTGAGCTGGCACTCCTTTCCCCGAGTTTCCAAACAGCGACTTTAACCTCGACAGATATAACGTACATTAGCCTCGCTACACGCCGAGTCTCCAGTTTACTAGGTTCGAACTCATGACCACTAGGCTATGGCGGCAACATGTTATTGACAGGAAAAGAGTTTTCAAGTAGATTAAACTTTTTTAAAATTTCTATTGGGCTGCGGATTGGTGTTTTACCGTTGCAGACCTCGTACATTAGCCGGAAGCTGGTATCTCTTTTTAGTGCGGCACCCTACAGGCGGATACGAATCGCCGTAGGTAATTTTGACGCCCAATTTCCTCCCTAGAGGGAGGCACCTGAACTCTAATGAGTAAACTAAGAAAGCAGAAATAAAGACAAAAAAAAATCAAATTTGATATTTTGATATTCAGGTTTATTATACATTTAAGCAAAAGTATGCATGAAGCAAATCAAATAAGAAAAATCCGACTTGATATTTATTTAAAAATGAAGTTTTTTCCCAAGCAGAATTTTCGATTTTCTTAACTGTGATACAGCCTTATGCTAGACGTAAGTTTTATTCAACTAATAATTCATTTTATTTCTTTCCCTTGTAAGTTAAATAAAGGTAGGTTTTTATATACTTTCGAATAAGATTAAAATGAACTAACCTGTTGTTTTTTCCACTTGAGATTTCTTTTTCGTCGATCCTTCACGGGATTTGGGATAATCTCCGTCCCTGCCGAACAAAAATCACATCAATCTCCAGAAAAGAAAACTACTTAAATTTTGAAACAAAATAATTTCTTTACTCCTGTAAATATCTTTACATATTTTAAACAATTACCATTTATCATATTAAATTAAAAATCCGTTTAATTCCATTAAATCGAACTATATTAAGCCTTTTTAAATGTGTTCACTTACTGCATTACTTCGAATTCATTATCGTATGCAATTCTTTCATTTCTTTCCTCTCAATCAAATGTAAAGATAATTGTAAGTGCGAAAAAATGAAAATTTCAGAATAATAAATTTAGTCGATTTAATTCTTTTTACGTTTAAATAGAATAATTTACTATGCAGCACAAGTTTCCCAAAGTAACTTTTATATTGATAAAAATAATTTACAATACATGCTATTCAAATTGGATTATCAGAAACATGTGTCTTTAGTTCTGCACACTTACGATAAAAGTTAGGGATGATTTTTAATAATACCTAGTAATGATTCTAAAAATAAAAATTTAAAGAATATATAGCCTTTGCATAATACTGCTATATTTTTGGTTTTATTACAATCAGATTTGTTAGGTTGACGTTTGAAATACAATTTTTGATGGTAATCTTGCGAGAAATTACTTAGTTTTATCAGTGTATTTACAAATTCGTAGAATTAATTCAACTTAAATTTTTTATACAAATGAAATATATTTGAAGGATATTGGTGTAACAAGAAAAGTTATTTAAGTACATTGAAAGAATTCAATAAATGTATTGATATGCAGTACATTGATATAATTTCGGTCAATTATATACATATAATATATATTCAGAAATTATATACATATAATATATATTCAGAAATTATATACATATAATATATATTCAGAAATTATATACATATAATATTTATTCAGAAATTATATACATATAATATATATTCAGAAATTATATACATATAATATATATTCAGAAATTATATACATATAATTATTAATAGAAACTATATGCATATAATTATTTCATGTGTTAAATTTCCTAGACAAATTATGATTTGGAACATGCTTTGTTGTCAACATGTAGAGTAACATGAGTTTTGTAATAATATTAAGGTAATTTAGCTAAATAATGCAATAAATGTGTAAAGATTAACTTGTTTTGCAAGTATGCATGAACTATAGTAATTCAGATGAAATTTCTAAGGCTTATGTACTTTTATTTATTTTATATAAAAAAGAGATAAGTAATCAATATAAAAACTAAATCGTTTTATAAATAATAATACAGTATTTAAAAGAACTTCAATTATGTAAACAAACGTATATTCGCTTGTTGTGATGCAAAATTTTAAGGAGACTTAAGTATTAGTTTCATATATTTTTTGAAAACTTTTTGTAGTTTTCAGAGTTGAAGGGTAAAATCAACAAAAATGGGGAAACTATTAGGATATTAAATACATTTCAGATTCACAGAACCACTAAAATTTAAATAAACTCTTAAAGCTCCGAAACCCCTTATCTTCAAGTTTGAAGCTGAGCATGCTCTATTTTTCTAAAAGCAACTAAAACTAACATTCAGACACGTAATAAAAATATTTTATTTCAATGAGTAATACATATGTACAAGTTGAAAGTTATATGACACATTCAGATTATGCATATAGATTTAAATACACAGATAGAAAACAAATTTTAATGAAATTACCTTAAGTAAAAAAAAATTATTGTTCTTACTAAAATGTATATGTACAATTAAATTCAATGATTTTCGATAAATATTTACAAGGTAACCAGAGTATAGTTGATTTTGAACAAAAAGAAACATCAATAAAGCAATATTTCAGATGATTTATTTCTAAAAATTTTTGCATTGTAATATAATGTAACAATTATATTTATTCGACGGCTTTCAAAAGTACAAATTAAGTTCTTATTTATGATTTCAGTAATTTCTAGAATACACAATAACGATATCTATATTTGAAGCATCATCAAAATTATGCACCGAAGATTTTTCTTTCATTTTCGTTTTTTTCCCAGACGTTTATTGCTTTGATCTTTGTAGCTTTTATAATTTAAATTTATCAGTGATTTAAATCTTTTTAATTATTGTAAATTTTATTACCTTGATGCTGATGACTGAAATTAAATCTTTAAAACAAAATTGCAACCCCGCAGTAACGGCTTTGTTGTTCTTTGATAATTAATATGCAATGACTCTTGCTTTCCAAATTTAATTTTTTTAGGAAAGTAATCCTTTATATAGATTTTTTTCATATATGTTTGAAAATATTTTGATTAATCCGCAATATATTTCCATACTTATACAGATAATATTGATGATTAATGATAAGCCACTTACTAAAAGCAAAAAGATAATTGTAATTGATCATATGATGAAATTTCAGGAATGTGGGTATAAATAATTACTTACTAAGGGTTTACTATTAACCCATTAATTGGCTCTCCGTACACCATACAGGCTATCGAAAGCTGGTAACAACTGGTTTGGTCGTACTCTGTACGGGTACTGATATTTTCTTTTCATTCAGCTTTTATTCGCACATATTTTTGAATCTTATAGTGAGATTATTAGTGCTAATGTTTTAAAGAGATGCAGTTTGTCCATGGTACTGAATTATTTCTCATCCGGGATTTTTTATTTGTAGTTAAGGTGAGAATTTTTTATTGAAGACAGGAATTAAGATTATTGAAAATATTCGATAAGGAACAAGGATTGGCAAGGCAATGAATAATTTGCATCTTGAGAAGAAATGAAAATGAAAAAATAATCCAAAAAAAAACTGATATTATCTCTGTCCCCATTGCAATGTAAGATTTATTATTACACCATGCTTCAAATTGTGAGTACAGATACACATGCACACCTTCCACATGGTTCTCAACAGTTTGAAAAAGAGGTTCGAACATGAAATCTATTTGTAAGTATGAGAGAAATTCTTTTAAGATGAATGAAACACATTCTTCATATTTTGCAGAGTGTACATATAAAAAGCAAACATTTAGGGGTTTTTGTGTTCCACAATAATGAAATAAAAAAATAGTGCGAAGACTATAAATTGAAAATTAAAATAAAATTCTACTATTTTCGCATTATGTTAAGTAGTATGCTTAGTTATATGCAATAAAAAATGTGCCTTTTTTTAAAAACATTTTGGCAAAAAAACTGATTTCTTAAGGGGTTATAAATAACTCCGTTTCTTTTTCAAATTATTAAAAAAAATTCCCAATTATGTTGTAAAATACATTTGAATACACTTTAATGCTAAAATGGGGTTCTTCATGCATTATTATGACACCCAAGGAGTACTCAATCTCTAGTTACGGCTTTACATTCGAATATTTAGGAATAGAAAGTTATGATTGTAAATCTTATATAATGAGAATTTGGTACATAAAATGTGGATAGCTTCTTCTGCTTCAGGTTATTTAGCTGAAACTTATCTTGATGGTATAGTAATCTTATGATAGAAATACTGAAATTTTTGTTGAAATAATACTTATAAAGTAATACTGATAAAAACATTCTTTTGTCTATATATTAAATAATACTTTGAGATCTTGATGAGTGTCTCGACTAAATATTTATTAAGTGCATGGAAATAAAAAGAGAAAAGTACGTTTAGAGTTGAATACTTTTAATATAAGTATATATCCGAGAACAAAAGTACCTACCTAGAATGATCCTTTATATTTAATCGAGAAAAATATTGATGATCAGAATTTCGATCTAAGCCACTAATAGTTTTCATTTTTATTTTTAATATATTGTTTTTAAGGAAACCGTTATGATGATGAAAACTTATTCAACATGTCCCTCTATCCTTACAAATTACCGAAAGGGGGGAAATCATATTTTAATGGAATTTCAGACATCCAAAGTGAGGGATAAAATGCACGAAAAGATGACAATTTTAAAATTACTGTGCTTCCAGATGATTAAAAAACTAAGGAAAAAATATCTGGAATAAATAGCATGAAATAAAAACACTAGATTTAATATGCAGTATTAATTTTGAAGTATATACAGATACTGATAAAACCCATTTAAATCTTAAAAAAATATAAATAAAAGTATACTATATATTGGTTATATATACAGAAAAAAACACTATTTAAAAAGCAAATTGCTGTACTAATGCTTATATTTTGAAACTTGTTAAATATAGATAGATTCATAGTTTTATACGTTGAATATTCATCCTTTGTGTTTGCGGTTGGAAATTTGAAATACAGTATCCTAAAAGATTACGTAATTGTAAGATGAAAGGAGATTAGGCCACACGAATAGAATGTCCCAAGGAAATTAACTAAAGTAAAAAGTACTTCAAGCATAAAAACGGTTGTCTATCCGTCATAGTTACGATTGAAAACATTTGTATCACAATTGTTCATTGTTTCGAAGATACTTAAAGAAACAATGCAGAGGGATGAATGTAATTTTCATCAAGCATTAAAAATGTTTCAGATGGCTAGACATATGGATGAGGATTCAGATGAAAAACTGAATTATAAAAGGAATTTCTATACTTGGTTACTAGTTCCCTTTATTGTCAACAATAACTTTATAGGGAGATATGGTTATACCCGTATATAATGTTACGTTGATCGGGGCTCAATGATTTTATACAATTCAGTCGCAAAGAACAAGACAGTTCTTTAAGAGCGAGGAGAGCTTATTGTCGAAAATCCAATCCTTGGAATACAGGATTCAGCAGCAATATTCACAGAATAAATCCCAAAAAGTCTTCACACTTTCAACAGCACGCAGACACAATTATCAGTGTCTAAAATACACGTATGTAAAATATTATTCACAAGCACAGCAGAGTTAATCGGAAATCACGGTCAAGGCAAATCTACTAATCGCTAGTCAAAACAATACTAACTAATCGCTGGTCAAAACAAGACTAACTCATAGCTGGTCAAAACAAGACTAACTCATCGCTGGTCAAAACCATTCTGACTCGTTTCGGCGAGCCTCTGTCTATTTACAGCCCGGTGGATCCTTTGAGAAAGATCCGCTTGCGTCATAGATCGTGAAATTAGTGTATTTTTCGACAAATTTCTAAAATAATCCATAAGGTCCCGAATTCGCCAAAAAATGGTGGGCATCATGGTGGCAAAGTCACAAATTTGGTCACCAAAAAGGATGTCAACTTGGCTCTATCGCCAAGATTTCTCCAAGTTCCCATTGAATCCCCATTATAACGTAAGGGACGGCGTTTCTTGCAAATATATTACAGTTTCAATATGAAATAAATATAACATAGAGTTTACACAAATAGACAACATTAACATGGAGCTTAATAAATGCTTTGCACATCCAAATACAAATTATTTACGCTATTTTACACAAATTTCGTAACAATATAAAACGGCATTTCTCTTGGACGACATTTGACTAATGCAGTTTGTTAAAAGAATTTGAAGTCTGAAGATAAATTTTTAAAAGCTCTCTATGGAATAATGTCCATAGAATTCTACATTAAGTACACAGAATGGCAGTGAAAAAATACAACTGTGTCATCGTGAGAGTTTGATATTTTGAGCTACAATTTCTGCTTGTCGCTCACATCTTCCCACTTTCCCCTTTGGGATTAATTAATGTAGATTTTCCAATTCAAATTATATAAAATACGTGAAAAGTGACAATTTATAACGAGTTTCTGTAATACCTTTCTCTAGTACTAAAGGCTGCAAATATATCTGCGATTTAAATTAAGAATTACAGTGTACTCGTCCTTTTATCTAGTAATGAACAGCAAATGTTATGTATGGTTATGTGGGTTTTTTTATTTCACAAAATACATTTGAAAGTTTTATTGCTTAACGTTTATAGTTAATACATACTGCTCATATACACTGGTTCATTTGCTGATATACGCTGTCCAAAATTAACGTTACAAACAGAAATTTTCCTACTCTATTTCTAGAAATCTTCCCATATTTTTTTAAGCTTATTTTATATTATTTATATAAAAAATGAACGAAAGCAAGCTTCATATTCTAATTGTGTGAGTTTTGATTGATAATAAGAATTTTTATGGCCGTTTAGAGTGAAAAATGTTAAAATCATTTTCCCGTAGAGCTTTAAATTTAGTTTTTAGACTCGTGTAACACAATGTGATAAGCACAAATTTGTGTTAATTTTGATAAAATGAGTTCCTACATTTGTTTAGAAGATGGCTTAAGATGGAGATCCGTTAGGTCGATAAAAGGTGGGATGTCTCATGCAGAAGCAGGCAGAAACCTATACGTTTCAAGAATGGTGATGTCCACACTGTGAAAAAAATTTCAAACAAAGAGTACTACACTTAGAATACCTAGACAAGGTTGGACAAAAGCTACAATGCCAAAGAAAGATCGATCTTTGACAATAAAGGCACATTGTCACAGAGACTTGTTAGCTAAGGAGCTTGCTCAGGACTTTGCTGTTGCAACTAGAAATACAATTTGTAGACAAACTGTTTACAGACGCTTAGCTGAAAAATCCCTTTCTGCCCGACGGTCAGTGGTATGTGTTCCTCTCCCATCAAAAAAAAAGAGCTCGTATGTGATGGAGCAAAAAACATGTGTCTTGGACAAATCAAGAGTGGGGTCGTGTACTTTTCATTGATCCAGGTTCAGTATCAATAGTGATTCTCGTCGAGTTTTCATTTGGAGAGAACCTGGAACTCGTTACCATCCTTATAACATAACAGAATCCGATCGATTTGGTGGGTGTGGAGTTCTTGTTTGGGGAGGCATTATATTAGACAGCCGTACACCACTACACATTTTTGATGCGGGTTCTGTTAATGCACAGCGATATAAAGATGACATTCTTGAATCTCGTGTGAGACTGTTCCGAGGAGCAATTGGTCAAGATTTTATTTTTATGGACGATAATGCGAGGCCACCCAGAGTACGTTTTGTCGAAGACTTTCTTGAGGAAGCGGATATTTGCCAGCAAAATTTCTTGACCTAAATCCTATCGAGTATGTTTGGGATGATTTAGGAACAGCCATTGCTCGGCATATATACCCTCCAAACACGAGCCAAACGTTAAAATCTGTGCATATAGAAGAGAGTGAAGATTGTCACCATAAGATGAAATTAGCAACCTAGCTTGTAGTAACAAAGTGTACTGCAAGGGGTGGCCACATACTTATTACACATTCAGTTTTTAATTATTGCACAGCGTGTTTTAACAATTTTTTTTTATCTAATTTGCATATTACACGAAGTAACCCCCATTAAGAATTTGTTTGTTAGCACAACTATTTTCAGAGTGTGAGAAATGGTTGTACAAAATTTTTTTACAACTAAAAATTATATATGCAAAGAGATTGTATTTTTTATATTTGTAATATTAATTTTGGACATAAGACTTACACTAGCTTAATATTAATATTAGAACAATATAATAGTTGTCAATATTATATTGAAATTGCACATACTTTCTGAACCATATCAGTCTACGAAAATATTTGAGATAACTTAACCTCTTCGGCATTTGCAACTCAGTTACACAAAATAATCATTGTTAAAAAGAATTTGTTCTGTGAAGCTTCTATAAGATTTGCCCTTATCAATCTTACCCATAGCAGCCTTACTAATTGGGTGCCTTTTATTCTGTCCAACTTTTTCTTCTCTAGTTTCAGTTAAATTCACTCAAAAATAGACTTTTGCTTAATAATGTTAGTAAATCTGTGTGAATTAGGAATTCCAAAAATTTTTTGAATAATCTAATTTTTGTATGGCAGAAATGTGTAATTGATCTTTTAAAGAAGAATCACAATGTATTAGTAATGGATACATTTTACAAAACTGTTTAGTTCTGCCATCTACTTATTATGAACACTTCGCTAGAGGAAGGGTTGAAGCAGGAAATGTAGCTATGATGCGAGACTACGTATGCAAGCTGGCAGGGGCATTGACAGGAAGTGGTAGGGCGTTGCATACTTACGCAGCATCTTTTTTCTCTTTGCGATGATGGGCTGATCGCCCCCTGTCCTTGGCTGGTCGATCATCTTTCCATGTCCTGGGGAGGGGAACAGTTAAAGAATCACTTTAAACGAGCGCTTTGGGAGATAGTTATTCTAAGAATTTAAGCATATTTATATAAGCATTTTACGATCGTTTATTCTTTGAATTTTTAATAAAATATCTTGTTCCATAACTTATGTACATTGAAATAAGAATTAAGTGACTTAAATAAAAGTCTGGGTTGTTTTTAGATTCACTGTACACCTGTTTTGTCAATGTTACTAATCACTTGATTTTAGTCCCATAAAAATATATAATTGGGGAGTCTTGCTTTCTTAGAGATCATTTGGAGGAAAATTATTCAGTGATTAAAATATTTTAATGTAAAACAAATATCGAATGCATGTATTTTAAATTACTCTGCATATTTTATTCCGAAGCAGAGCTTTTGCTCTACGAAAGATTTCTAAGTTTTTCGAGATTATTCTGACGTCATAATACAAAAATTGAGACACTAGCGTATAAACATGCTAATCTGATTTTTTAAGTATAAATTTAATGAGTAATGGTCTTTACAAGAAGTTTACCCTAAAAAAATATTGATAGCTGAGAAATTTTTTATTCGGTTAAAAAGCTGTAAAATATAATAATGAAAATGAGCCGAAAGTTTTGGTAATTATTATATAAATATTACATTGATATATTACAACTGGAAATTTCATTTTACTATTTTAGTGCCTTATCTTTTATCATTTAGGATTTTCTCATTTCAAAACTGAGCCAATTCATTTATATTTTAAGTAACAAACAGATATTCAAACAAATGTAATTTTCAACAATTTTTCACGTAAAAACAGTATGTTTTTGTGAATATTACATGAAATAATTCTGGTAGGAAAACTAAATAATTGATAAAATAATGAAAATTAGTTACATATAAATATACACGTAATCATTACCATCACTGGCGATTTTTCATAATACGTATTTTAGCTAATTTTTAGTACATACAATCGAGGTAAATATTATTGGCAGACAAGCGTGTTGGAATAAAATATTTCTAGACTACATTTCTAGCGTGCAGGACTCTTAATGTGTAAGCAATAGCTCATTAAACCAGAAAAATGCGTGGGAGCTTTTATTCTAGCATAAACGTGGTTTAATTTTGAAATTTTTTATTAAAATTTTATTACCTACACCAAATAAATGTTTTTTTTAAAAAAATTGTTTCTGAAATGAATTTTTGATTTCTAAATTTATTTCCACGAAAATGAACATTGAGAAAATTATCAATGAATCTTTGAACCTTCTGAATGAAATTTTTTTCATGATTTTCTGCGTTACCTCAATAAAAATAAATATGTGTTCAATAGGCCTTTTAAAAGTTTACGATACTGTATTTTCAAAATAAATGAAAAATAAACAGTATTCAAATGGAAACATTATGATGAGTACTTTTTCTTTTTCGATCAAGTGACATTAATAGCAGCTGTATGTGAAAAATCATTTTAAAAACATTATTTAGTTTATTAATAGTAAAACCACTAATTTGAAAATTTTCCTATACTTTCAACACAGAGCAGAAAACTGTTTAAAAAGTCCCAAACTCCCATTTTATAAATTAAATAAATTTTTATTATTTAGATTTGATGCCCTTTAATGATAAGAAAACATACTATAAAAGCTAAGATGTTCCTCACTTTTAGGAGATGACTTTACGCCCAACCTTTCAATGATGCTTGTCGCGACAAACATTACATTTATCTTAACTGAAGATTCTTGCCGATATCGACCCTTTTTGTAAGTCGCTTACTTACAAGATAGTGATACATATTGATTTATCATTCATTTAACCTCTGTAAATTGAGCTTATAGGAGCATACTATATCGAGAGGTAAGTGCCCCTTATATGTTATCACTTTTATGGTTCCAAGATTTTCTCCCACACGAATAACTTGAAGAAAGATCTAAATTGTAGCTAGGTATTATCATTATTTTACTTTAATGAATTAAATGCTCGAAATGTTTGCCTCATAACTTTTTTTAAACTAGTAGTAAATATAATCGAGCTGCGCCAAAGAATTACTGAAGCAGTGCTAGTTACTCCCACCTCATCAAGTGGTCATGTTTAAAAAGATTTAAAGCTTGCATTCGAATTGAAGGCAGACACTTCGAACATTTAATTTATTAAAGTATTACAAGAAATATTTTCCGTTGCGTCTGACTCAGTTTTGTGAAATGAAGTCATATAATAAAATTTTTTTAATAATTGTTATAGATAGAAAAGAAGCAAGTGTTGTACCATTTTGGAATCAACTAAATGGGTTATCTTTTAAAAAACTTGAATGGGATGGAATGCAATATTTTTCTTTTCATGGTGACTCAAAGTTAGGTGACATCGTTTTCTCGTACCTCGACTTAAGCTAAGTACTTTAATTTTAACTAAAACAGCAAAGCGTTTTAGTTAAAATTAAACCCATCTTATTGTGATTAATAGCACGACTCTGTAAGATGCCCTTAGTGAAAAATCCCTGAAAAATTGTGAAATTTGTGGTTACAGTAGCTAATAATGTTATGAAGGGGGTCAATTTTCCCCATTTTTAAAAATATCCTAGTCAATACCGAACCAAGTGTGTCTATCCATAAAATTTTCCCCAGAACTTACATAATCTCCCTCTTTCACCTCGTGCCCGCTTGACGTTGAGTTTTGGGACACCCAGTATAGATTCATTGCTGACAGACCTCTCAATTAGAAGTGAATTTAATTAAATACTTAACACTTTCACAGTAATATTTTTGTTCAGTTTATTTTTCAACTATTTCTTTTTTCGTTAAACTAGTTTCAGATTCGAGATGTCTCAGCACATTCCCTCAAATCAAATATCGGAAACAAATTTCCATAAAAGGGAATGAAGACAACAAAGAGTAATAATGGCATTTAATGAAAGGTATACTAATTTTCATTAATGTGGTAATATGATTTTACCCTGTTTTATGACATTGCATTATAATATTAGCAGAAAATGAATTAAATTTTGAATGAAGCATTCTTAATCTAATAAGTCGTTTGCTTTAAAAGTTTAAAAGGTTCTAATGCAGATGATTTGAATCGGAGGGGAAAATGTTGACCATTTATTTTAAAAACATGGTTTCGAAACTTGTGTGTATGTTTCTCAAAACTGTTATTTAGAGCGAATCTCTTTCGCAGCAGATGCACAAAATTTAGACGAAAACAATTGAAAATTGTAAATAAACCTACATATGCACATGTGTTTTTATGTGAAAAGGCGATGCTCTGATTAACAAGATAATTTTCAACAGAATGTCCAACAGCGTCGTAAGAAATGGATAGACAAGGAAGATCCCAGTAACGATGTACGCGATGCATCATTGCCTGAAAATTGAAGGGACACAATTCTACGATCCATTAAAGTGATGAATGTTGTTTAGATATCCACTCGTCTGTTCTTGCTCGAAATCAAGGTAAAAAACTCTGTGTGTAACTATGTATGCAAGTATATATAGAATTGCATACACGTGTTTAAGGGGCATGAAAAGAGTAAACTTCGTTAATTTCTATAAGTAATTTAACTTATTTTTATTGCTCTAATTTTAGTCTCCTTAATACTTATGAGTATTCCTGAAAATAAAAAGCGTTCAACAAATAATTAAAGTTTGATTTTTTTACTAAATAAAATATTTTAGAAGAAACCAAACGATTCACGTAGATTTTTTCATAAGGTAATATTTTTAGTTAAACATTATATATTTTGCGAATTTTCCTACACAATTATTTTTTTAAGTACTGGAAAAACAAGCCAGTTTCGGTTAATTATTTACAATGTAACTGAATCTATCAAAATAAAATGTTGAAAAGTATTAATCAATAGTAATAGTGTATATGACATTAACTTGGTGTTAAATATATAAATTACTGATGCAAGCACTACTCTTTAAATTTCACAAAGGTATTATTTTGTTTTATCGAGATTTTTTTCTGTAGCATGGCTCATGCATTTTTTCTTGTCATTGGTAATCAAGAAACTTACGTGTTATGTGTTTATATAATATAATACAATATGATATAATTTAATATAATATATGTGGGTGAACCTGAAAAATAGACTTACTATTTTGTAGGGATGAAACTTCATATTGGGTAGAAAAATATATTGTAATAATATTACAATTATTAAAAATTGGTTTTTAAAATGAGTATATTATAATCATTTTAAAAACCAATTTTTATATTTTCATTTTTTAAATTAATTAAATGGTAAAATAAATCTCATTTCAAAACGAAATAAAAGAAATATTTTTTTATTAACAATTATTAAGAGATTTTTTAATTTGATAAATTGTATTACAAAACCCCTCCCCCCCCTGAAAAATAGATATCTAATATTATCATTTTTCTGTTACAGCTTTGTCTTCTGCCGATTATATTTAAGGCTGTATAAAACGATGTAACATAAGGTAAATAAGGCATATGTATTTTGTGAAGAATTTCTAAAAATATTTTTCTTAAAATCAAATTAATTTGTGTCCTAGACTAATTTTAAACATTGAAATTGATCTGCTGGATTTCGGTGTTCCCCAAGGAAATTTTATCCTCAATGATATTAAATAATTAGAATAGCTTTGCTAGTAGTGAAAAAAAAACAAAATTAAGGTATCCGACTACGTTCGGAACCGTGATTTTAAAAAGGCACATAAAGGGATATTTTTCATGATATTTAGTGTCGTTTAGATTAGAATACATGTATAAAATTGTTTTAAGGATATTTTGACAAAAAATTTATTTAAATACAATATTTCGGCAAAAAATTAACTTAGATAAACTTTTTTCAAAATGTTCTCCTTTTGTGAAAAATGCTTCTATAAAAATAATATTTTGCTCATATAAAGTAAAAACTTCTCCAGAGAGTCTCAACTAGGATTTTTGAAAAATTCGCATTATTTTCAGAGTTATCACCAATTAAAATAATTATCGGCGTTTTTTTTCTTAAAATTTTTCCCCTCTGTTGTCTTAAAACATGGATAAACTCACTTCTAAGTTATAGATTTCAAAAATTCTAGTTGATCCTTTGTACAGAGGTCTGAGCTATGTACAGGCAAAATATTATTATAATAGAACCATTTTTCACAAAAGGAGAATATTTTGAAAATGGGTCATTCTACGTTCATTTTTTGTCAAAATATTGTACTTAAGTTATTTTTTATTGTAATACTATTCTTAAAACAATTTTATATACATTTTCTAATCTAAGTGACACTATATATCATAGCTATTATCCATTTATACGCTTTTGCAAAATCACGGTTCCGAACGTAGTCGCGTACCTTAAGATTTTTGCTTTCCGAATAAGTTGAAATTTATGCAGAGAATTGATCTTGTGATGGATGACAAAAACTGTTAATTGGAACATGCACGAGGAATTTATGAAGACAGTGGATGCTCACCTGGAAGACGAGACGGACACTGGAGACAGAACGGTCCTGTCTCTGACCAAGAACTCGAAAGGTAAAGGCTCAGATGCGTAGAGAGGAGCTCCGCTGTGACTCCTCGTCTTGTACTGATCAGCCTTCTTTAGTCTTTCTACAACTTCAGAGTACCAGGCATGCTGATCTTCTTCCGAAGCAGTTTCGTTGTCCTGAGAGAGAAGTTTAAATATTTCGATTGAAGTTCTGTGAAAATGAAGCTCACACACACAAAAGATAAAGTATCTCAGGTTTTAAAATCATGCCAATGGACTAAATTCCTGATGGTCGCATGATAACGGCAATCATGTATTTCCCATTGATTAAAAATTGACATACTAAGTTGTTCAACTTGTAGAAAGAGTTTAGATAAAATGTTTAAAATTTGATGATTGGATAAAGAGTTCACGTGCTAAAATTCTTCAGTTTTCAAAATTAAAAAAAGTACTTACATTATACGAATACTTATAAATTAAGTGCATTTTATTTAACTATGTGCATTATTATATCGTTGACAAATATATACTTTCTAAAAGAAGAAGTTGCAAAAAGCAAAAGTTGGCAACGGTGAAGCACATGAACTAATTGGCTGGAAGCGCGTGATTATGTTTATGATATAATTATGACGTCACATTAACTTATGAACTCATTGGTCGAAAACACGTGACTCAGTTGTCATGTGTCTATGGCGTCACATGAATTTAGTCCATTCTTTTATATATGTTACATGTATATGAAGGAATAATATGCATTTATAAAACTGAGAATTTATTGGAAAGAATGCGCGTAAGAGAGAGAGATTGAGAAAGAGAAAGAGAGAGATAGAAAGAGAAAGAGAGAGAAAGCGAAATAGAGAGAGAGAAAAATGTGAGTGTGTGATTATCAATATTATTTTGCTTTTTTGAGACATTTTTTTTAATAGTTAAAAAATAAACGGAAACAGAATAAAATTTTTTGATAATGTACAACGAAATATTTCAAAAATAGTTGAATTTATAATAATCTGAACTATAGTTCCATATACTTAAACACATGTAAAGAAAAGTGTGTTTTATTGCAGATGATTTTAATACTGAGGTATTTTTAGCATTTATTATTAATTTAATAAATGTGGAAATGGAATTAATAAATATTACCGATTATTTTCACAACACTGCATCAAGTACCTATGTTAATATTACTATGTCAAATATTTACTCAGAAAAGAGTTATTAACAGATTCTTCTTTCTGGCCGTCAGAGTCTTTCTATATTACGACCAGTGACTTTTTTCATTGAATATTTAAAGAAAATCATTAATCAAAGCGCAATGTCGGAATTTAGCTGCTTTAAAACACAGAATACCATAAAACGTTTTATTTCTCAATTCACGTAATTTGCACCACGCTGTAGAATTAGTTGTGCATTGAAATAAATTTTTCGAGCAAAGCAATGTAGCGTATGTAAAACTGCATTAGCACCGATATGATTCCTCATGAGATGAAATCAAGTTATTCGTTAACTTTCTAGAAGCTGTAAGTTTTAATGAATTTACTCTCTTCCTCTCCATTTATAAGAGTTATTTAATCTGCAGTTACTGCATATATGTTACCTTAACAATGGTTATTATGAAATATATCAGTAAGCAAAGTACCTACAATACAACAAAATTTTTCCTATAGCCCCCTTGTACAAACCAGGTTTTTTATTTCAGAAATAGAAAACAAACTTTTGCACATATTTATTATATAAAAAAGGAGTAAAAAAATAATAAAAATTGCACATTTTTTTTGAAGGAAGGTTTGATTATAACAAACAAAATCTGCGAAGCAATAGTTCAAGTTTAGCAGTTGGTTTTACATTGTATAATTTTGGTGGGAAAAACACTTCACTGACAAGCATTAGTTTAAATGTATTACTTATAATTTCACAATAAAATTAGAATTATTTAAATAGAAAACCAACCTATGAAAAAATTAAGGAATAAATATCAGTACTTTTATAAATATTTAGCATTTGTTTGTTTAAAAAATTTGGATCCAAGAACACTGAATATTTCAAAATTCAAGCAATAAAGACGACTTAGCATTTTAATAATGTAGTATATTTTACAATGAGAATAACATTTTCTACCTTAAAATTTTATATAAATTCTACGGAAATCAAGAGAAAATATTACACATGCAATTATATTTCCACGAACATATTATGATTTATACAAATGATTCTATCTAAGGTGATATTTTATAACCTAAAACAGATTCTATAAACTTATGGGAATTTATTCGAATTGAAAAAAACATTACTGCAAACGTTTGAAGTAAAACAGCAAAAAGCAGTTTAATAACAATTTCAATTTTAATCAAAATGTCATTCGACTTCATAAAACAATTATTTTTAACTTGATAAATAAATCCTTGTTTCATTAATAATTTATTTGCAGCTCAACAAAAACAAAAGAAGAGTAAAGGTTTGGGTATTTAAGTTGGCTTGTGGAATTATTTCGTAAATCTTTTTTAAAATGAACATATGTATGCTATATAACGTATATTGTTTATATAAGCACATATTCCTTTTAGTAAAAAATATCTTTAATAATTATATTTCAAGCTTAATTATTAGATTTCTTTCATCAACTGATGTATAAAATTGCTGAATCGTATCTATATGAGCCTAATTATTTTTGCAAATGATAATAATCATGAGGCAGAAGCAAATTTCACTTTTCTATTCATTTTATTTTTGTTGATGTTAGGGATTTTATAGAATGGAAAGTTAATCAGAAGTCCACTCGAGTTGTTATGAAACGCACCAGCAAACCTGAATCAAATTTCAAAATAAAAAAAACTCGCATCGCAATATGAAGTAAGCGTGGTTACGCTAGTCGTCAACACAAAAAATCGATCCGAAAACTAAAATGAAGAACCAAAATTGAAATCTTCATGGCGTGTAATGCAGAGTGTTCATCCACGAATTGCACATCCGGCCTGGGAAGACGATATTAGTATCACAGTTTCGTTAACACTCAACTCTCTGGAGCGTGAATAAGACACTTGGAAGGTTGAAGGAACAAACCAAAATAAAAATCAGAGAAGTAGAGTAAAATATGGGAAAAATCAGCAACTCTACAGATAAAACCATGTTCGATTGTTTCCAAGGGGAAGGAGGGAGGGAAAAGTAATATTAACTTAACAAAAACATGACAATATTGCAGGAAATGAGAAAGTGAATTATTTAAAGGAAGTATAAAACTCATATCCATTGTTTTTATAGTGAAGGAATAATTCACAGAATACGGGATTTCAAAACTTTGAGATATTACCTTGGTGCATTATTAAGTATTCTGTTTTTCAAGAGACTGTGACGTTTGAGATAAATAACGGTAGCGTGATATTGATTAATTTAAATATTTAGTTTATTCACGTCCCAGATGCTATTTACAGATTATGCATTGAAGTTATTAAACTTATTAAGGAGATTATTAGAGTTCAAATGAATGGTTTGTGAGGGAGGAATTTCTTTGGGGTCCGCTCTCAACGAAGGTTTTAGACCATCTCCCGTTCTCTCTCTCTGCCCTTTCTAGCTTCGGGGATCAGCGGCCGGCGTCTTTAGCTTCCAGTTACTTCCGGCTAGTGGATGGAGAAAGGGTCCCTCGTGGTGTTAAAGGTTGCCGGGTCTATGAAAGACAGGACCACGCAATAATTTTAAAATTGTAGGTGCCATTGCATGTGTGGTGATCCACAAAGATACCGATTCACACACACACACAGCTGTGTGGCGGGAACGTCCAAGACATATCGAATTTTATTTAATTAGAATGAAAATATTTTTTGAGCTGATTTAATTAAATAAAATGCAGTTAGTATCCAATTAGGTAGAAGTTATAGAACTAGCAATAATAATTTTTTTAAAACCAAGGCATCCTTAAGGAGTTTAAGCAAAATTAGAGAAACCTTTAAAAATAAGAGCAGTGATTAATCACCATAATGCAAGAGTTTTTTCGTTAGTAAAATTAAAAATAACTGGGTAGTTTTTCGTTAAAATGTTTTTAATTAACGTTTCTATCTCCTCTAATAAAATCATGTGCAAAAACATTCCAGAATACTAAATTCACACACAGACACAATTGAAGCTTTTTAAATTCTATAAAATTCAGCAGTAAATACTTTAAAATCATCTTTTAATTCTATTACTTAAGTTAGGATAAATAAAATGAGTAATAAAAAGCGAAGGACTTTTATAGATAAACACTACTTATGGTTCTTTTTTCAAGGGCACCTAAATTTAATAAATAATTAAATTTAGTCAAAAAGTTCTTAAATCCTTTCCTAGTTCTAAAACAGTATGGAATCCCTTTTATCGAGTATTTATTAATGAATTCATATTCAGTCATATATAACGTGTATTTAAATAGTTGGGAAACGCGCACACATGAAATCACAATTTAAAATAAATTGATGTATTCATTTTTTTTTTGTGCAATTGCTTTTCGTTTGTTAATTACTAGATAAGAAACCCCAATTACAGGTTCCAAACTTACTACACGACTAATTAGTTAATTGGCCAGTATTACACTTAAGATACATAGCGGCCAACTGGCGAATATCCAGAATAGATTTCTCGGAAAAATCTATCTTTGCTAAAATAATTCTTGGTAGGAAATATATACACATGTAGCAAAAATTACTTAAAATTTGATACAATATTTATTTTGTGGGTACTATTGTTAAATAAAAAAAAATAACAATAAATGGATATTAGTAAATTTTACTATTCTTAAGGAATTATGAAAAAATATCCATTGATAAGTGTAAACATTACTGAAAAGTATTATAAGTAGAAAAACTCATATCATAACTATTTGAGACATTCAATTAATATTACGGGGACCATTTTTAAAACCCTCATGACTCAAGAAACTTCAATTAAAATTTAATGAGATTTGACCCAATTTTAAGATGAGAAATTAGAAACGTGGAACAAAAAAAGAAAGCGTGTATCAGTGTGATCCCGCGTTAGAAGTTAACTTCTTTGGCTTACATGTATTGAATTGTATAATAAAGTTTTATTTTGAAGTAATCTTATATATAATTAACAAATTTATTATTATCATTATTATTTCAAACTGTATTTTAAAAAAATAATTAGGATGGAAAAGGTATAAGTATAGACAAAATTTTCATTTTCAACACATAATACTAAAAAAAAATTATTGTATGTATTTTGAGAAAAGTATCATCATTATTAGTCTATTTCCATTATGTTTATGGGTGCTTCAGTACATACTTTAGTTATCAAAGGCTTGTGGTAACTAAAGTAAGAAATGTAGATTTTGCACTCAATATCGCTTAAGTATCTCGAAAAGACTGCATCAATCGTAGTATTTGATTTTGTCGTTGATATTATTCTGTTGTTTTGTAGAAATAAGGTGAAATTGTCTTTTAAAAATTTAATCAATTGTAGAGATTTGTCTAAAGTAAACTTGACATTAAAATCTCCACTTAAAATCATAGGTATTTTATCATAATTTTTATTAAGTAAAGCAGAACCTCTTGATGTGTGTATGGTAATAATGATCGATGAAGGCACTCGATAATGTCATCCATCTTTTTGTTCGGAGTAATATATACTGCTACAATTATAATATTTTGTCCATTATCTATTACGCATTCAGCCTAGCACAAATCCCCCACTGAAGATTGTATGGTACCATAAATATCGGATTGACAGACAGAACATTCCATGGATGGCGTTATAATGTTAACAGCATCGCTAGAATTTTGATATATCGCAACCTCCTGCTCTCGTATTTTGTGGTTTATGCTTCACAATGCAGTTGAAAAATTTGGAATAGATATATCACTTTCATTGCCCAGCCAAGTTTGTGATAAAACTAAAATATTTGAATTTCTTATTATTGAATCTTGTAAATCTACAGCGTGAGCTGCAAGACTTAGGCAATTAAAAGTAAAAATCGATAAACCTTGTCTGTTCGTTATGAAATTAATCAAATCTTCATTGATAGTTTGTTCAATGAAAGTCGTTTAAACTCCTCTTGGAAATCAATTGTTGACGACGATAGTCTTCGACACAATAGTAAAATGTTTTATCATTATTTTTTGTCGTAATATATAATCCTTCAATACTCGTTACACGTGATAAAGCAACGTATAATAATGATTGTGAATGACGTCGATCGTATTCGTAAACAATTTCTGAGTATGTATTGCCTTGAGATTTATGAATTGTTGCAGCACATGCACACACCAACGGAACGAGCGTACGCTTATGCATACATTTGTAAAGAATTGCTTAAAGAAGTTAAATCAGGTAAAAATATGAAATTTAAAAAAAAAATCAAAACGCATGGAACGTTTTTAAATTTTTTAAAAACTATACTCATTTTTTTTCTCACCAATTTTTGATTTTAGTTCTAAGTTACATAGAGCCAGTAAAAATTTGGGGCATGTTTGTAAAAAGTTTTACTGCCCACTGTAGTCTTAAAATACAAAATAATGAAGCACTATGTAACACTTTCACAACAATCAAATTAATTACACCAAAGCATATATATGATTTAAAAACTCACTTCTTAAATTGGATTTAGAAATTCCATTCGATTGAAAATTTAGTAAACACAATCTTTTATTACCAAACTATTGGAAAAAATGTTGTGTTGCCACTAAATTTTAAAACAATAGATTGTTTGTATTATTTCCCTAAAAGAATTTTAAAACTGTATATCCAACAAACTCTCCTTAAACTAATTTTTGACATACTTTGAACCATTTAAATGCCTACTTCGGGTAGATTAAAGACTCACTTCCGACTTTTTTTGACGTGAAACGTCTTTAAAATCGCGCCGAAACATACGGGTACTATGTTCAAAAAGTGGACAGTAACGAAAAGGTCTATATCATCGTACCTTAATAATTACAAAACTATTAGTCCTAGAAACAAAAATGTGGTGTGAATATTTCACTTATATAGTCAGCTCGCTGTTATGATCTTGAGTCCGGGTCTGGGTCGAGAGGGGCGGTGGGGGAGGGGTACTGCGTTAACTGTGCGAAACCGGCGCTCTCGCTCGTTTCTATTCAGTGTAACTCGTGACTCCGACTTGATAGCGCGGTGATTCTTTCGTGTGTTTATCAAGATTATTGAAAGCGATTGATTCAAATAAAAATAAGTGTAATTTGGACAGTGTTTATATTAAAAATAACCAGAAGTGATAAAAAATATATAAACATTTGCTATGTCGGCCTCAGCTCGTGCAAGAGCCAGCCAGAAATATAAATCACGGCTATCGTTGGAAAGAGGGGGCTATGGGCCACACACAGGTACCCCAATGTCCGGCGCCGAGCGAGCGAGACGGTTTCGGGAACGTCGCAAAGCCGACGCCGCGACTCAATCAAGACGTATCGGCACTATGGCAAGAGAGGTGCTTCAAAATTACAGAAGTACATTCATTGGTGTGAAATGCATCAGAATCGACGAAGTGAGCATGATTGGATGCGATGTGCTACATAAAATAAACCTGCGCTTGCAAGAGATCACTGGTGTACACGACCAACCGTTTGGCAATCTTAACATCATCTTCTGCGGAGATCTTCATCAGTTACCGCCCGTAAATGCTTCACCGGTCTACAAAGGGCCGCGAAACTCGATCTGTGGGCCAGTGCTGTGGCAATCGCTCGACTACTATCCACTCGAACAGGTAATGAGACAAAGTGATTCCACCTTCTCGGAAATACTCACGAAAATCGGTAACGGTGAGAGACTCGGTACCGAGCAAATTGCTCTGATCGAATCACGCTTCAGAAGTAGAGCTTGGTGTAAAGTAAACGTACCCGCGACTGTTCGCCTCTTTCATCGCAAACACGACGTTGACGCATATAACAACAACGCTTTCATACCTGAGATCGAAAATATTGCAGACGACAAGATGATTGGCTACAATACGCTAACGGAGGTTGCGACTGCTCGCCGCAACTTGCACAAAATGAGCGTCGTAGAGTCGGGCGGCTTGCCGTACAGTTTAAAACTAGCTGTCGGTTATCCATATATGATTACTATGAACTTCGATGTTGAAGATGGACTAGTGAATGGCGCAATCGGTACGCTTAAGTATATAGAATATCTCACTGAAGACGAACAGGTGACAATCTATGGAACGACAGAAGTAGATGTTGAACCTCAGCCGTCAACCTCAACAAGAATTCGGAAGAGAGTGCGCCTTTGGCTGGAGTTTCCAAATCCAAGCATGGGCCAACTATGTAGAGTAAAAGCGAAGCCCCACGTTATGTGCAAACGCGATGTGTTAGATTTAAAGTGGACACCTATTGTGACCAGAGCCGCCAACATACCGCTCGGTGGGAATATCAAGTGTAGACGTAACCAATTTCCGGTTGTGTCC
The DNA here is from genome assembly GCA_019973935.1 of Trichonephila clavipes. Classification (NCBI taxonomy): domain Eukaryota; kingdom Metazoa; phylum Arthropoda; class Arachnida; order Araneae; family Nephilidae; genus Trichonephila; species Trichonephila clavipes. Next base: position 61,910 of record BMAU01012420.1, read on the forward strand.
GCAAGCGCGATCACCATTCATAAGTCGCAAGGTGGCACATTCGACGAAGTCGTTTTCAACTACGATAAGTCACAACAGATACAGCTTGTGTACGTTGCGCTGAGTAGAGTAACATCGATTGACGGTCTGTATCTCACCAATGATAAAGACGATTTTAAATTTTATCACGGGCGAGGCAGCACGGCGCCAACGGTGAAAGATATTCGCGACGAGTACGATCGGATGGCCAATCATCGCCTTCCCACGTTGTCAATGCAAGCAAGAGCCTTCTGTAAGCGAGACGTCCTAGCCGAACGCAATGAAGACCAGGGTGGCTACCTACATCGACGACGGCAATTAATTTTGATCGTATCTGCTTTCAATGCACAAAGTTTGGTTGTCCATGCAGGAGATATTGAAAGCGATAATATATTGATGAACTCCGATTATATGGTAATTAGCGAGACTTGGATGAATTGCGCGAACACTGTGATGATCAATGGCTTCGAACTAAGAGCAAGTAATAACACCGCACTTGAACATCGTACACATTGTCCGTCTACCTCATCTGAATTACCGGTGCGAGTTTCTGCAGCCGGAGGTTCTGCAATCTACAGAAACCTACAAAGCTCCACGAACTGTAGCGAAATCATAGTAAATGCCAACAAGTCATGCGAAAATTCAGTCTTGAGAAAACATAATGTCGGCGACATATGCTTGGTGGACGTTAAAGTCGAAGATCTTACGCTATTTATCCTCGGTGCCGTATATATACATCCTAAGGCGTTGGCTGAAGCTGTTAAGCTATGTCTTTATCAATCACTCCTGTCATATTCAGCAAACTTAACAAAATTAATACCGAACTCTCAGCCAGACTTGGAGACTCCAATCGTTCTATGCGGCGATTTCAATTGTGATCCACAACAGAACAGCTATCTTGTTGAGTTCATGAGGAATGAATTAGGCCTTAACTACGTACAAACATCACCGACAACATTAGGCAATGCCACTATAGACTGTACATTCACCAGAAATATTAATGTTGACATTATGCCGTATGTTTCTTATTTCACATATCACAGACCTATGTTAAATAAAATCGTTGTCGAATATTAATTGTAATAATAATTTATGTTTCTATTATATATCTGTTCTTTTTTATTAAAATACTTAAAACACCGTTAATACTGTTTTTATTTATTTCAATCTTTTACTTTAAAAGCGATTCGCTAACATAGACGTTTCACGTGAAAACCAACGGCTGTGTGCCCCAGCACAGCCCCACCCGATTTTTTTAATTCATAAAATTGATTATATTTTGACTTCTAGGTAACGTAAAAACAAAAAAAAGTATGTATCGCAAAGCTAAAAGAGGAAAGGCTTGTTAAAGCTGCTGTTGAATGGGGAGAGGGAGGTGGGTGGTAGCTCAGGGCTAATAGACGAAAAACACAAAAAAAAATTTTAAAAGCCGTAATTTTTAATCTATTTTTTCAATCTTTGAACAGATTACGGATAATACTATTCTACATATGGAAAAAAAAGTTTCGTTAGATTATTTTTATAAATAATGGAGTTATTAAATATTTAATTAAAATTTTGAGTATTTTTTAAAAAATCGCAAAAAGAAAAAAGATTTGGTCATTTTCTTTTTTTTTATGACTGAGTCTAAAAGAGAAAAGCATGAACTTGTTTAGAATAAAATATCAATTCATTAACTCGAAAGGAAACTTAAAGGGAATGATTTAGAAACCATTTTTATAAAAGCGTATCAATTTTGACTCATTTAAAAAAAAATCGTAAGAAATAGAAATTATCATTATTTTGTTTAAAAAAATATACCATATCATGGCGAAAAGAATGATCTTTCCGATTCTGTAATTATTTTTTGTCTGAGATAGATAGTATGAATTAGATGGCATTTTTTAAAAAGAGGGGAAAATTCGGAACTTCATTCATTTCTACCTTACGTTCATCGCTAACCGTAACTGGTAACGCGTAACGTAAATTTCTCCCTACTGTGCCATAAGAAGTTAACTTCAAAAATTGTTAATGAAAACATCATTTTTAGCAGACAACGAACTCCGTTAACTGTAAATTAGTTCCTTGTGTGACATTAGTTTCTTTTGACCTACTGAGAAGGACAACTAACTCGTGTTACTAGGACTACAATTGCGGAATTTACTAAAGCTTTCTCTATTTCAATTCCTACTATTAGCTTATATAACTCTCTCTCTATACATATTTATATATTATTTATTTTGTTCAAAATTTCAGTCGTTAATAAAATATTTTCTATTCATCCCATCAAGTTCAAATAAACTTTTTAAAACTTGTAGTGGATGGCACGTGATGTTAATACATTTTTTTCAAGTATTATTTAATAAATTAATTTTGGTTAAATTAATTACCGGTTTTTGACGCCAACTTGGATTCATCTTTATTGTTGTAACAATGAAACTCTGTTAAAACAAAGACAAAAGTTGGCGCCGAAAACCTGTTTTTCAGCCAAACTAGCCAAATCGGGTTTGCATTGTTACAACATTGCAGACAAATAATGCTCTTTTTTCCAATTCCTCTACTATTAGTTTACTGTCTCCCTATATATATTTATTAATATATTTATCTATCTTATTCAATTTTTCAATCGTTAATAAAATACATTTAAAAGCGCTCAATTGAGCTGGAATTTTGTGTACACGATTACTTTTAATGACAATACGGTAATTTAGTTATAATTAATAAAAATTAATTGATTGAAACTAATTATTTAAAGAATTAAAAATACAGTCACGTTGAAATCATTTTTGGCGACTTAGCGACCATTATGGCGACTTCTGTCAAAACTTGAAAAGGTTTTTTTCTCACATTTTAAAGCACTCATTTGAGCTGAAATTTTCTATTCACGATTGGTTTGGGTGTGATAGTATGATAATTTAATTGTAATTAATTAAAATTAATTTACTGAAACTAATTATTTAAAGAATTACAGATACAGTCACGTTGGCCTCATTTTTATCGACTTGGGTCAAAACTGTAAAAGATTTTTTTCAATTCCTGCTATTAGCTCACACTCTATTTATTTATTTCCCTTCGTGGAATTTTCTATCGTTAATAAAATACATTTTAAAGCGCTCAATTGAGCTGAAATTTTATATAAGTGATTATTTTGGATGGCAATACATTAATTTAATTATAATTAATAAAAATTAACTGATTAAAGCTAATTATTTAACGAATTACAAATACAGCCACGTTGGCGTCATTTTTGGTGACTTGGCGACCATTTTGGCGATTTTTGTCAAAACTTCAAAATGTTTTTTTCTCACATTTTAAAGCGCTCATTTGAGCTAAAATTTTCTATACACTATTGTTTTCGGTAAAAATGCGATAATTTAATTATAATTAATTGAAATTAATTGACTGAAACTAATTATTTTAAGAATTACAGATACAGACACGTTGGTTTCCATTTTAGCGACTCGGGTCAAAACTTTAAAAGACTTTCTTTTCTCACGTTTTAAAGCATTCAATTGAACTGAAATTTTATATACACGATTGGTTTGGATGATAATACGATACTTTAATGATAATTAATAAATATTAATTACCACGTGATGTTGTGATTCTGTCATATGTATATACATATTTATATTAAATGTAACTATTTAATAAAAAGTAGCTAAAATAAAAAATTTTCTTTGTTGATCTAAGTTGGAATTGACTTAAATTTTTTTTCTTTATATTATATATTTGTTTGTTCTCACGTTTTAAAGCATATAGCTGAACTGAAATTTTATATATATGATTGTTTTGGAAAGCAGTGCCATATATATATATATATATACTTTAATGATAAATAATAGAAATTAATTGCCACTTATTATTGTGATTCTATCATATGTTTGTACATATTTATATTAATTGTAAATATTTGATAAAAAGTAACTAAAATAAAATTTAACTTTGTTTCTTAGTAGGAAATAATTTAAATTTTTTGTATTGTTTGATTCGTTAGATGTCGTAAAACTTCATCTATTATTTTTGTCTTTTATTTCATAGTCATTATTTTCTAAAGCAGTTTTTTTTAAAATTCCAGTATAACTAGTGATTACAAGTGTAGTTTTTCTACCATAATTTAGCCCTGTCACAAAAGTTTCGATCAGAATACATAAAATAAAAAAATTCATTTAAAAAAATTTCCTTTTGATAATAAATTAGACAACCATGATAATGAGTATTTTGAAAACATATAAAAGAATTATGCTTATAATATTAATTTTTATATTGATTACTTAATTATTGGTGCTTATTTAATCATCTCGCAAAATATTTTTATTTGATAGGATTTTTTAAAGTTTTCTTGTAGAACTATGTAATATACAATTTTATGAACAATGAAAAAAAAGTTGTGCGGGTGTATGTTATAGTTCGTTGCCTTTCGTCACTATTAGAATTTAGAATTATACTACAACAAAAAATTTGAATATTATTAAATTTTTAATATTAGCCACAATCATTATACGAGCCATATTTTTTATTTTTGAATAAATTTTATTATTGTAAAATATTTCAGACTTCATAATTGTTAAAGATTTAATTACTTATGATTAATTTTAGAATAACTTTTAATTTTTAACAATATATCATAAATCTATTATTATTTATTTTTCGGTGAAGTTTAATAGTCCAAGATTTGACAGAATATTTCCCAGATTTATGTTTTAATCATAGAACACAGTTTACAAAAAACAGATTCAACTTCAAAGTTGGGTGTTTTGGACAGTATGCAACAAGTTAAGTAAATGAAATAGCACACTGAACTAACAGAACAGTTATTAAGGGGATTCACCCATGTGGTGGGTTAAAAAAAATCAAAAGTTTTTTTCATAAATTCCTTCCTTAACATGTCTAGAATACGGTAATAAAGTGATTTCTTAAAATTCAAAATCGTTATAAAGAAACAGGTGTTAAAAGAGCAGTTTTTTCTCGCACTAAGTTAAGATTTTCATTGTTTTAATCCGACTTGAAATTTTAAACGCGTTTTTCTCAAAACTATGTTTTTCAAACTTTCCTCCATCATAGTTCAAGAACGGTTTGACCGAATGACTTCAAATTAATAGGGTAGACTCAGCACAAATATACACACTAAATGAACTACGATCATTCCAAAATTCAAAATATTTCAATTTTTTATAATAAAAACATAACAACACAGAAAACTCCATAAAATTCGAAACTTTTTCTTCAGAGGTCTACCAAAAATCAAATTTTTGATATTTTTAATTGAGTATAGTTCATTCTGTGCATTTAAACTTATAGAATAAAACGCTGTTAATTTTGTGTATTTCAGATATGAAAATCAGCTGGAGGAAGTGACTGTCTCTTTTTTCGAGGCGGGTGTGTTCAGAGCGCTATAACTCACATTTTATTGGATATTTGTGGCTAAAACTTTATATACATACTCTTAAAATACATATAAATAAATGATACAAAAACGAATAATTCTAGCATTTTACTGGTTGTCAAAAAAAAAAATCCTAAAAATGCTTGAAAACAGGCCGTCACATAGGTGAACCCCCTTAAAGTGTCCGAATACGTTCGGAACCGTGATTTTTCAAAAGCGTATAAATGGATAATAGCTATGATATTTAGTGTCACTTAGATTAGAAAGTGTATATAAAATGGTTTTAAGAATAGTATTACAATAAAAAATTATTTAAGTACAATATTTGAACATAGAATGACCCATTTTCAAAATATTCTCCTTTTGTGAAAAATGCTTCTATTATAATAATATTTTGTCTGTATATAGCTCAGATCTCTGTACAGAGGCTCAACTAGAATCTTTGAAATATATAACTTAGAAGTGGGTTTATCCATGTTTTACGACAACAGAGGGGAGAAATGTTAAGAATAATTATTTCAATTGCTTGTAACTCTAAAAATAATGTGAATGCTTCAAAAAATAGTTCAGACTCTCTGGAGAAGTCTCTACTTTATATAAGCAAAATATTATTATTTTAGAAGCATTTTTTATAAAAGGAGAATATTTTGAAAAAAGGTTATTCTAAGTTAATTTTTTGCCAAAATATTGTTTTTAAATAATTTTTTTTGTCAAAATGTCCTTAAAAATTGTTTATGCGTGTATTCTAATCTAAGTGACACTAAATATCATGAAAATTATCCATTTATGCGCTTTTTTCAAATCATGGTTTCGAACGTAGTCGGATACCTTAAGTAATAAACAAAATACAGTTTTTCATTTAATTTCAAATCATACCTAGTACAATAAACTTTTCAGCATTCAAAACAAAGTAAAAGACTGGCAATTTGAAATATGTATTGCTTAAATATTCGTATAAAAAAGAAGTTATTTTTTTCTACATATTTCCTTATAAATTAAAGCATCTTAGATATATTTTACAGATTTATGAAAGCTTAAAGCTCTAAAATTCCACCGTAAAATCAGGAAATTTTTTAATTGATTTCCGTATTCTATTTATAGAAACCAAAGTGGGTGGATAACCTCCCACGTAGTGATGAGCATCTTACGCATTGCGCCTCAATTGGCATGTTGCCTATGACATTTATCGTAACTTGTGCCAAATTGGTAAACAGATAATGTAGATGAATAGTTTCATTCGCTGTTAAGAGTATTTTTGTAGAATTAAACAAAGTAAATTCGATAAATATATATACAAAATATCATCAAGCATAACTTTTTATAACTTTTTGGTGAAAATCAAGACTTAAAAATGTAAAGCCTTATTTTCATTGATTAAGCTTCGGTAAAACAATTGTTAAGTGAAAATCTATTGCTCTTATTTTTAAAATTTGCTTAAAGCTTAAACAGAAATAAGAGAGCAAATTATATAACATTTTCCCTTGGGAGTCTAATATTTAATTTTTGGTGAACAGAAAACGTGATAATTTCGATTTAAGGTTTCTGAAGAATTATACGTGAAGACTATCGGAGATTAATCTCGCAATTTTAAATAAGGATAAGAGACAACAATAACACTGAGCCACATATGAAGCCGTCTTTGAGAAAACCCGAATTAAATCCCGATTTAGTATGAATATTCTAAAACATATTAAGTCGATTGCTCTTTAAATATTATTTTCAACTAATGCAATTTGTATTTTTGTCCTTTTAAACTAATTCAAATTAATAAGATATTTAATACCCTGCTAATTAGTTGGGAAAATAATCTTTTAAACTGGAAAACGCACGGAAAATGTTTTGAAATACCATAAAGAATCAACTATATATTTATATGGAGGAACACACACATATACCCATACGTGTGTGTTAATAAACCAATTATCAATCGTTATTGCTATTGAAAACTTTGGGGATTGTTAATTTTTTTTGTACGAGGAAAGATACATTTTTAATTCATAAATATTTTCTGTAGCTTTAAATGCAAGTAATTTGTTCTTAATATCGAGGTGACCAATCCTCCTCCTTTTGGCAGGACAGTTCTTCTTTTATAGATTCTGTCCTTCCTCGAAAAGTGTCCTTCGATCTCTCTGTCCTCCTTTTCAATATTTTAAAACTAATCAGTTAATCTCTGTACTCAGAGATGCCAACCCGAACTGTTAAGCATCATGTGTCGGGACAGTATGAATTATCAGAGATATTAATATATTTTGAACATAATCAGGTATATATTTTCCACCAAACGATTCAAAATATTGACTGTGAACATATTTC
>BMAU01012425.1:0-16200 GCA_019973935.1 Trichonephila clavipes
TTTTTACTTTTAAGAGATTTAACTCATTTTATGACTGAGATTTGGAATTAAAGAGTAATGGTAGCGTTAGCATCGAAAAGTAACATGAGCTGCGGTGTTCGGTTACTGGAAACCCCTTCTTTATTCTTGCTTACCTTCTATATACACTCATTCTATAAAATTAAGTATAATCTTAGAAATTACACAGAAACTAAACTCTAAATTAAAAATTTCAACAGTAGAATTATCACACACATCTTGAAGAAGAATATGCAAATTACAGAAACCACCAGATGGCGCGGATAGTACGCCGACAATGTGACGAGAGTGTAAGAGAGGGGCATATAAGGAATGGTGGCAAAGAAGTAAATTGTTCACAGGCGCTTTAAAAGCCTTTCAGTGCAATAACCGCGCATAGTTCTGGCACATGAGGAAGACATTTGAATGTAGCTTTCTTACGTGGCAGAATTATTCGACGACTGGAATGTGGACGTTACCCAGCTGGAAGTATCCGAATAGTCCTGGAATCCTCGCCCCAGAGGCCATCTCCAGGCTTTGGTCATTGATTCCAAGATGATAGTAATGTAAGTGAGATGTTACAGAACAGTCCCCTGAGTTACGGCAATGAATAAGGACTGATATATATATATATAAAGAGAAAGAGTATATATATATATATATATATATATATATATATATATATATATTTGGCAGTTATTACTACAAAAGAAACAGACGGAGACAGCATCAGGATCTGGTCAGCTAGCCAGCCTCTTCAGCTACCGGTACGACAGTTTTACAAGTAGACCGCAATACAGACGATTAGGACACATTGGTCCATATGCTCGTAGGCCTGTCAGATGTGTTCCACTTACCGCAACTCACTGTCGCCTGCGATTAACCTGGAGTAGAGTGCATGCATTGTGGACACCACAACAGTGGTCTTGTGTGATGTTTTCCGAATGAGTCCAGTTTTAGTTTGTAGTCTGATTCTCACCAGACTTTAATATGGAGAGCGTTAGGTACCGTTACCACAGAGAATAACCATTGAATGACACCTCGTTACGGTGGTGCAGGGATGTCGTTTCAGAGGAATTATTCTTGGTTCCAGAACTGACCTGCGTAATCAAAGTGTAACGATGACAGGCCACATCTATCGGGATGTCATTCTGGAACTACATGTACGTTTGTTTCGGGCACCATGGGTGCTGAATTTCTGTTTATGGATGACAATGCCCGTCCTCACCGTGCAAACATTGTAGACGAATGCCTTCAACCGGATCATATCACCCGTATGGATTGGCCAGCATACTCACCGGACTTGAATCCAATAGAGCATGTGTGGGATATTCTTGGCCGATGAATTGCAGGTCGTCAACCCAATCCCACCTGTCTACCAGAACTTCGGATGACATTGCTTGATGAGTGGTGTAATATTCTCCAGGATCAGATTGTTAATTTGATACTTAGCATGCCTAGGCGTTGTAAGGCCTGTATTGCATCGTCCGGGAGACATACTCCGTATTAATCATCATACTAACCATGTTATACTGTTTTTTGTAAATAGTTTCTTTTTTGAAATTTGCTCCAGGGAGTAAAAATCGCAATTTTTATTAATTATGTCAAACATATAGCATCATTTTTGCTCTTTACCTTTTGTTTAATAAACAGACTTTACAAATAAGTCAAATTTGTTTTGCATCTTTCTCTTTCTTTTCTTAACTTCATTATCCTTAATTTATGGACATGAGAGTGTATAGCATTAACTTCCTAACTATATAATGGATTAATACTGAAGTAGTAGATAATAGACAGAAGTACATATCTATCTGTAACACCCAAATATTCAATGTCCGTTAGAGATAAAATGATAAATAGCTAAGGTGCTATGATGTTTTAAAAGCGAGGGAGGTGAAAAACAGGAATGCAGCCCAAAAAAGAAGGTTCATGCATGAATTCGTATAGTGAAAAACTAAAAAAAAGTCACAGGAAAATTGAGATCTACTTTGGTCACCATCTCAATGAACACAAATAATTATGTCTATATAAAAAAGTGCTGAATAAAAATACTTAGTGTTGAAAGTATTTTTAATAAATTACTTTGACCCAAGCTTGATTTCGTTAGGTACACAGAACATAAAATCAGAAATTTCAATTTAAACAAAACATACAAACACGTCATAAAGGTAAGTGTTTAGTTATCACTGTCACCCCTACCTATCTACGTTTTGAGATCATTTGTTGCAGTCTGCATAAATCATATTACAATGTTCAATACACTTGAATTTTTTTTGCCTTCTACACCACAAAATTTGTTTTGTCTTCTTTGCGTGACCTTCTGACAAAGGAAGCAGTACTTCCTCTTTTCAGTTCTCAGTGTTATTTATCTTGGTCCTTCGTCTTGAACAGGGTGTTTGTACATCAGATATTTCTTCAATACTTAGTCTTAATGAACGTGGCATGTGAATATTACTCTCAGACCGTCTTTGAACGGTATCTCTCTCCAATGCATCTCAATTCACAGTAAAAAAAATATCTTAAACAAGTTGAAAGATAGTTGTTTCGAGTTATTTTAGAATAAAATTGAAAACTACATTCTATGTTAGAGAAAAACATAAAAATTACCGAAAGATTGAAAAGATATTAAAAATTAGGTTGTTGTGCACGTTGCATCTATATGTATCAGATTCAAAGGATCCTGCCACCCCAATTGTGAAACGGTCGACCGCATCCTTAGCACTGAAATCTAGTGCGAGGGGTAAAAAATAGATAGAAGAAAGAGGAGCGCATTCCCGCTCACCGTATGGACGCGACATCCAAATTATTTTTACTTTGCATCTCAGAGATTCGCGTAGGAGAGGAGGGTAAATGCGAAGAAGATATCCTTTGTAGATGTCGAGGCTCTGTGGTGACCTTGGCTGACCTTCCAGGTGAAAGTAGCATTTATTTGGAATTAATTCTATAACCTGGAGACCATTTTCGAAGCACTTGTAACCATCGAGTCACCTTCACTAGAGACTGGCCAGCTGCAAGCCTGCCATCGGCTCTCCATCTAAAAGAATAATCTAAGCGATTATGAGAAGGCAGGCTCAATGCAAATAGACTAACTGGTTTCTTTCCCTCCAATATTCACAAAACTGGAGGCAAAATGTCCATATACTTGAATAGTCTTAATCCAGTAGTTCTGTAAAAACTAACGGTGAACAACCTTTTTTTCCTTTAACTGAAGGCTGATATTGTACTATACCTATTCTTCAAATTATATAAAATACAAATTCTATTAGTTCAAATTTTACTAGCTAAAACACAAATTCTATACTCCAGTGGTTCTCAAACTTTCACTACTGGCGACCCAATTTTAAATCATAATTTTTATCGTTCCCCCCCCAAAAATAATAATGTATTGAATGCAATAATAATGCACATTTTTTGGAGGGCGCTAAAACTACAATACCATCATAATTATAAACCGTACAAATTAACAAGATAATATTAAATTTTGAATATGTTTCTTTTTTTTATCTATCTATATATATATATCATATATATTTTTACTTTTAGCTCGATTCACTATAAAAGCGTGTTTTTAGTTTGTTTTTAAATATAATTTATTTTATAGTTATTTTTACAATACACGATAAAAATCTCAATTCCAGTGAATAATTTAATTAAGAGAAAATATACTTACCCCTACTTTTAAGGACTTTTCAATTTTTCTTTGATAATTTGAATAAAAATCCAATAAAACTAAAGAAAATGTTCCAAATGTGCGTGTCCATAATAAAAAACATAAATCACAGTCACTTTTCGCTAACAATACAGGAACGTTATTTTCCAGAAAAACTGTCATATTCTGTTTACTTTATTGCAGTTTTGCTGTCGTTTGATGATCTACAATTAGCATTTTGCACTTTTTCTTCCTTGTGTCTTTTTTTACAAAGTGAAGTGCTACATTTATGGCTTCACAGTTTTCTTGATCGAGTTCTTTAGGCAGCATTTGAAAATTTCAATTCAACTGAAACATTTCATGTCTATCACTTTTCTCATATTTACTTTCGCTATATATCTTGATTAATATGCATTATTTCAGCAGGTTCTTCAATTGCTTGATCAGTTTCAACTTCCTTCAATAGAGATCACAGATGCTCATTTTTTTATATTCTGCTCATTTACATTTATAAACCATATAAAGTTGTACAACACAGCAATTAAAACCACAAAATTGTTCATGGGGGAAAGAGTGTAGCATATTCATAGAAAATATCTTTGAACAAAAGTGATCGCGCAGGGAACTCGATCAAAACTAATAACTTGATTGTAAAAAACCGTTTGCCACGTTTTCGGTTTCATCGCTGTACCAGTTACTTCGCGTTTGATATTGGCTTACAACATTAATTCGCGTTTGATTTTGGCTTTCATAATTAATGTTGATTGTTGACACGTATTTTTGTTGCAATGTTATTACTATGTTGGTGTGCAATATAAGTGTTTACATAATCAACTATTAATACAATTTTTTTATGAAAACACTTATTTTGCATACTGTGGAGTGACCCATGGAACAGGGTTCTCGCCCTTCACTCTGGAAACTGTGTTTTAAATATAATATTTAATTCACAAGCTAATAATTCCACATAGATTAACTTTTTTTAAAAAAAAAATGGTAGCTTTAAATATTAAAAATAAGATAATAAATTCACATTTTTATCAGTTTTATTTGTTATGTTTAACGTTTATTTTATCGATGCAAATATGAGTTGGCATTTTTTGATTCTGCAAAAATATGCACTACTTCTAAAACCTGCAATCGGCCGTTTAAAGCAAAGAAATTTTGGAAAGTATATCTTGCTGAAGTTTTTCTTATAAAAGTAGAGAAAACTCCTGTACAACGCCGGGCCATACAGCTAGTTAAACATAAAAATATCGGTCATTTCTAAAAAATAGTTGTGTAAAACGTTTTTTATTACTCGTTATATGTTTCAGAATACTCCTAAAAATACATATTGGCCAAATAATCCTTCAAAGTGCTCAGTATGCTTATCCATATATCATTAAACTCATTCACATGGAAAAAAGCATTAGAAAAATATTATTTACAATTTTCCTAAAAGAAAAACAGACGGAGTGAAACATTCCAGTAAGTTTGAAGGTCAAATATATGATAATTAAAAGTAGTATTTTAGGAGTTAAAAGAAACGTAGTAAAAAATTCACTCATCCTGGGAGTACAGTAAAGCAAACAAAATGTCTTTTTTTATTTGGTTATAGGATCAAAGATGGCTAATGAGCGTTTGAAGTCGAATCCTTTATTTTTCATGATCACCAGATGATAAAAATAAATTATATCAGTGTAAATGAGTATTTTTTATTATGAAAAAAAGCATTTGATTTTAATTCATTAAAAAAAAAATTTTTAAAACATTTTATTTTCAATATGATCGCGCCCCTTTCGCAGGATTATCACGCACCCCCAGGGTGGCATGCACCTCAGTTTGAGAAACACTGCTATACTCTAATACGCAAAAGCACTTCTTTGTCATTGTCGCCATGTTTGGATTTCAATCACAGCGATCTTGAACGTACTGTTGATCATTGGGTGGAAAAAACTTGCAACATTTGTCTTTACATTCAAGTATCCCTTATTGTAATATATGCAGTAGTTTCGAAAACATAATTTTTTAAAACCCTATCCGTCATTTATACTCACCCTGTATAAAATTATTACCAAATATTAATAGTTAGTTATTAGTATCCCTAAATTAAGGTATCCGACTACTTTCGGAACCGTAATTTTGAAAAGGCGCTTAAATTGATAATTTTAATGATATTTAGTGTCACTTAGATTAGAATACATGTATAAAATTGTTTTAAGTACATTTTGACAAAACAGTTATTTAAATACAATATTTCGGCTAAAAATTAACTTAAAACAATCTCTTTTTTTTCAAAATGTTCTCCTTTCGTGAAAAATGCTTCTTTTATAATAATATTTTGCATGTATATAGCTCAGACCTCTGTACAGAGGCTCAACTATGATTTTTGATAAAAATTCACATTATTTTCAGATTTACAACCATTTGAAATAATTATCAGCGTTTTTTTCTTAAAATTCCTCCCCTTTGTTGTCGTAAAACACGGATAAACCCACTTCTAAGTTATATATTTCAAAAATTCTAGTTGAGCTTCTTGCAACATTTGCCTGAGCTATATATTATTATAATAGAAGCAGTTTTCACAAAAAGAGATCATTTTGAAAAAAAGTTATTCTAAGTTGATTTTTAGCGAAATAAATGTACTTATATAATTTCTTATTGCAATATTATTCTTAAAACATTTTTATATACATTTTCTAATCTAAGTGACACTAAATATCATAAATATTATCCATTTATACGCTTTTTCAAAATCACGGTTCCGAACGTAGTCGGACACCTTAATAATAAATTCAAGGTATTTGAAAATTTCGTATACCTTAGAAGAGCCAAGGCAACCTTAAGTTCCGCTTCTTTTGCCATGAGCTCTTCTTCAAGACTCGTTCCATTGAAATTCATATGGGAAGCCAGGTATAAAGCTACTACAGCTCTTGGCATGTCATCGCGCCAGTTCCAAGGAACAGTTCTGTTTCTTTTCATCCAGTCAATAGCTTTTTTACGTGCTTCTTTTACTCCCTGGATGGCAAGAACTCCGGTCTCTGAAGGAATAGGTATGCCGTTTTACTATCGTGTGAGAACAAATATTTTTTTTCGATCGTTACATTAGTTTTATTAATCATTTTTTAATCGTATAAAAAATTATGAAAGTACTGAACATTAATTCTTAAATGCATTAATTTTTATTTATAGTAAATAATATTTGAAAATAAGCAGAAAATGGTTGTAATTAATGGGAAAAATACGGAAAAAAAACCTTAAGAATATTTGGGATATTTATGTATTTTCACATTAAAAAACTACATTTTTCGTACATAATTTTATCAATTTATGCAAACCTATAAATTTTATTTGTTACACTTACCTTGTTTCTGTCCGAAAGCATTTTTTTATGTTTTTATTTCTTATTATACAAATACTTGCCGAAATAGAAATTGTACTCAGATAGAGCTCAAAAACTGAAAATTGTCAGAGATAAAGAATTAAAATATCAAAGAATTTAGTTGCGTTTAGAAAAGATAAAGTAGTGCCTCTATATGTTTAAAAAAGTTTTCTGCAATGCTGTAATATAACTGAAAAGAAGCGCCAAGAATGATTTACCTAAGGGGTTACCCTTACCTTCCAGGACTTTCTTAAATAAGTCAGTAAAAAATAAAGGTCAGTGAAATAGTTTTCGTTTTAGTAACATTGAAGTGACTGAGTATTGCTTAAAAAGACTTTTCAAAGAAGAGTAATATAATATAATATTTAACTTTTTATAGTATATTTTGTATTAAAGGAGATATTGTTTATACTTTTAATTGAGAAAGCAAAGTGTATGTGTTTTATTATACAACATTTTGAGAAAATTTTAATGTACTTCTCAAAATTTTATCTTAAGATGTCGAATGAGTTAACATTTATGATAGAAATTGGTGTTTTAAAATTGAAAGATATATATTAAGTTTTTAGAAAAATGACTAAAAATGTACTAAAACTAGTGATATTGATTTTTATAAGAAACAAAAGTAAAGTCAAGTTACATTCTTTTTTCTCCACTGAATTTTATTGTTTTCTTAATTATTTTATTCAGCAGTAACCTTATTGCATGTCATTTAATTTTTTTTTCATTTTGAAATTGTGTGTTTTGATATACCGGCCATATATCAAGATTCACTATTTCTCGAAATTTTCCTTATCTAGATTTAAAATTAATTTAATAACTTGAAGGTTATTTTTGGGTATTATACAGTGGTTAAGCGAGAATACAATCATTATAATTTTGTTTATGTCTTGAAACATTAAGGGGACAAACGTGTTTAGTTTGATATGTTCACCTCTTATTGTTTTTTATTAGCATCCCTGAACATCTGTGGTTTGATCACACAGATTTCTCTGAGAGATGTGTTCAAAATTAAGTAGTGTTATACAGTTTGTATTAGTGCAAATGTGATGTGAGAGAAAGTCAAGAATTTTGTCTATGAAACGAATACTTAGAAGGTTACGGAGAGATTCAAAATATTGTATGCGATATTGTTAAGTTGCAGTGAATATTGTGAAAATTTTACATAAATACTAAAGGTGATGATAGAAGAGGGTCCACATTTCCGACTCACAATTATTTCAAGAGCTCTTTTATTCTTATAACTCTTATATTCTTTTATATTCCTATATACTTATAATTTCTATATTTTTATATTCTTATATTTTATAACGCATATGAAATAAAATATTTTTTATTGGGTTGAATAGTGCATGTAAGTTGTTGTTCTGTGTGTACACCATTTTCATATTATTAATAATTTCATTTTATTAGTGTCTATATTTTTATCTTTTTAAAAATATGTTTCCAACATGCAAAATTTTGTGTAACAAAATAAGATATTACTACGATGGCACAAGAGTAGATTTTTATACAAAATTATTATTTTAACATTTGCATGATATCATGTACTATTTTTATATTTACTATATTATTGTTTGATATGATATTATTTTTTCATTATAAAAAAATTGAATACATTATCTGCTAGCTATAATACGAATCTATTATTATGAAGGAATAAGAGGAAACAAGATCTCTTATTCTGGATGTCGAATAGATCTGAACAAGCTAATCTTCAGTTATATGTACGGAAATTCATTTTTATCACTTAATATTTTGGAAATGTCATTACTGTGTTTGTTCTTATAGTTTCGTCTATTTTAAAGTGTTTTGATTTTTCTATTTCTATTGCTTAAATATTTCTACTATGTGTAATATGAGTCTCCAAATGATGTTATGTATTGATTTGTTTTTGTTGAAAATTGATTAAGTTTGTAAAGATATAAAAACCATGCCAAGACTCCCTTTTAAAATTGGGTGGGGGTCAAATGTAAGGATAATTAAATTAGATTAAAAATTAAATTCCCTATCTAGCATTTAACTCATATTTTTCATTTCATATGCAAGTATCAAACTAATCACCCATTTATTTCTTCCGAACATATGGCCTAGCCAACAAACATGTCTAATTCCATATCCTTATATTTAATAGCCCTATATGTAAGCATTAACTTTCAAGCACACTCATAAAATCCACGATACTTACCGCATCTGTATTTGAAGTGGTAAACCACTTAGATTTTCACGGTGGCGTGTTTTTTTCCTCTCTGCTCTTAGCTTCAGAATATGTCTAACTTTTATCAAATAAAGATCCTTTTTAAAAATTCAGTCTGATTCTGGCTTCAAAACATGCCATACATATAACAGGAACATTTCCACATTGCTTCCATATATAACGAAAATTTGTTAGGCATTTATATCGCACTAATCTAATGAAGTTTTTTTTGGTTTTAGAACAAAAAAAATACCTTATAAGTATTATCTTGTTTTAAATAACACTATTTTTAAATCAAAGTGTTGATTGAAGCCTGGAATATTTAGTACAGTTTGTAGAGTGTGAACTTATCTATATACGTATATAAAGGAGAGAAAAGCGACTCACTCACTCACTGACTGACTGACTAATCACGATATCTCCGGAACTATTAAACCTACAGACTTGAAATTTGGTAGGTAGGTTCCCTTCATGGAGTAGACGTCAGCTAAGAACGGATTTTGCAAAGTTCGAAACCCAAGGGGCGTTACGGGGGTTTAAGGGGCGTTATAGATGATTATTTCCATTACTAAACTATTAGATGTACAGTCGTGAAACTTGGTACACAGATTTCTATAATAAAGTAGAGATTTTCTATATAATGATTTTTACGGAAATTGACCTCCAAGGGGCGTTGAGGGCGCTTAAGGGGCGTTACACATAATTATTTCCATTTTTAACTTATATGACGTAAAGTCTTGAAATTTGGTAAGCGGATTCCTTTCATAGAGTACAGATCCCCTACAGAATGGTTTTATGAAAATAAACTCCCAAATGGTGTTGTACAAAATTAAGTGGCGTTATAGGCAATTAACTCCTTTTTGAAACTATTAGACGTAAAATCCTAAAAATTTAGTAAGCTGATTGCATTCATTGAGAAGAGATCCGCTATAAGATGGGTTTTGTGAAAATCGTTTCCTAAGTGGCGTTGCGGGGGCTTAAGGGGCATTATAGATAATTATTTCCATTTTTAAACTATTATACGTACGGTCTTGAAATTTGGTAAGAGGATTCCTTTCATAAAGTACAGAACCGTTGCAAAATAGGTTTTGTGAAAATTAACCCCAAGTGGCGTTGTGGGGAATTAAGGGGCGTTATAGGCAATTAACTCCTTTTTTAAACTATTAGACGTAAAATCTCGAAATTTAGTAAGCTTATTCCATTCACTAAGAAGAGATCCGCTATAAGATGGGTTTTGTGAAAATCGTTTCCTAGGTGGCGTTGCGGGGGCTTAAGGAGCGTTATAGATAATTATTTCCATTTTTAAACTATTAGACCTACAGTCTTTAAATTTGAAAAGCTTATTCCTTTCATAGAGTACAGATCTCCTACAGAATGGTTTTGTGAAAAGTGACCCCAAGTGGCTTTGTGGAGAATTAAGGGGGGTTATAGGCAATTAACTCCTTTTTTAATCTATTAGACGTAAAATCTGGAAATTGAGTAAGCAGATTCCATTCACTGAGTAGAGATCTGTCATAAGATGGGTTTTGTGAAAATTGTTTCCTAATTGGCGTTGCGGAGGCTTAAGGGGCGTTATAGAAAATTATTTCCATTTTTAAACTATTAAACGTACATTCTTAAAATTTGGTAAGCGAATACCTTTCATGGTGTAGAGATCCGCTACAAAATAATTTTGGGGGAAATTCATCCCCAAGGGTCACTGAGGGGGATTAAGGGGCGTAATTGATAAATATTTCCGCTTTTTGACTAATAGAACCACCTGCTTGAAAATTAGAAGGTATGTTCCGTTCATGGAATAAAGTTCCTTTTACAAAGATTTTTGCGAAAACGGACCCCCAAAGGAGTGAGGTTGCGAGGGATTAAGGCGTGTTATAGAAAAATTCCTGTTTTTGAATTTAACTCATTTACTTGAAATTTGTTGAGCAATTTTCTTTAGTTGAATAGAGTTCCACTAAGAATGGATTTTACGGAAATCAACTCCAGTGGGAAGCAGGGAGAGTTATCGGGGCGTATTGATAGACAAAATTACCGTTTTCGAACTGCTAAGACTATAAAAATAAATTTTGGTTTGCATGCTTCTTTTGTTGAATTAAAATCCGCTAAGAATGCTGTCAACCAGGTATTGATGATAAAAATTCCGTTTTTTGCTCTGTTATATTTAAACTTGAAATTTAGCACGCATGCTTATTTTATGGAGTAGAGATCCACTGAAAGTTTCTTTGGTGGAAATCCACTTGATTATTAGGTTAAAGTGAGCGAAAAAAAATTTTCTCCTTCTATTTTAGATATAAATAGAAATTAGATATTATAATTTATGTTTTTTATATCAAGGGGCGAGAATGTAACAGTAATAAATATATTTTTCAATACAATCGAATTCTTAATGCTAGATATCAATAATTAATATATATGTAAACAGTATACATATATACAACATCGTGAAATACCCAGTGAAGCGGGTGGGTAACGGCTAGTGTCATATAAATCTGAAAATAATCTCTTTGTAAGAACTTATTTTTATAAATAGTTTTAATTGAAAATTATTAATTTTATGAATAGATTTTTCATTGCATAGTTTTATCGAAAGCTGATAAATGCTCTGCTGCTGATTATAGGTATTTTAATTAATGGCTTTAAAAAAATAAATGTAGACAGGAACGTTAACTATAGCTATATTGTTTAGTGTCATGTCGAAAGTAGTATATTATAATAAGATTTATATAAAAAACATATTGGTACGTACTTATTATATTGTTGACCAATTTCACCAAATTAAAAGACGTCACCAACGGCTGCCCACAGAGGAAAAGGATGTTCTAGCGTGCATTCAAAACCAATTACAACAATGATAACTGCGTTTAGCGTACTTTTTGAACTGGCGACGTCTTTTGATTTAGGTAATTTGCTCAACTTTACATTACGCGCGTACACTACATTACTTAATCAAATAAATTTATATTATTATGCTTAAGTAAATATACTAGTTAATTAAACCAAATTTAAATTACTTTGATTATCCTAAATTTAAATGCTATGCATGTTAAGAATGGTAAATGGTAAATTGTGACAAATTAAGAAAAATATGAAACTATATTTGTCTGCAGAATAAACGAAACTGAAGATTCACATTATTTATTTGCGTTAACATCAAATAAGATTTCCATACCACATCCAATTTCGTCAGAACCATTTTTACAGTCCTTTACACCATCACAGACTTTGGATCGAGGAATGCAAAAATTATCGTCGCACTGGAAACTCTCTTCGTTAGTACATTCCATGTTCTCTGAAAGAAGTTATGAAGCTCAGTTTCGTAATAATAAATTGTTAAGTACATGAAATAAAAAATGTACAAGTTAATTACATAGTATTTAGAAAGTTAAATTTATATTTCAGTTTTTAAATAGCTTAAGTGTCAATGTTAACATATTTTTTTCAGTGGGTTCCATCGCATGTAAATGTATGAGGGAATGAGGTTGCAGATGATTTGGCCCGTGAGAGCAGCCATAAAGATTCTGCACATCGTGACTATCTTTCTGTTTCAGAAATTGCTACCCGGGTCAAACAAGATATCAGTTCCTCTTGGTGGCAAGCTCCACGTACATAATTGGTATGAACGAAACTTTTTGTGCTGCTATCTTTAGGGGCAAGTAGTAGGCGAGATGAAACTATTCTTGTTAGGCTTCACAGTGGACATACTCAAGCTCAACCCCATGTGGCGGTTTTTAAAGGTTACTCTACTTTTCCGAATTGCAATGTGATCCAAGCCACTCGCGCCCACTTCTTGTCTTGTATTGGTCGCCATAAGGTCCAGCTGCTCTCAAGTTCTTCTACAGTTCTTCATTGATTAAAAACGCACAGGTTCATGGACTTGATCTAGATGCTTCTGTCAATCAAGTCGGATAAGAAACAACAACAAATTTAGATTTTATCGTAGAATATTTAAATATTTCTCAATATAATTATTTGCAAATAGTATATGCTAAAGAAATCACTCTTCAACAATATGATGTATGTTGCCAAATTTCAGCATAACACCATTATAAGAAATAATTTTAATTCTTATATGAATAATGTCTCAACAAATCAGAGTGAGGATTGAATATGGAGATTAATTTAGATTTACTCGTATACTATTTTCATTATATTATAAAATAATATTTTAAATTTATATAAAAATCCCAAAAAGCTCAGAAAACACATTTCAGGTGCGATATCTTGTGTTATTCATTAAATCATTTTTATTAGTTAAAAATCTAAGTCAACGAACAATCTGTTGTGAATTTGTAGAATGTGTATTAAGTTAGTAATTAGTTGTTAATATTTTAGGAGTCATTTCACGAATATATAATTTGTTTTTAATAAGAGACAGAACGAGTTATTGAGAAATCAATTAATTAAAAGGGAAACAGATAAAAGAAATTTTATGATTTTACTAAAAATTTTTAAAAACCACTTACTTATGCTATACGTTAAAGTAAATTTGGCTGAATAATAGTCCCGGAAGTTTCTATAAAAGGTAACAGTTGTATGACTCAAGGTTCTAACAGAATCTTCATTTGTGTCATTCATGTTTAACTTATAATCCTCTCTCTCCCTGTTTTTACAGCAGCAGTGATCAGCACAGAAGCTATAAATATCACAATCATGCTGAAAAAAATGTAACTTTATGGGGTTATATATAAGCAAACACATTTATATTATTACTTTATATTTATAAAATATCGAAATTATAAGAGAATTGAAGAAAAAAAAAATGTTTCTGTGAAGCGTGTTTTACCGTTACAGAAGGAACTATGTACTATAATCAATCGAACAATTAATTAAATTAATTTACAAAGTAATCTCACCAATTAAATCAAAAACTTCATTCCGCGATGAAAGAGCAATACTTAAAAGGTATTAAAACTATAGGTCACAATTTTGCAAAACCAAAAGCCATTGCCAATTCAAAAAATGTTGCTAAGTGCTGCAATTTGTATTACTATTGTGTGTTTTCTACTATTAACTGCATATAGTGGTCTTGGAGTCGTCTTTTGGTTAAACGAAATTGGTCAATGTTATAATACATAAGTACCAAAGTACCGTATAATATCGATGGTGTAATACGAAGTTCACGTAGATCATATTCTAATTTTCAGAAAAAAATATTGTTATTGATAGAAAATTTCTCTAGAATTTTATGCAACGTCACGTTAGTGGTCTTAAAGTCTTAAAGAACTCTATTTTTTATATCTGCTTCTTTTTATTTCATAGGAATTCCTTCTTTTTCTGAGTCACCATAAATTCCAGAGAGTTTTCTTTATTTTAAACTAAGAGTTTTTCTACTAGTTGCTTTTACTAAAAATATTTTTCGCTATTTATAGATCAGTCACAATTCCTTTTTTTTTATTTGCAGTAACACTTAATTCAAAAAATATATCATTGCTTTATTAAAACACCAAATGACTTTATAAAAAAAACTATAAAACTTCTTATACTGAACAATATAACTATATTACACTGAACAAGATATAGAGAATGTTAATAAAAGATGCAATATAAAAGAGGATAAGCCGTATATATATATATATATATGTTGCAAATAATATACTTAAAACAATAACGATTTTTCTTTTTTAACATTTTTTTATCTGATGCTCAAATTGGAATGATTAAAAATACATCTCAGAACAAGATAAAACTGTAAAGAATTAAAACATTCATTGAGATTTAAGTAGGTTGTATCAGTACAGCGACTACAAAATTAAAGGACAGATAGAGTACGCCTATGCGATAGGAAATCACATAACAATTAATGCTTTTCTGGCGCTGTAATGATGACATAGAACAAAAGAAAGACAGAACACGAATAAGAGCAGAAAACATTTTTATTGCTCTCAGTACGGTAAAATTGTTGGGAATTCTTTGGCTGGTTTACGCTAAGGACAACGCCACGTAAGCCGAAACTTCAGATGACAGTGATGTCATCATCATAATGACCGCATCAGCACATAAAGTTTTTGCTGCTGCGCTCACTATGAAGCTTCATTTCGCTTGCCGAAAGAGTGGTTGAAAGATATAACGTTACACGAACAGTGAGCTCTGGAGTTGGCGCATCCGTCATATGAAGCCAATGATTGCAATGGATAAGCCACACAGTGGTTGTATGGCCAGGGGGGGGGAGATTCCCAGCCACGCCTTCTTTGCATGATCCAGCCCAAATGACCTTGCGGGCCACTTCGGCAAAAAATTATATTCTGGTGGGCTGCATATAGAAATATATATGTATTAGATTTGGACCCATTACAAACATTTATGAAAGTGAAAATTTAAAACAGAATGAATTATTATTGTTGTTTTCAATATTTTTCATGTATACAAACATAAATAGTATAATATTAATAATATAATTATCAAATAATTGTAAAGCTTTATTTATTTAATTAGTGAAATATCTGTTCTGAATTATTTCAAATTTTTGCAAGTCGATCTCAATACGTGCAGTTACTACTGTAACTGATGTTGCTATCTGAGCTTATATTTACATTTAATTTCGAAAAAGAAAAGAAAGTGATTCGTAGCTTTAAGTTGGAAAAAGTTACAAGGAATCAAGAGTGATGCCATGAAGCCAGCCGCAATGCAAAACTGCTCACCCTAAAATATGTATAAAAATAGAAGCAACGTGATAAAATCGAAACAGTTATGGATTTATTGGTTACAAACACTTCATTAAAACAAAATTTTACTCAAAATAATTGTATTTTTTAAAGATATAATGAATCGTGTGTGCCACAGAGGTTATTCTAAGTCGGCCTGAGCACAGCCTTCGGCCTGCGCCCCCTTCAGCTCTAGATTGGTTCAACATTGACCTCTTCCACTATGGACCTGGCTACAAATGTCAGCGGAAGAGTAAGAAAGCCAAATAACGAGAAGACCGCTGTATATGGCACCGAACAATCGTGGTACCAGTACGAGGCCTATTGGCAAAATGTATCTTGATTCAATGAGCCG
>BMAU01012426.1:0-210000 GCA_019973935.1 Trichonephila clavipes
AGATAAATGAAACTCCCCCTAAGAAACATATATATACATACATATATATATATATATATATATATATATATATATATATATATATATATATATATATATATATATATATATATATATAACAAAAAAAACGACGCCCCAAGCAGGAGTTGCCAGATTGTAATGAAATTTCGTGCGCAAGGACATTTCTTCTGAACACGCAAATGTTTAAAATTTGGTGTACAGTGAATGAATAGCGGAAGCTACAGCGCATCGGAACTGTGCACACAGGAGGTGTCTGTAAGCAGTGATTTTCAGCCTGATTTTTCAACCTTCTGTTGCATTGCGATTTAGATACTTTTCAAATACTGAAAAAATGCCTCGTAGCAGGATTCAAGCTCATTATGAGCAGCTGTCAGAGTTTGAACAAGTTTGTATCATTGGATTGAAATAGGCAGGTTGGGCAGATCGAAGAATCGCTCGTCACATGGGTCGAAGCGATGCGTACATTACAAGATTCAGTCAAGAATGGGTGGACAATGGCAGATTTTCACCTAGAACCACAGCAGATAGGGTGAGCAGATTGATTGTCAGATCAGCTGTCACAGTGCCTGTGTCATCGTTATCAACCATCAGATGTACGACCCGCACACAAGTGTCCACTATGACCATTCACAAATCACTGATTGAGCGAAATTTACATTAGTACCGACCTCTATACTATCTGCCATTTACATCTGTACACAGTCGAGCCAGATTACATTGGTTTTTGGCTCGATCAGGTTGGAATCAAGTTGACTGGGAACGTATAGTGTTAAGTTTTGAATCCAGCTTCCAACTGTGTCCTGATGATAATCGAAAACGTGTCTAATGACGCCCAATGCAATGTGCCGATAGTTTTTTTACTATTCTACACCACACAGGCTTTCAACCAGCAGTTATGGTTTGTAGTGATGTTTCTTTTCACAGTCAGGCCCTTTTGATTGTTATTAGAGGCACACTTACAACACAGCGGTACGTCAACGACATTCTGAGAACTGCTTTGCTATCGTTCCTTTAGCAGCACCCTGGATTTACGGCTTGTCAAATACTTCCTTGACCAGCCAGATCATCAGAACTCTCTTCAATTTAGCCTGTCTAAGATATGATGGGAAGGCGACTGCATCTAGAGGGAATGTTGATGACCTGGCAATACAATTGGAGCGAACTTGTCAAGAAAAACTGAAAGGAACCATCAAGGTGCCGTATCACTCTGTACCACGTCGTATTGCAGCTTGCATCCAGACTAGAGGTTATTAAGCTGGTTAACACCTTATTAAGCTCGTTACTTTGTAACTGTGTAACTGTGAAATAAATCATTAAGTTTTTCTGAAATTTTAATCATTTTCTATTCTTCGCATAATATTTCTACCCACCAATTTTTATCTCAATCGGACATCTGGGATTTGAGGTTGAATAGGACTATTTAAGGTAGAGCGAGCGTGCATTGTGTGGGTGTATGTGTGCATATGTGTGTGATACAAATAAGAGAACAAACTAGATAAGAGGCTGGTGACTCTTTGTTATAATGATGTATTTTGTTCCGTGCTTTTAGTCGCCAAGGGGCCATCATGTTGGAATGGTGATACATGGATTATAATAAAATACTGATATCTGAAGATGATGACTTCCGTCATTTACCAGTAGGCATGGAGCCTGATTTATTTATATAAGGAATCTGGCAATCTGTGTGTGTGTAAATAATTTTTATCAAGCTAGATTTTCAGTTGTTTATTACATGAATTTACAATTAAACTATAATTCTTCTTTCATCTTTAATTCATTTATTAGGGAGAAAATAGGTACAAAAGCGTTTTGTGTGCATAGTTATTTTCTTAAAAAAAGCCAAAAAGATAACAATATTCTATTATATTACAACCGAATAAGACCCTCCTAATGAGAATTTTGAAACACAAATAATTACTTATTTCTCGTTTAGTGAAATAAAACTTCGTTGTTCAATACTTGCATACTTTCATCTTTGCTGTTGGTTTTCGTTCAAAAGTAGTATACAAACAAGTCCAATGGTCAGTATTTTCCTTTTGTTACCACTAAAACAGAACTTTATATATAGAGGTATTTAACCTTTTGTGTTGCTTGGAAACATCCTTTCAATATAATGAAGTAACCGAAGACAAATTCTTGAAAATATATATGATTCTATCAAAGTATCTCTTTAAATGACTATCTATTAGGATCAAAAATATCATTTTTCTTTATTTTTACGCAGCTACGTAGTTTAAAAAGCACCAAATGGAGTTACACAAACAAAATCTAAATGTCTTAGAGAACACTTTTGACCCAATACCTATCCAAAATTGTATAAAATCATTATACTTTCAAGTCTAGAATCATAAAAATGGGAGTCGATTCCAGTTGCAGCGGCGATTAAAAAACAAGAAATACCTTAACAATGGGATAGAATAACATGTTCGATGAAAATCCCCTGGTCAATAATGGCAATGGTTCTCCTGGGACCATATATTCTCAATGCGTCCGTATTTCTAATTTAAGTTCTTTGTCTTGAAGTAAAACTATTCTATTTCGAGGAAAGTCCAGCTTATTTTATCTGTGTACTACTAGTTTATAGCTTTCTTTATGGGCTCCAGAGATAAATCATTGAAGATTATTATATCTAAAACTGAACTATTTCAGTTTTGGTTGTTTGGGCGATGAAACCAATTTTTTGAGATTTTCAGCAAATTTATTTTGGTATTATATTAAATCGTTTGTGGAAAACGGAGAAATTACCACAAACTATAAAGTAATAAAACTTGAATTGAAACTATCTTTTTCTGAGATGTAGGGCTAAAATGGCTACATCTGGTAACTTAAACATTTCAACTATATTTTCAGATAGTTTTCGTCTAAAGTTAATAGATGACAAAATCAGTTGTGGAAAAGATGATTAATGTTTTATGCAAACAATAAGAGAAAACACAAAATAAAACTTCTATCGGTAGATTATAAATCATATATACTTCCCGACTTTCTTAAAACAAAGATCTGTTTTTAGAAAGATTCATATGGCTGGGATAATAAAGGCCTAATTTATATGATACATGTTTTAGATTGCTTAGTTTTTTCTATTATTTTTATTTTTGAAAGTTATTTAATATACATTCAACTTGTTATTGACTTTTACTGTCAATACGGACATACTGTTATTGTTACTAATGTCACCTGATCGGCAAAGGCCAGATCAAGGCCCACGAAATTCATCATGGCAGAGGGTTAAGTGACGCCTGTCATTAGCTATACCTTTGAGCACCATACAGGTGACAGAACGATTACCTTGGTTTCACCCCAATTTTGAGGGAGAAAATCCTGGGGGTGATCAGGGACCTCCCACCTCTCTTCCCCTTGCATCAACCTCACAAAAGGACTAGCAGCTCGACGGCTATTTAAAGTACCCCCCTGCCGCGAAGGCACTATACATTTACAAACATCCATGTCTTCTCCGGGATTCGAACCCAGACCCAACGGCACAGAAGTCAGCGTCGCTAATCACTATACCGGATAGGCGACTAAACGGTGACGGATACATTAAAATCTATTTTGAATTAACTTACTACAATGCAACTGA
The DNA here is from genome assembly GCA_019973935.1 of Trichonephila clavipes. Lineage (NCBI taxonomy): Eukaryota > Metazoa > Arthropoda > Arachnida > Araneae > Nephilidae > Trichonephila > Trichonephila clavipes. Next base: position 3,602 of record BMAU01012426.1, read on the forward strand.
ATTCTTAATAAACTATGAAAATCTAGAAAACTTTAACCCTTTAACGTACAACCTAAACATGTTTTTTAAATAAAATTCATACGAATAAATTCATATACTTCTAAGCATGCATCACAATTGCGACTAACTCGAATTAAATTTATTCTAAAAATATTTTTGAAGTTTTACTTTCATGTTTAGTAATTCAATTATCATGATCAGTAAAACCCATTAATATATACTTAAATTTGAAATTGCTAAGACAAGGTACATTTTCTTATATAGTGAAATACAATTAACGAAAAAACGCTTAAGACGATACATATCGGTTAACACGAAATAATACAGAAGTCCCTAGAAACTAATATGTATTTTCATACATTTTTTTCTCTTAACATGGAGTGAAAATCGCTTAACACGAAATGATTAAAAGATTTTCCTTCTAGAAGAGGGAGGATATTGAAACTGAGCCGACACATGTTTGAAAAAATTTCTGTATTATTAGATTTTCCTAATGTATCATCGATAGAACTCGTTGTAGTTGTAGTAAATAACGATAATCTTTCAACAGCCCCAATTATGGCAAAGATATTTTGGAGTTTTTTCAAAACTCAAAAAGTATCATTGATTGAGATTCGGACGACGAAAATGAAATGAATAAGGTATCTTATAATATTATAAACCACTAATTATTAAAAAAAAATTTTAAAAAATGATTCTACACTATTCGTAAGATATAGCAACTAATGAAAAAAACCGGATAATATTCTTAAGTAATCCTTAAAATTATTAACTAAATATAACTGTATAGCACAGTTCTGTGCTATACAGTTTGTATAATATGTGAAGTTCAAAATAATATAGAATTAAAATGATTGGATATATATATATATTTCCTAAAGGTTTAAAGTTCCACATATTTTTTAAACAACTGATATATCAATATAAGTACAAAAAATATATGAGCTGATAAATATTGTTCATTTCATAAGCAAAAAAATGCAATGGATTTATATTTATCTACATATTTTTTAATATTGAAATATTCATCTTCAATTTATCTAAACATTACTATCGGAAATAGTTTTTTAAAAAATGAAAAAACTTAAGGTATCCGACTATGTGCGGAACCGTGATTTTAAAAAAAGTGCATAAATGGATAATTTTCATGATATTTAGTGTCACTTAGATTAGAATACGTGTATAAAATTGTTTTAAGGACATTTTGACAAAAAATTATTTAAATACAATATTTCTGTAAAAAATTAACTTAGAATAACTTTTTTTCCCCAAATGTTCTCCTTTTGGGAAAAATGCTTCTATTGTATTAATATTTTGCCTGTATATAGCTCAGACCTTTGTACAGAGGCTCAACTATGAGTTTTGAAAAATTCACATTATTTTCAGATAATTGTAATAATTGTAATCCAATTTTAATAATTATTCGCACTTTTTTCTTAAAATTTCTCCCTTCTGTTGTCGTAAAACATGGATAAATTCCACTTCTAAGTTACATATTTCAAAAATTCTAGCTGAGCCTCTGTACAGAAGTTTGAGCTATATACAGGCAAAATATTATTATAATAGAAGTAATTTTCACAGAAGAAGAGCATTTTGAAAATGGGTCATTCTATGTTCATTTTTTGTCAAAATATTGTACTTAAATACTTTTTTAATGTAGTACTATTCTTAAAACAATTTTATATACATTTTCTTGTCTAAGTAACACTAAATATCATAAATATTATACATTTATACGCTTTTGCAAAATCACGGTTCCAAAGGCATTCTGATACCTTAAGAGGTAAGAAATTTATACTAAGACAGCGCGCATTTCTGAAAATGTGGGGTGCGTCCCCCTACGGAGCGCTATAATCCTATCAGAAAAAAGAGCGCATCGAAGAGTCAAAAATAAAAGATTTAAAAAAAATTATTACTTTACTGAAAGGAATCAAAACAAAATACACATTCTGAGATAATAAAGATATATACATATACAATGATATAATATACTTATGTTTCAGTGCTGCACAATGTATTTAATCATTAATTCATCAATACTAAGTTAAAAACAAGTTAAATAATTACTAGTGATCCTATGGGTTTATCATATACCACATTATATGTAAAATTTAATACTTATCTTGATAATTCGTACAGTTTATATGCATTCATATTGTAGCTTTCACGTCTAAATGTGCATTATTACTGAATTATGTGCATTATTACTGTATGAAGGGGGCGCCATGAAAATAATGATTGAAAATTGGGTCGTAAAGATTGAAAGTTTCAGAAGCACTGTACTAATAAATAAAAGAGATTTTAGACCATCTTAATGATGTTTTTCAGTCATAATGCCATCGTGTAAAATGGTTACCGAAGTTCAATGTCTTCCCTTTGGCATCTTGGGAGTGTTTAGAGAATGATTGGAATTCGCGCGCGCGGGATGTCAGGTCACACAGGTGTCGTTTTCGCACTTGACTTTGGTTCAAAATTACGAGGTCCGTCACCAAAAATCTTCATATTACTTCAAGTGTGAAGTATATAGGCAATCAATCAATCATTTTAATGGTACAGCACGGGAACTGTGAAAAGAAATAGGACACTTTTCCAACACTTAAAGGAATTTTTCTCTCTTAAAAATTTTGAAAAAAGATTGCCGAAGAGAGACTAAATCAGAGCTTTGAAGATTAAAAAAATCATCGAAAATAAATTGGTTATTTTCACTCTCCTATGAATTAAATATATATTTTTAAATGTCTCCTTTTTATAAAAATCTTTAATCATTATCTACTCAACAAAAATCAAAAAGTTTAGGTTATTATTTAGTTACAAGACTGATAAACTTTCTACCGATGCGCGAGTTTATTTTTTATACTTTATAGCGTTCTGTATTATACTTGAAAATATTTTTTCTATTTAACGGAAGACTAATTAAGAATTTTATATAATTATTTACATTTTAAATATTTCTGAAAAATAAGTAATCAGTCAATTTTATTAAACATAATTGAATATTTGTCCTAAATAGTAGTAATTTTTATTAGACAAGTTACAAAAAAAGCCCACATGCTCTGTATATGTAAAAAATTAGTTCTTTTATTTGTTTATTTATATTTGAACTTTTTCCACGCAGAATGTCGTTTTTAAATCTCGAAAATATCATTTTCAATTAAATGTCTGTATTTAAAAGTAATAATTTGTATTTATTTTTGTGCCATATTCGAATTTTTGGATTTAAATCAAAGCATTAAACGACTTATTGAAGTACTTGTAATCTGTCATTTTTAATTTGTTTACATTTTCCAAATGCATTAAATTTTTCAAACTCATATTTTTATGAAAAACATCATATATTTATACTTTTATTTTTATATTCTTATTTAGCCCACCTACATTTTAAAAGTACCAATTTTCTCATTCAATAAATATTTGTCTTAAAGATTAACAAACACAATGGGAATACATAACAAAACAGTATAATTTCTTTTTTATTTTTGACAAACTTATAAGTTTAAAATACGAAAATATGAGCAATGTTCACCACAGAATGAAATTATTAATTTTGAAGCGAATTTTTCATATATTACGGCATATACACTTGCAGTGATACTTTTACCAATGATACCGATACATTTTAGTAATTAACGAATAATGTATTGAAGTGTTTTACATTTTATATGATAAAAAGAGTAAATAAATATTACAAATTAAGAGATTGTTTTTCAAAATTTATCACAGGGAAGTCTATTCCTCATTTATCTTATGCTTTGTAAAAATATATTACACTTGATTTTATTACGAAATAAATAGATTGTAAAAATATATTACGCTTGATTTTATTGCGAAATAAAAAGAATACCAATATTCTCTTTTTTTTTCGTAAAAGCGAAATTTTGTTAACATTATGGTTTGTGAATTTCGTGAAAGAAAATGTTTACATTATGAATATTAAGTGTACCTTTAGGAATAACCAATTAAAAAATCCTTAATTTTATATCATAACTTTCATTTTTAACACTAATTTTATAATACTACTTTTGCGAAATATTTTCTTGCATTACAGAATCTGTCATTTACATAATTTACCTATGATTCGGTTATTTCACCACTTCACAGTTTATTTTTCTGTCATATTATTTAAAAAAATATGCATATTTTTTGTAAACATTTTTGAGATGAAAAATTAATTACATTAACAGTCAGAAATGTTATAATCATTGAATTTTTTAAAGATTTATGCCAAATTTTATTTTCATTGAAAAAAAAAACATGTTTTTTCTTAAAGTTTATTTTTTCCGAAGAAATAAGCGAACTCAGATAAATAGTTTACAAAAACACATATTAGATTTAAAAAGATAATACTGTAGTTACAGTTAATTTTATTCTATTAAAATTCTGTATTTATGTGGTAAATTTTAAAACAGGGAGACAAGCATAGTCCAACATTGCAATCGGGACAAAAATATCGTGTTTCTTTTTTCAGCTGTTTTCCAAAATCGTTTTTTTTCGAACAACACACAAAAGACTGCCTCCTTGGTCTCAGTTTTTTGTCGAGGGAAGAAATCATTTCTAGAAACCTTTTTTTCTGTCAATCGTAAGGGACTGGTCCAAATTTCTGATAGGCCTTTTTTTTTATTTACCACCCCATGTCTTTCAATAAGGCGATCTATAATATCAAGTTTGGAATTCAAATGAGACCATTTTATTCTCAGTTTCTAATATAAAACGAAACTATTCCATAGTGATGTACCTAAGAGATGGAAAAAATATTTTTTGTGTTATATCTTTTCTCTTTTTTTTCTTGTTATTGAGTGCCGTAAAATCCGGCGTATAGCACGCACATTTAACACACACACACAAAAAAAAAGGATTGAAACTCAAGAATGCACGTTATACGCAGGGCAAGAAAATTATAGCTCTAAAAAAAAAGAAAAAAAAAGAGATAAGCATAAAAAAAGTTTGACTACTACATATATCGAAATATGTTTATTTGAAAGAAATTACATTCCTTAACAATTTAAAGAGTTGTAATTCTACAAATATACTATTTTTTTCTAAAGCGTTTGGTATAATACCTTGAATAAATGGCTTCAAAACATAACAACATTGTATACGTACATTTCAGGATTCATTGAAAAAAGTAGGTGCGCGTTATACGGCGAATTTGCCCCCGGGGCAGCCAATCGGAGTCAATGTTCACTGTACACAGCATCCAATCAGAGAGCAATCTCTTAGCTCTCAGCCAAGCCAAAAAAACTCAAAAACTTTCCACCCAGATGAAGAACCATAGCCACGCCTCCCGGATTCCATCGCTCGACCAATCGCCATCATGCCACTCAGCAGAATGGAAAACACCACTTTTGCCATGCCCAGCATCATAGACTCTCACGATATGGGATTGAGGACTGTTTACAGTCCAGACGCCCGAAATTAAACGCCTATTAAACGCCTATACGGCGAATTTACCTAAAAGTTAAAAAAAAGGAAGCTTGAAAGTATAGGTGCGTGTTATAATTTGTAAGATGCTGATATTTTCTATTTACACCGCAAGTCCGGGGTAACAAACTTTTACTACTTCCAGAATCTCTTACTAAAATTTCTGACTCACTATCTGAGTCATTATCAACATTAATTTCTGTTATGAGCCTCTCATACTCACTCATTTTTCTTCTATTTTTAGACCCAAATTTTAAATTTGGATGTATAGAAATAGAAGTGTAGTTTGCACATATAGTGTTCGTAGCTTGCTATTGATCTAGTAAAAAGAAAATCCCGCCTAACTAGTCAAAAAGAATGCAGGAAAACCTAATCTTAAAACTGGTTTAGACATTTTTTTTTGTAATTTCAACTTTACTCCAGTGTTAGGGACAGATGTTAGAAACATTACACTTTAAACGAGCAAATCAGAGGATTAGAGTATAAAAACTGTTGGCCGAGCGGTACTCGGCCAAATCAGGGAAGTGTCCGAACTGTGTTCGGCCAAACCTTGGAAGAAATTAAAGAAATATATATGTATATGTATAGATATATATAAAGAAATATATATATATATATATATATATATATATATATATATATATATATATATATATATATACATATATATCTCACTTTGAAAAAGTCTTACTCATATTTATGAGAAGTTTTAATTAAATATTTAATTAAATGTTTTTGTATTATAGATTGTTTCTAAATAAAGATAAAATTTACTCATAAACTATTTCAAATTATCACTGTGCGAATTAAAAAAATATTGCTCTTAATTAAAAACATTTGAACAAAATGATATATTACACATATTATTAATTTTTATCTGCATTGGAAGTCATTGTTAAATGGAAAAGATTACTTTAAAACTAAGTGCACTTGCCTGTCATTATATTTATAACTATAAGGAAAACACAAAGAATAACATTTTGAATGCTAGCATGTATATTGATTATAATATTTATTTCAAGCGATTCAATGTGTTTCAAAAATTTTTTAGCAAAGAATAGTATTTTATGCATATATAAATAAGTTACTTTTATTTATAGTCCTTCTTACTAACGTTTTCGAAATAAATTTACTTAAATATTAATAAGAGGTATCTTGCTATATATGAATCTGAATTCTTAAGTATTATTGTATCAAAATTTTAAAAAAAGCCCAATTTAAATACTACATGTTTTGATTATTCATTATGTTAAGATGAATGCTATCCCAGACGTCTAAAAATACTATTAGCAATTCAATGCTCTTTAAAATTAAGTTGATTTCTGAAATTAATTCAAATTCAATTTTCAGGATGAACAAGCATACTAATTAAAATTCCACTGATTAAATTGATAGTCTTTTTGAACCGTTATTTATTTTATAATTTTGAGTAAGACAAGAAAAGTAATTATACTCATTATTTAGATATCATGTTACAAAAGGAAAGAAAACAAAACGAGACGGGATATGCAATATTTAAAAATTTTGCATATTGCTACTTTAATTTAATTTAAAGCATTCTAAATTTTTGAACAGATACATTAAATATTTCACTTAAAAATAAGTATTCTATGTTTATTTGTGAAAGAACTAAATGTGAAATGCATTACAATATAATTCATGATAATTCTAAACGAACCGGATATCGTATTAATGTGTTGAAAAGACAATTCAAGAAACACGAAATAAAATTCAAAAACTTTTATTTAAAAAAATAATGATAAAATCTAAAAGATATATCTTCGTAGTGAGGGTAAAATAAATCTCTAGTTCGGTGGTTCTCAAGCTGGGGGGTGCGCCTCATAGGGGAGCGTGATAATCCTACGGGTAAGGGAAGGGGAAATCTATAGTTGTTATTTGAAAAGCTATTAGTTTTTTGAAAGGAAGCAAAACAAAATACATTCTAACATAATAACAAATAAAATGTACGTTTATACTGATATAATATACTTATTAATGTCGCAAACTTATTATAGAGTCAGACTTCTAATCTATATATATATATATAGGAGAAAAGCGACTCACTCACTCACTGACTCACTGACTGACTAATCACGATATCTCCGGAACTATTAAACCTACAAACTTGAAATTTGGTAGGTAGGTTCCCTTCATAGTGTAGACGTCAGCTAAGAACGGATTTTGCAAAGTTCGAACCCCAAGGGGCGTTACGGGGGTTTAAGGGGCGTTATAGATAATTATTTCCTTTACTAAACTATTAGATGTAAAGTCGTGAAACTTGGTACACAGATTTCTTTCATACAGTAGAGATTCCTTACATAATGATTTTTACAAAAATTGACCTCCAAGGGAAGTTGAGGGCGCTTAAGGGGCGTTATACATAATTATTTCCATTTTTAAACTATTAGACGTACAGTCTTGAAATTTGGTATAAGCGGATTCCTTTCATAGAGTACAGATCCCCTACAGAATGGGTTTTGTGAAAATCGACTCCCAAGTGGCGTTGTAGAGAATTAAGTGGCGTTATATAGGCAATTAACTCCTTTTTTCAACTATTAGACGTAAAATCTCGAAATTTCGTAAGCTGATTCAATCGTTGAGTAGATATCCGCTATAAGATGGGTTTTGTGAAAATCGTTTCCTAAGTGGCGTTGCGGGGGCTTAAAGGGCGTTATAGATAATTATTTCCATTTTTAAACTATTAGACGCACAGTCTTGAAATTTGGTAAGCGGATTCCTTTCATAGAGTACAGATCCGCTGCAAAATGGGTTTTGTGAAAATCGACCCCAAGTGGCGTTGTGGAGAATTAAGGGGCGTTATATAGGCAATTAACTCCTTTTTTAAACTATTAGACGTAAAATCTTGAAATTGAGTTAGCAGATTCCATTCACTGAGTAGTGATCTGTCATAAGATGGGTTTTGTGTAAATCGTTTCCTAAGTGGCGTTGCGGGGACTTAAGGGGCGTTATAGATAATTATTTCCATTTTTAAACTATTAGACGTACAGTCTTAAAATTTGGTATATAAGCTAATTCCCTTCATGGTGTAGAGATCCGCTACAAAATAGTTTTGGGGAAAACTGATCCCAAGGGTCACTGAGGGGGATTAAGGGGCGTAATAGATAAATATTTCAGCGTTTCAACTAATAGAACCACCTGCTTAAAAATTAGAAGGTATGTTCCGTTCATGGAATAAAATTCCTTTTACAAAGATTTTTGCGAAAACGGACCCCCAGAGGAGTGGGTTTTCGAGGGATTAAGGCATGTTATAGAAAAATTCCTGTTTTTGAATTAAACTCACTTACTTGAAATTTGTTGAGCACTTTTTTCTTTAGTTTAATAGAGTTCCACTAAGAATGGATTTTACGGAAATCAACTCCAGGGGGAAAGTTATTGGGGCGTATTGATAGACAAAACTCCCGTTTTTTGAACTGCTAAGACTATAATTATAAAATTTGGTTTGCATATATCTTTTGTTGAATTGGAATCCGCTAAGAATGCTGTCAACGAGGTATTGATGATAAAAATTCCGTTTTTGCTCTGTTAGATTTAGACTTGAAATTCAGCACGCATGTTTATTTTATGGAGTAGAGATCCACTGAAAGTTGCTTTGGTGGAAATCCACTTGATTATTAGGTTAAGTGAGCGAAAAAAATCTTTCTATTTCGATTTTAGACATAAATAGAAATTAGATATTATAATTTATGTTCTTTTTATATCAAGAGTTGAGAGTGTAACAGCTATAAATATATTTTTCAATACAATCGAATTCTTAATGTTAGATATCAATAATTAATATATATGTAAACAGTATACATATATGCAACATCGTGAAATACCCAGTGAAGCGGGTGGGTAACGGCTAGTGTATTATATACTTATTATTACATTCAATACATTGTTATTGTATGGGAGGGCGATACAAATTATATGATTGAAAATTGAGTCCCAAATATTGAAAGTTTGAGAAGCAGGGCTCTAATTCAAATCAGTAAGAATAAAAATCCACTTAGCTTGCACAGGAATACTCGAATCACACTCCTGCAGGTTCAATTCCGCGCGCACGTGGAATAAGTTTAATGTCAATTACACGAACTTTCACGAGTAACAAATTCATTCGATAACACCAATAATTAGTAAACACAAAGATATTCTACACCTAAAAATAACAAAAACAAGTATTTGCAATTATTAGCTCAAAATTATCTTACTTTCTTATTTATCTTCAAAAAGCAATCCTTAATTAGTTTGTTCATAAAATAAGCCTTTCAGATGAAACAATAATTAAAATAAAGAATTCCCCAGAGGTTATTCGGAAAAACGTTGAGAACCATCTATGGTTCTTCTAAAAATGTAAGTAGAAATCATAAAATCATGTTCTAGAAATTATGTCAGGAATTTTCATAATAAAAATTTAAAATCATGTAATTAGATTGATTAAAATGTTTAAATGTCTGACTCAAATAATACTGATTTTCACTATTGTGTTCCTCTTTTTTCAACTTACGTACAAATTGTTTCTTTCGTTCCTATATTCCTATCTCTTTTATGTATTTTAGATGTAAGTCCCAAATCTATAAGGATTATTCAGAATTAACTGCGTTTGTTGCGTATAATTTAAATTACTGTAATATTTCATTTAATGAATATCACTTTCTTGCGTTATTTGCCTTTTAATTCCTTAATGCAATAATAAAATAGGAATTCAGTAAAAAATTGCATTATTGAATGAATTTATGAAATAATCAATTCTCACTGAAATGTATAATATCTGAAGATTACATGTAATACTTTTTATGGTATTAATTGCATATAATTCAATAAATTGTTTTCATTTGCCATTTCGCTACGTTCAATAAATTGGTTCGATCTTAGAATGAAAAACTGAAATACTACATTTTCTTCCAACTTGTTTTAATACTTTTCCTTTGGGATACTTACATAATAAATGACTTATTATTATTATGTTAAAGAAGACTGATAAATCTAAAAAACTATAAGTTTTTATAGATGTCTTTAATTTTTGATACATGATAATATATTTTAGCTATTGAACTAGATATGAAGTTAACTAGTGTAGGCATTTTAAACAAAAATTCCCTTAGCCTATTTTTTATCTTAAAAACTGCAAGACGAAATGCAAACAGTGTTAAAAACTAAGTTTAGAAGAATTTTAAAAGAAGAATAAGATTTCAAGTGTTTAAATGTTATGTCCCATTTACAGTCTTATTTTAAGAATATGAAACTTATTACACATGTTACAAGTCTACGTGTTTCTAAAGTAACGCATGAATAAAAGAAAATTAAAAAAATATTTATGAAAAACAGAAAATTTAAGTTATGTAATTGATTTTATTTCTAAAAATTCTAAGATTTATTATCAGAATTGTAGATAGTCATAAAACAACACGTTGATTTTAACACTTTATAATATTAACACTTAACATGATAACACTTTTCCACAAAAACATTTTAAAGATTTGGGTTGCGGTGCGGCTTAGAATGGAATATATACGGTAATTCTGAACTAGAGAAACCTTGCATGTAGTTCCTTGGATTTTTTATATTATAGTTGATAAATGGAAAAAATATGCTTTAGTTCAAATTTGTTTTCAAATATTTATTTAATGAAGAGTATACTCTATACGTAATACATTTTTGGATAAAAATATATTATTTTAGATGCAAATATTAAAATGATTCATTTTTGTAATTCAGACAAATTTAAATAGTTTTAAGTACCGTTTAAATACTGTAGGTTCATTTACACTAGAATTAGGGATTGCAGTACCACTATACCGGGATACCGAATACCGGGGTATTTTAAGCCATTTGTACAATTTTGTAATACCGGTATTCACAAGTTTAAATACCGGTTTTTCGATATTTACTGGAAGCAAAACATATGTTAAAATTAGATTCTGAAACACGTAGGAATATTTTACTCTTAATGGTGGAATGATTCTTGAAACTGAAAAATCCAGTCTAAAAAGCAATGATCGATTAAAACCGGTAAATTATTTTTTCAGATAGTGATATTGACTTAATATCCGTAGAACTGTATCAGTTCTACTTTCAATAAAACTGGCTGTTGAGGCATTATGTCAGAGACATCCTAATTCAACAATAAATTTTATGTTGCAGTCACTGAAAGAATAGCACTTATCACTATCCGAAGAATTTTATATTGCATTGAAGAATCACACATAAGTGCATACTGAAATAGAAAATATCTTATGGTAGTTACATAATTATAATGATTTTAAAAATAAAAATGAAAAAGAGAAAAAAAAAGAGTCTAACTGTTACGGTTCATGTACGCCACTAGATGGCGCTATTTAAATTATAAGGTGTGTACTATTTTTTACGCGGGAGAAGTAAAAAAGAACGTTTGGAAGGAGGCTGTACGGACCATTCGCTCTATGTTAGCGATACTTTTTTATGTATAGTGTTTTATGATAATGTAAAAACAAGAAATTGAAAGAGGCTGTGCGGGCCATTCGCTCAATGTTAGCGATATTGTTTTATAACTATTGTTAAAATAAAACCATTAGAAAGACATCAACACTAACCAATTTAAATTTCTTACCCACAAACCTATCCGTGCTCAGAAGAATTCGATACAGTTATCGAAGATGATGATGACACTAATGTTGATAGTGAAAATGAATTGTCTCTTGAACAAAAATTATAATTAGCTGTAACTATAAAAAAATTTCACCAAACCAAAATAGAAATCTAGATATATCCAAAACTATCTGACGAGAAATCGACTTATTTCAAGAAGAGGGATTTAGAGGTAAGTAGTACTTGGAAAAAGTTTATCGTACATTGCTAAAATTCGCAGTACCCCCAACTAGCGTAGATGCCGAAAGAGCGTTTTCGGCAGTTGATAATTTTTGCAAACAATTTCGATCCAGGCTTAATAGGCTGTGTAATAGTACCACAGACTGAATAGCAATATTTACCCTTTTTGTCGTTCTTTATATCTGTTATAATACACTCGCTTATAAAACAGGCAGATAAACAACAAAGAAATTCATTTGTTTTCTTTCTTTTTCTGAAATTTCTACTAACGGTATTAAAATCGGGTCCCGGTATTGAGATCTAAAAAATATCGAATACTGGTATTGAACTTTTCGTCCGATATTGAAATCCCTAACTAGAATAGTTACTATCCGTAGTGGTGGGGCTTAACTAAACTGCACACCTTAGTTCTGGCACTATTAATTGCCTAATATAACGTGTATAATAAGAACTAAAATTATAAGAGCAAATATAATTAAAATTACCAATTTGGAGTATATTTATTTGAAAAATGCATTCTTTCTCCAAATAGACAAACCAAATAGAAAAGTTCTTGAAAATGAAAACTTCCGGTTATGTTAAAATATCCTGGTTATGCTTTTCGGCAGATACTATCATCCTCATTTTTCTTTACATGAATATATGTAGTATAAAATAAATATAACTAATACTCTCTGTGCTTATATGCTATTGATAATTGATAAATTATATATTACTTTTACTTATATTTATTGTTATATTGATAAAGGTACACATTATGTATCGCTTTATATATTTATTTTGCATTATTTGCTTTTGATGTTCAAGGCTCAAATTGACAAAAATTGAAATAACACTTTCATGCTTCAAAATGTTTTTAAATGTATTTCTCAGGATTCCAAAACCTTTTAAGGTTCTATCTAGGGATCAGTTTGATATATTTTATGACTCAAAAGTTATCTATTCGTCTTAGATCTTACACAGCAGTAAGTTCTATTTATCGTGTTAACATCCTTAGAGTATTGCGCAGCAAACAGAAAGCTTTTTGTCCTCCCTTTATGCTACTGCATTTGCAAATACATTTAAAAAAACAGCGAAAAGATTTTTATCCTTGGCAGACTTTAGCTTATATATTTCGATTTTATTATGAAAAGCATACATGAGACGAGCAAACTTGAAACTGTTTTACGTTATTATAAATATATTGTGTGAAGTATACTAAACATTTTATACTATTTTCATTTGAGATGTATATTGCAGAATTTACTTAGACACGCACATTTGCAAAGGTAAAAGTTTTAAATAAGCTGCTGAATGAACGTTTTTTTAGGTCCAACATATTATTATTCAAAGAAGAATAAATAGATAAATAAAATTTTCTTATTTTTTTTTCAGAAAACTTCTTGTAATACAACTACATTTCCCTAATTTCTCCTTTTAGAATAGTAAATATTCTTTTTCATAACATTACAGTTTTCTATTTTTGCCTTCAAAATCTAATAATTAAAATATGTTAGAAAAAACCTCAGCAAATTGAACGGGCTTTCACATCCAAATTTTCTGTGCTCTCTTGATATGCTTTGTTCTACAATATCTGAACCAGTGAAGTGGATGCATTTTAGGATATGAAATTTAATCCACTTTACTCTCTTTATTTTTAAAGCGAGAAAATGGGAAGCATTTCGCCCCCTTTCTTAAAAACAATATTGAAAATTTTATCTTCACTATAATTTAAAAAACGTATTGTCATTATACACCAAAGAACAATCATATTATGTTCAATTCTCATTTGTTATAATGAGCGTGCCCAGGGACAAAATTGCGATCCACCCTTGGATGATGCTGAAATTTAATAAACGTCCACGTACTGACCTTCCAACTTAAAGTGTTAAGATCAGCGATACATAACCTGCGGCCCACCAAGCCTTTTTAAATGGCCCGATCAGTGCCCATTGCTCTGAAAAATTCACTTACTTATGAACAATATAAAAAAAATTTGTGTTAAGAAATCAAATACATCAATTTTGCTTTTGTAGTAAATGTCGTATGAGTGGGAATTGATATATTTTTTTCTATTTGTAACGGTTAAAATTAATGCTAACATACAACAGTGGAGTAGTGACAGTTTTTGGTGCAACTAATTTTAATTCTATTTCATATCCTACAAGAGAAAAATATTCGAAGAAAATATATCGTTTCAAGACGATTGGCCGATTGACTATTTTGTAGTGAAAAACAGACCTGGATCACTAATTGGTTGATTTGTCATGAAAGTGCGGTATTTAAAAAACACCAAAAAAAAACAAGAATCATTCAATGACACTTTTCCTCGAAGATCTCTTTCAAGAGGTGATAAATAGGTTTTCTTGAATAATCTTAGCAACAGTAACAAAGCGTGCGTTTTGTCAGTGATAATGTCACAGTGGTAACAGAAAAATCTTATGAAGTTTGTTATATTATTGGTAATCATATGATGCATTAATTGTGATTTATTGATGCAGAAATTGTGAAGGAGTGTTTCTTAAATGCTTCTAATTCAGTGTCCGTAACAAAAAAAATATCGTAATGAAAAAATGCAAAACAGAGTTTAAAATATTTTGATTAATTTTCTACATTTTAGCGCCATTCCCCATTTATCCACATGATGAGGCCCACATGATATTACTAATATATGTTTACGGCCTGCATGAAATAGCTGACTTATGTAAGTGGAAGAGCAGAAAAAAAGTTGAGTACCCCTGGTTTAGATACATGACTGAAAAATACAGCTCAATTATAATATTTTGATAATACTCAAATAGTGCTATTCCAGAGCCTGGGAACATCGATTTCAGAAACGGCATGTTTAGTGGTAATCTCAAGTATAGTTGAAATAATCTTCAGCGTATGGATCATGAAACAAGTCACCAGACCTTGGTTTGCTGGGCTCAGAACATTGATTCAAAAGGAGAGCGAAGTCTATTATATATTGTTCGACATGGTCGAAAAGCTACAACAGTGACAACACAGTGGGTTTCAACACACAATGCAATTACATCCCTCATCATCGCCATTGTCAACTGTGCCTTCCATAAATCAAATTGAAACATCGACATTGAAAAATAGAAAAATGAAAGGAATCACGTTTTCTGGTCTATTACAATGATGGGACAGTGCAAGTAATTTCAAATGACAACCCTTGCATTGCCCAGCTAGTAGAATAAAAGGCGGTTATTTAGCTATTATTGAATGAGCAATGTTTTCAAGGGTTACATTAATAGCCACCCCCTCCCTATATAACAATCCCTTATATCTGTGTTCTGTGTGAACACCATTTCAAACTAGGTGTACCCCTTCATGACACTTCACCTGACGCGAATACAATTGAACATCTGTGGTTCCCCCTGGAAAATCGAATTTGTGCTGCTACACTACCAGTTCTCAACGTGTGGAAATTGCTGGACTTGTTGTTTAGCGCCATTTACCTAAGACTACCTATAATTTCATGGAAAAATGAAATAAAAAATGTTTAAAATTCTTGCATTATATTAAAATGGTATGAATATAAATAACATAATTAAAATATGACTTAATTTAGTAATTAATAATAACTTTTTATAAAATATTGCAAAATTTACTATAAGAAACAATTAAAGAATTGAGTTTCGGAACTATTACAATGTTCAAAATGTATTGCCTATTATCCATCTACACATTATTTTATTTTATTTATCATGATCGAATTATTTTTCTTCCCCTTCTTTTAAAAAAACATTTAATTTACAGTTAGCTGTCAAGTTTAAAAGCTTTTAAATATTTAAATCTCTTTTGACTTAACACTTTCAAACTAAAAAATTTTTTGATTTAGCTTTACATTGATCCTTGAATACATAAGTAAACAATTTGCGAAAACGCATTTGTAATTGCTTAAAATCAATCCTTCCTGTTGAAAACTAGTTTAAAAGTTAAAATTTATTCCTGAGTTCTTAAGTAAAGCATTTAAAATTCGTGAATTTGTTTTCTCTATCCGGCTGTACTTTTCTTATTTAGAAATGTTCTGCTTGAAAGTGATTTTTGTAGCAGAAGTGAAATGATTGCTGTTTGTTGCTTATAAGACCTATTTTATTTAATATTTGATCAAAGAAAATGTTTTAATAAATATAAAACAGCGTCAAATATTTGTATTAAGAAATGTGCGTGCATTATAACTTTACGTAAATAGTTCTTATAATCAAATCTGGAATATTTTTTTAAAAAAAATTCTCAACTTATATGTTGGATAAAACAATAAATATCTAAAATAAGAAAAAATAAACATTTATTTATTATGCACTGTTATAAGAAATCATTGAGACATAAAATTACGTTGTTAATCCACCATAAAAGTAAACACATTTAGGTAAGAAGAAATTCGAATAGAAACCTAACTAAAGTTATTGAGTTTTTGAATACAGTGAATTTAAAAAAGGTAAGAGGAAAAATAAATCCTCAGGCCAGTAGAATTAAAAATTTCCCGGCCAAACGTATTCAACTATTTTTCTGCATAAGAATAACAAGTGAAAAATCTGCCTTTTAAGATTTTAATACCATTTTTTTAAAAATAGAATCTGTTTTAGAGCACAACACAAACTGATTGTCTAGAAACATGTAATTGTAGATATCATGTATATATATATATAACTATGACGTCACATAAATTCATCCAATTTTACTTAGAATATGATGCATTTTCCAAATACCTTATTGAAGATTCATATAAAACTCCTAATTCATATAAAAGTCCAACACCATTAGGGAGTTTTCATAAAGATCTTTTTTTGAAAGCCTCAGACAGTTAAGAATGTGTTTTGGAGATGCCTGGCAGGCAGAACACTTAACACAAGTAGGGAAAACTTTGTTTACATCCTTAAAAGTCAAAGTTTGGAGGTGGCCTATCTGGAAACAAAGAATAGTTTGTTCCTGCCTGCTGCATTAAAGGGAAAGAGAACCACCAGGTGGTTTAACCTCATACCAGTGATGAGCAGGAGGAACAGTTAATTGCTTGTTGTTGATGTAGGTGGAGTGCAGTTCTGAATAGGTGAGAGGGGCCGAGTTAACAATAGGTTGAGCTGCGCTATCTTCTGCTAGGGCGTCAGCAATCTCATTGTCCACGATGTTAACATTAATGGTGTAGATCCTTTCATACATAATATATGCTTGAGTATTATTTGCTTATGACTGATAAAATCGAACGAAAATACTTGTGAAATTAAGATATCCTTTCACGGATTCACCATTTGCTATTTAATTGCTGTGAGAGGATTTTCTTCTACAATACTTAGGATCGACGATACTCAATTCAACAACTTGGTACCTGATATTCAGCATATCTTCCAAAAAATTAAGGAATATCCTAAAAAGAGAGGAAGAAAACATTATTTAATTTGATAAATGCAAAATATGTGTAGCTGTTAGAAGAGATACATATTTTCAATAAAGTGGAACAGTTATACAGACTGTTTATTCTTATTTGCATTAATGAATATAAAATAAATATAAGTAACAATTATGAAAAATAATATAAAAATAAAAAATAATTTATTCAAGTCAAAAACTGAACATACAGCATCAGAAAAAAGTTTTAAAAAAGCTCATTTAATAAAAGATTGCTTTGGTAATAGTTAAATAGAGAAGAAGAGCATGTCTTTATGAAAAAAAAAACTGTGATTGATTAACTGAGTTTGTTTATAACTGTAGTATGTTTTTGAAACATAATAACTGCTTGATATTAATATAAAGAACTAATGCTTTTTTAAGTAAAACTAATATTTAAGGGGAAAATCGTAATTTCATATTGCAACATAAATTGAAGAAGAAAAAAGAAACAACGTAAGAAACGTAAAGAAATACTTATACATAACTATGAACATAGAAACACAAAAAGAAAAAACAAGCCATAAAATGTACTATGAATGTAGAGTTTGATGAAGATGTATGTAAGGTTTTTTCGTGTCGATTGAATGTGACTAGATAGGTGTACAAACATTACAATTATGATCTTCCAAAAATATCTATTTCTGGAATAAACTTTTCTAACAACACAAACATATATAAACCACATAAACATATAAGCAACACACACACACATATATATATATATATAAATATAAATATTATATATATATATATATATATATATATATATATATATATATATAAATATAATATATATAAGCAGCACACACACATATATGTATATAAATATAATATATATAGTCACCGCAAACATAATCAAATCATCAACATGAACATTATCATATATAAACAACATAAACATATGAACGCTCAAAATGTAGCTTTTAGAGAAGATGCTACATTTAGAACTTTAATAAAAGGTATTTTACAAAAGCAAAACAATAAAACGTTTTTTTTTCAGAAAATATCAACATATATATATATATATATATATATATATATATATATATATATATATATATATATAATTTTAATTATATATAACCTTAGTAGAGAGTGTAATAAATATATAATCAATGTCGACATAAATATATGTAAAAAACAGCATAAATATAACAGACATAATCAGTAAAAACATAAATATATCTAAACATAAACACGAAATCATCATAAACATAAACATATATAAACAACATAGATATTTAATCAACATAAACATATTTAAACAACATAAACACGTAATAATTATAAACATAAACATATCTAAACAACATAAACACGTAATCATTATAAACATAAACATATATAAACAACATAGATATTTAATCAACAGAAACATATCAACTCTCAAGCTATACAGTTTTAGCATGAATAAAATTTCGAAAATACTTTTTCAGAAATTTTCAACATAATTTAAATTGTATATATAGCATTATTAAATAGTAATTATTTATTTCCCAAAACAGCTCTGAATAAAAATTTCACTTCTCCGAATCAAACTCATATAAGACATGTTTCCAATGAATCTCCTCTAGTGATTTGCAAACATTTTTTTAAATAATTGATTTCGCTGTGAAACTCATTTTAATGTAATTAATAGTCTCGCATAATTAAAAAGCAAATTCATTTCGAACGAAACAGCATTTATGAGAAATTTTCTCTCTTCATGATATTGTGTACTTTCATTAGTTAAACTTTTCTTCTAGTGATTTCTAAAATCATAAAAACAAATATCTCTTTTTTTAAGGAATATGTCTCGTCTTCACACATGTATTAAAAATGTTCCTACCAAATAGAGTCTATAGACAAATTAAATTAATTTACTAATTAGATCCAAGATAAGTATTTACTTGAGTAAATACACTCAAGGACATTAAAAATAGCGACCTAAGAAGAAAGCATCGGATTGAAATGAAATTTAATACACATATTGAAACAGATGAGAGATTCACTTGATCTCAAAACTAGACAATTAAATGAATACAGGGTGTGCAACGACACAAATACATCGCAACATCAATAGCGCGTTGGACCACCTCCAGCTGCAACACATGCCACCACACGGTCCGGCATTGAGTTGATTAGACACCTTATGTTGCCCTGAGGTAAATGGGCCCCCAAATCTTGAACAGCCAACTCTAAATCATGTACAGAGTGACACGATGACATCTGCCGTTTTAGCTGATCCCACGCGTGCTCTACAGGGGACAAATAGGGGGAGCGGGTTAGTCATGGAAGAGTCTGAAAATGACGTAGGCAGTCTTGAGCAACTCTTGCTGTATGCGGACGAGCATTATCCAGCTGGAAAATTGCCCCTGGGAGACCATTTAGGAAAAGTCATACATGGGGTCGAAGAATATCATCAACGTAACGTTGGCCCGTTAAGATTACATGCAACACAAAGTGGACCGGCTATCATAGGCTATGCCCCCAGACCATTACATCAGCTGTGCAGGCAGTGTGACGTAGAACAGCGTGGGGGGAATTGTACCGCTCACCAGGGTGCCTCTCCACCCGTACACGGTTATCATCTGTCCCCCAAAGAAACCGGGATTCATCACTAAACAAAACCTTTTTCCAATCTGTGACATTCCACATTGATCTAGCTTTGCACCACTGTAGACGCAGTTGCCGATGTTCCGGTGTTAAAGGGAGTGCACGGAAAGGGTGCTTGGATTTAGGATTTGCTTCCGCACAAGGTGTCTGGGAATTGTTTGTTCAACAATTGCTACGCCTACGTCTGCTCGTATCGTTGAACGAGTCACTGTGGGGTCCACAAGTGCTTGCCGCAGGATCCTTCCATCCTCTGTCCTCGTGGTCTTCCTGGTCTCTCCAGATCCGGTTTTCCGCGCGTGGGTACCCTCTTGAGCTTTGTTCACTGCTCCCAACAATTTCTAACGGCACACTCCGAACGATCCACCTAGCCAGCAACACGGCGCGTCGACCAAATTGCAGTTTTCATCCCGATGATCAGGCCTCTGTCAAACTCGCTTAACTGTGAGAAATGTCTTCTAGCACGTTTACCTGGCATGTTTCGCTTACCAAAGTTTTCCTACAATCGGCGGTTAATCGTCACGTTTATGAATCTTCGAATTTGCGCTGGCTTATATAGCATCCTCTTCCTGATTGTAGCGCCACCTCGGAGTGTATCAGCATACTTATTGGCACAAAACTTGGATCATTTGCTTATCCCATTACGCTGTACTTATTTGCAAAGTTTCGCGATTGTACTTAGCTTCCTTCTTGGGTCGCTATGTTGAATGTTCCTGAGTGTATTTTACTTTACCTTAACAAGTCCGAATAACACAAACTCAGGAAAAATCCACACTATTAAAATCCAATGGTAAAAAAGTGTATATCTATCTATCTATCTATCTATCTATCTATCTATGAATATATGCGTCCCTATTTTCTCTCGAATCATACGACGCAGAAATTTGAGAAAGGTACCAAAATTTTGGGAGAGATCCGAGGAATCCGTTTTCACCATTTATATTCCGATATTCTAATTAGTAAAAAATAAAAAAAATTAAATAAAAACCTTAAAGCGCCTAATTTGTACCATTTTTCGAAAGTTCAGAATTTCTCTTTTTTTTCGAACGTTTATAAAACACGATCTAATTTTTTTTTCATGAGACTCACACAAAAACTAATTACAGATTCGGAAAAATCATTTATTAATCCACTATATGGTACAATTTATTTTACCAAATAATTATATTTTCTATTTTCACGATTTTTTTTTTAAAATGAGTCAGATTCGGTACGTTTTTCTGAATAAGATTTATAAATCGTTCCACTTGCATTTTCTTAATAACTTCTTTATTTATAAAAATAAACTCACTAAGCTTTTTTTCCATTTGTAGAATGACATTAACTGTAATATGTGCAAAGATTGAAAAAATTACTTTAAAATTACTCTATAAATATATATATCTACGCTTTCCCCCATACTGTTTTTTCTAACTTATATTTATTATTTATGTTTAATCAAACATTCAAAAGTTCAGAAAAAAGCAATCGTTTCAATACCTATCTGTAAATTTTCTTTATTTTTTACTTATAGAAATTTGATTTTAAAATATATATATATATATATATATATATATATATATGTGTGTGTGTGTGTGTGTGTGTTTTTAAAAGGATTATTTCTTTTATTTCATTACTAAATGAATTATTTGTTAATTATTAAGTACATCGTCTATTATTTTGGATCAAAATACATTTTAGAGACATTTTTAAGCTAATTATATGTAATGATTGATTGATTCATGAAAATCTGAAATCTATTATTTTATTATCTTAGAATCTTAGAAACTAACTATTATTAAAAAATGATGAACGTTTTTTTGTTTTACTCTTAGCATCAGAATCGTTTTCTTTTTATTGCTTCACATTAATAATTTTATTTCTAACGAAATATTTTTTTTATAAGTCATACATCGAAATTTGAAACTATATCTTATCTTTGAGAAGGAGGGGAAGATATAACACTAATTTTACACTGAAAAAAAACTTTGTTCGGGCTATAGAGAGGTGAAAGTAGCCTGGGTTAAATCAAAAATAAAATTGACACAATTTTAGAAATCACTCACATTGTGCGCGTACAAACACACACACAGAAATGCGGGTCTCATAAGAAAAAGGGAAACCAGA
The DNA here is from genome assembly GCA_019973935.1 of Trichonephila clavipes. Classification (NCBI taxonomy): domain Eukaryota; kingdom Metazoa; phylum Arthropoda; class Arachnida; order Araneae; family Nephilidae; genus Trichonephila; species Trichonephila clavipes. Next base: position 25,898 of record BMAU01012426.1, read on the forward strand.
GAAAAGACGGGGTAAGTAGTGGAAGGGGAGGGTGGAATTCATTTTGAAAAAGAGTATTAAAAAAAAGTGCTGATTTTGTGAAGGAAAGGGAAAATTTATAAAAGTAGAGAAAGCCCGTGCAACACAGGGCTATGCAGCTAGTTATTTATTATTTGCGAACTGGATTTACCAAACGACAAGGTATTGGGAAAGTCTCTCTCAAAATTATTCCTTATACTTAAGATACAATTTTCTTTAATATATTGGATATTTAGCGGGTGATAAATTAAAATTTAATGACATATTCTGATAATTCATAAATATTGCTAGATGCATGTCTGTAGATAACAGCGATCTTCAAACTTTTTCGACTCACTCAATTTTTGATTTTTCTTCATTTTTTTCCGAGATATTTGTATTTTTAAATCTACCACACATTAGGCACATTATTTTAAAATGCCTGTTTCGTCAAAATGAACGGTTTATTTTTGCTTCATGAACTGAGAACTGTGCTTTAACACTAGATTGCCCAATGAAGTCATTTTGACTGCTTTTTAATTTCAATTAGAAAAACAGTAGTGTATATAACGGCACAATTTCTTAGATCTTTTTAGAGTATATATTTTTTTCCGAGTGAAGTAAATTTTTTTAATGTTAATATTTACTAATACCTTGTCATATATGACTTTTAATAATATTAAAAATATTAAAAATTAATTTTTTAAACAAATTTATTTACACATTGTCATTTTTTCACAATGCAGTCAATTTGACTGATTTTGGGCAATATAGATATATACTAAGTTCCAGTCATTCTAGCATTCATTTCAAACATCCAAGTTTCTCTTACCTCTAAATCAAAGTATGTTTCATTTTTTCATACGTTAAATTGTCACCATGTTTGCGTGTGAAACTAGAATAATAAAATATGTAAACTTTTCTGGTAGCATCTGCCTTTCATTTAAAAGAGCTCAACCACGCAGAGAGTGCCAAGAGGCTACAATGCTACTAGATCAACAGTTTTTTTAGAGGATATATATATATATATATATATATATATATATATATCAGTGTAAACTTCTCGCATTCTATTTTAAGGTGTAAAAATTTAATCAAAAGTTCCAACATTGTCACTGTCTTCAATATATTTTTTAAAGCTGTTTAAGGTAACGAACCCAAATTTATCCCAAAAGTTGTTAATATGTTTGCAGTGGGACTCAATTCGACAAAAACTTAATAAATCGATGACTTATGGAGCTTTATGTAGACATTTTATGTAGCCTTAGATCACAGGCTCATAAACTTTTTGTTTCAAAGACCCCTCGCCATATTTTTTCAGTTTTGGGTACACCCTTCCCTACATAATACAGTATTAAATTTTTGCAAATGTTTCAGCTTAAATTTTTTGACAGCTGGTATAGGCTTAGTTAGTTTAAAAATTTTAAACTTTAATGGTAGTGATGTATAGTGTTTAAAATTAAAGAAACAAGTGTTAATTAAATAAAAATTTAATTAATTCAAAAAAATAATTTACCAGCAAACCAATGTTTATATTGGGAGGGATGAACCTGGTGTTTCAATAACAAATTTTCAACATTTGGCATCAATCTTGTAAGGTTTAAATCTAAATCGTCTCTCTGGCAGATTGTCCGTGGCCGATTGAGAAACTGGAAAAATTCCTGACGTCCAATATTACACTCTTTTAGCTTAATTCTGGCAATAAATGCTAAAATGATGGTCCCTTGTTTTAAAATATATTATGCTGTCACCTTGCAACTTTAAATAAACCTCATTAAATTTAGTAAACAAAGCTGTTAATCCGCGATCACTCGTGCTTGGTGTTCTGTACACACCATCAACAGGAAAAAGCGTAGAACCATAATTTTTTCTGTAGCTCCACATTTTAGGTCATTGAATTTTAAGGTCTGATACAATCCTTCTTTCTCGAACGATTGGAATGTAATGACCTTCAAAAGTTTATCTGGGGGCTGAGAACTACCGCGAGAAGTTGAGCCTATGTATACAGCCTGCTCTGAATGTTTGGAAAATGATTAAAATATTATTTTTCTACTTTCTACAATCAGTATCATATTCATTATAAAGTATATTTATTACTAGTGTATACATTTTACTGATTTATGAAAAACATATAAAATTATGTGTTTTAAAATGAAAATTTTATATGTTAATTTAAATTAATATTAGTCTCATATGTATGTAATATATATAATTATTTTATTTGTATAATACAAAAAAACATCTTATAGTTTATAAATATGTATCATGTAATGACTTAATTTTCTTAATTAAATACACGTGTTAAAAGATTGGGGTGTTCTCTACACCCGGCGAGTAACGACGGTAGCAAAAACAGACGCAAGTGATCGCGGATTAAATACGTAAATTCTGGTTTCCACTTGTTTAAATTTCCTTTTAAAATTAAAGTCACTAACTGGTTTACTGAACGCCACTATCGCGTAGACCCTCATTTACACCTCATGGACCCCCGAATTATATGTTCGCTGTCGTGGACCCCTGGGGGTTAATACATACCACTTTGAGGACCACTAGTTTAGATGCTTCATTTGTTATAATTGGCATTAAATGTGGCAAAGTGAACAATGGTAACTTTTGCAGAACATTTCATTTGTGCATGTGTCCCGAACGGATACAAAATTTTCCACCAAAAGTGGAAAAGAAATACATTTTATCTTTGTCTATTCACTTATGGGATATATAGCCGCATATGATTTTTATTCATTCCCATTAGCCAAACAAAATCTACAGAGACATCACTTTGTCCAATAGTTGGAGAAAAAGCAACATCTCAACAGTCCTTACGGATAATTGCAAAAAAAGTGGTTTCTAGTAGTTACTCTAGCGTTGGCAAACAATTTATTGTCTCCTCAGGGGATTCTTTTAAAAGTGGTTGCCCATTGGTTATTTATAGCATTCAATGTAAGGAATTTTATTCCCAGTCCCTGGACTTTTACATCCCAACTTTGTGTATAATAACATAAGAAATATACGTTAGTAAAAAGCATAATCTTTTTTTTTCATATTTTATTAAGAGTTGTATGTGTAGCAAATCCGAAATGATTAATATTTTCTTATTTATTGCTAAGACTATATTGCCTGTTTTTTGTTAGCATTAAATATTGGCGTATGAATTTAAGTTTCTTCGGAGCTTTTATATCAGAACTATTCGTTTCCTGCTATCAGCAAAGCTAAGAACATTTTTTTTTCTAATTTTAGTATAAAGGATGTTCAAAATGGATAAAAGAATAGATCAGAAAATAAGATCAATAAGCAATTATTCAAAAAATCGAAATGCAAATGAACAAAATCTTATTAATTTGTTAAAATTTTATTGTGTTGAATTTACTGCATTCTAAATATGTTGTAATTATCTCAAAATTAAAAGAAACATAATCAGAGAAACTGTGAAACATTGCTGGTTCAGAATGACTATTGTTTGTTACTTCTAATGCCACCTGTTTGACGCAGTCACATCGAGGCCCACGAAATTCATCATGGCAAGGGGCTAGATGTACGCCTTTCATTGACCTTGGCCTTGAGAACCATACGGATGACAGTACGATTTAACTCGGAAAAATTCCCGAGGGGACAATAGATGCCGAAACCACCTATCTCCCCCTCCACAATTTTGCTATGGAACTGAATGTGAGGGAAATATTCTCCAGTCCCCTGCACTCGCAATTCAATCCCACTGATTTAACGAGCACCTACTTCGTGTGTACTCGGAGGGTATTCGGTGGGCTCGGGCATCGAACCCAGGATTTCCGGTCTGTATTCTAATAGGCTCTAATCTCTAGGATGCCCACGACAGAATGACTATATGGATAAAATCAATATCCTAAGCAAACAACTCTCACTAAAAGAATCATTCGTTCGATTAAACGAGTCGTCAATTGATTGAATCGTCAATTTTTTCAATATTTAGAATACCATTTGTGATAAGATTAAATGAAATTGTTCACCTTAACGATTAATTGTTACCGGCATATATATTCGTCTCATGTTACTGGTGCATTGAGTGCCCTGTACGTATATATACGTATTTCCAAAATATGATTATTTTCTTTGCTTTGCTATGAGTAAAAGTATTCCGAAAGGCTTAGAATGCAATGAAATGACCTTGGCAGACTTTTCATAGGATTTATATATTTTAGAGAAATTTTTTCTTATTTGTATCCTTTCAACCCCCCCACCCAATACACCGCATACACTCCCCTATGTGAAAATAGAGAGCACTGGAGAGTGAATCTCGCAACTTTTAATCCGGAGTTAAAGGATTAAAAAAATAACAATCAGATCTATTTCATGAAAAAAGCACGTTAAATAAAGCAATACAGTTGCCGCATAAATTATGGCGAACAGAATGTATAAAATAAAAACTGTGAGATAAACAAGCTTTATTGTTCAAATTTACCCTTGAAATTAAATGTAAATATTTTACTATCCAGTATACAAAATTTAAATATTGTATTAGTCATATGTCTAAGGAATCGTCTTTAAACAAATTACTAAAAATACTAATACCATAGAAAATAGCCTATTTTGACCCCTTCCCGGCCTTTTCCGATCTGAGCTCGAGCAGGAAAAATGTACCATCCTGGCTCCTGATGAGTGTAACTTGGGGACGGTGGCAATTTACACTGTGCAATCTGTCTTTCCCGAATTAGTTCACATGTGCTTTTTATGGTTTGGGTTTATTAAAAAGGATCACTAGTGCAAAAAGAGGTCGTCCTTCAGCTAAGCAACCCCCTTTCCACTTGTCTGAAAGACACTTTGTTGACTACATTCCACCTACAGAGAAGAAAACTAATTAAACATGACGGCGTATTATTTGCTGCTCAAAGAGAGATAGTAAAGGAAAAAGAGGTAAGAAGAGAAACAAAATTCTACTGCCCAAATTGCAATGTTGAGTTATTTGTAATTCCGTGGTCTCGAATTTATCGTGCACGCGATCAAATTTTGATTAATAATTCCATAATCATTTATGTAAATACAAAAGATGCAGATAAAATTTTTAATTCAAGATAAAAACTAGGTATTCTAAGCTTTAAATTTATAAGTGTGAATGGACTCCAAATAATAGATAATTTAAAATCAATTTTTAAGAAATTCTGTATTCGAATGGTGCTATTATGTTAAAAAAGATGCGTATGTTTGAAATTAAGCATAACAAGCTGACATTTTTTTATTCAGAATACAGATGTAAAATGAACTTGGAATGGGTTAAGTACTGCTATGAATAAATTCTTTTCATCTGCAAAATATTTCATGCAACATCAATATCAGGAGATTTGCATTATTTTTAAATAAATAATTAAAATTTGTTTACTTCTATTTATTTCCCATTTTCAGAAGCTGTAGTTTACATAGTCGGTCATTGAAGTGCTTTGTAAGTGAAAATTACGAATCGAGACAGTAATTGAATATTTGTTTCTGTTCAATACAAAGGAATAAAATGAAAACAGGGAATAATAATTAACTTTGTCTTGGTGTCTTTACATGGCTTGGTGCATAAATACAATGAGAAGGATACAATCTTATTCTCAACTCGGAAAATAGATAATGATAGAGAATTACAACTTCTATTGTACGTATTCATTATGTCAATCTAGAAAGTTGTATTTTAAGAAGATTTGGCACCTTTCAAAAGTTGAAAATCGATAAAATATCGATTTAAACAATATGATTAATTTTAATGTAGTAAAATGTATTTTAAATATTTTGACAGCTCTGCCAGCTGTTTTTGAATGCCACGCCCAACTCAATATACTTTTTTACTTGCGAATAACTCCAATATTTTACATAAAAAAACTACACAGAAGAAGAGGAATCTGTTAAGCTGTGACTGTAACTAACAGGAAAGTTGTTTATTTACATTAGCATTGCCAATCGCGCTTGCTGTGTGCTTTTTAGTTTCATTGCTTTTTTTTATTTCATAGAAACTTAAAACAGCATTTTTTAATGCTACTTTAATCACAATTCATTTTATTAGTTGTTATTATCGCTAATATGTCCCTTAGGAAACGTTCAGTACGTTCTTTGCAAATGAATGCAAAGCGATGGCGTAAAGAGAATGCAGTTTGTAAAGTGATTGTAAACCCAGTAGTTTCAAATGTATGACTGGAAAAATTGAACACTGTCATAAAAAAAGGATACGTCTGCTGTTGGAAATTATACATTGGGGGACTTTAACCAAGTTAATAATCTACTTTGAAGGGCAAAGTGTCAATGTTGTGAAAAACAAACCTTGAAACTGGATCTTGGAGCAAAGTTGGGATTTCCATACAATTTAAAACTATTGTGTAGCAATTGTGATGAAAACGAAACTGTTGTAAATACTTCTCTAAAGTCTGGTCCTACCAGCCATGATGTGAATTTGGAGAATAACACAAGCCTTTTCACACATTGGGAAAGGTTATTCAGCCATAGAAAAATTTTGTATGAAGATGAATATAGATCCTTTTTCATCAACTACATACGGGAAGTGTGCTGGATAACGCATATACTCTGGCATCTGAAAACATATTTGCGGAAATCCTCCGAGAGATTAAAGATGTGCGTACAAGAACGTATCTGAAGTCACAGACCTAAGCGTTAGTTTTGATGAAACGTGGCTAACTCGTGGTCACACCTCACTCATCGGTGTAGGGTGTATTATAGATATGCTCATTGGACATATCGTTGATTTTGAAGTGATGAATAACGTGTGTCGTCATTGCTCAGAGGCCAAAAATAAACTAGGCGAGTCAAGTTCTGAATTCAGCATATGGTATGAAAGACACAAAAGCGAATGCAATATAAACCACTTGGGCTCATCTACATCAATGGAAATTTAAGCTGCATTAACCTTATGGACAAGATCCACATCACTCGGATTTCGTTATATCCCAGTTTTATCCGACATTGATTGTAAAACGTTCAACTATTTGTATCAGAGAAAAGTATATGGACCTGGCATTGTGATAAAAAAGGAAGAATGTATCAATCATGTCAGTAAGCGGTTAGGAACAGCTTTGAGATCTACTGTGAAAGACTGTCGTGCGCAAGGTATTTCTTTAGGTGGTAAAGCTCATGGTAGTTTGATAGAAGCAACGATTAAAAAATTAACCATTTACTACCAAAAGGCAATTTTAAGAAATAAAGGGGATGTTAATGCTATGCAAGCATCAATATATGCTACATTGTTGCATATCATTTCAACAAATGCTAAACTTCAACATTCGAGGTGCCCTGCAGGAGAAACCTCGTGGTGTTTCTACCAATATGCGATTGCTAACGGTGAAAAATCCTAGAAATAATAAATTAAAAGTAGGGACACCAATAAATGAAAAGTTTTTGTCAAAAATTTTCCGTTTTTTTCAAAGACTTGCATCTAATGAGTTGTTAGAAAGATGCATTCAATGTGGAACACAAAATGCAAATGAAAGTTTGCATAGCATAATTTGGGCAAAGAGCCCAAAAGAAATTTTTATAAACAAACGATGTGTTAAACGGGTAGTAACAGAAGCTGTCTGCGAAAACAATAAGGGTACGGTACGTACCATTGTAGAAACACAGAAAGTATTAGGTGTAGCTACTGGAGGTTCTACCAAACAACTTGCTACTATTTTGGATTGTCCAAATCAACAATTTAGAAAACGTCGTCAAAATGCGAGTAATAAGCTGGCACTTAAGCTTATTAAAAACGCAATTTATAGAAAAGAGTTTTTATCTAGGAGAAGAGCAAGAATGACTTTTGGCGCAGGCCAATTTTTAACAAAACTGTTTTTAAAAAATAGTACATCTTAGATTAAACTAATTTTACTTTATTTTATATTAGATCGTGGTTTAAGTAGCAAATTAATTTTATAAATCTTTTAAATTTTCTATTGTACATTTCATGTACTTTAATTTTCATTTATTTTATGTATTTCATTTATTTTTGAATATATTTCAAACATATTTCTTGCAAAAATAAGTCAGATAATGATATTTCCCATTTTTCGTAATTTTGGGTTCACAGACATGCATTTTATAAAAAGCTTATATTTTTGTTTAATGTTTTGAAATTGAATTGTATTAGGTTTTATTTTATAGGTATTTATCTATACAATATGTTGAAAAATTATTACAATATTTAGACATTGTTTTGATATTTATTTACTGATTGGTGTTCTTAGAACTGCGTTTTCTCTCAGTTTCAGTTTTTTTCATGAAATCAAGCTCTTTAAAAGTACAAGACTGCTACAGATGTTTATCAATCAAGTTGAATTTTGGTGTGTATGTTTATTGCAATGTGCTTAATAAAATTAGGGATCCATTTTTTTTCAATATTTTGAATAGAAAAAATTTTATAAAAGAAAATGAGTAGAAATCATGTTTTTTTAGCTTTTTTTCTGTTAATATTCACATTTTAATTTTTTTCTCCAAAACAAATTTGATTATTGCAAAATCGATCCCTAAATTTATTACTTATAGTCTTATAAGCCTAATAAAAATTTTTGGTGTCAAAAAATGATAATTGTACAAGAAGACGAATGTAACGAATTTTTTCTCTTGAGATTCGATATTTTCTTCTCTGTATTTTAAAAATATTTCTATTATTTAAAATATTTCTATAAAATATTCTACACCTTCATATGATTATAAGGTCTTTGTGAAAGCGGTCACCCCAAAATGTCATGGTGATCCACCGGTCGATCGCGATCGACTTAATGCCCACTTCGGTTTTAAAATAAACACTATGCGTTAAACTTTGACTCAATATACTCAATACATTTAAATCTCATGTTCTGTTTTAAATTGAAAACAACATTAAAAGTTTACAAAATTATAAAGATTTTATTAAGCATTAAAAAATTAAGCGTTTATAATTTTACAAAAGTTTGTTTAGCCACATCTGGATTATTCCTAAAAGCAAAGATAATTAGTTCAACGATTATTCAGTAAAGAGATTTTGTGTGTTTATCCAATATGTATATATATATATATATATATATATATATATATATATATATATATATATATATATATATATATATATATATATATATATATATATATATATATATATATATATATTTAAAAATGTTCTACATATATATGTACTTATTTCTTATTGCCACTATTTGATTTATATATATCAGGGGGTTTATTACATTATTTTAAAAAAAGCTATTTCTCAAATAACTGTCAGGTGAGAAAATTTATACTAAACCTTTTAAACTAAAATTGCATCCAACTTTATCTTAATGTTATGATAAACTTCATAAAAACTTTTTAAAGGAATAGACATCTAAGAATTTTACTTTTATATTTTCTCAAACATTCTAATGTGGAGAGTTTTAATATTTTCTTCAATATGTCTTTTAAAACCCTGTGATGTAATACTCATTCAGTTCTCACACGGAAACAAGTTACACTTTTAGCGTATAAGGTCTTCATACTACATTTAGAATTGTGTGCATTAAAATTTAAAAGAGCTCCAAAGTAATTAGAGAAAATAATGAGTACACTGCTCAAAATGTTTACTTAAAGAACGAATCATTTTAACTGTTCCTTTATTTAAACGTCTTCTTAACTTTAAAATTCCAGTAATTTGTGTCTACGAGAATTGAAACCTTAGCCTTAATTTAATACTCTTTCACAAAACTAACTTTTATGTTCTGAAAAATTCAACGATTTCTCTTCTACAAAAAAAAAATCGTTTGATCTATTAATTTTTTTAAATGCGCTTGTTTAACCAACGCAGTAATGTTTATCTCCAAGTTTAATTTTTATAAATTAGAAAGTAAATTTATCGAGAAACTTAATCAACCACACAGAGTAAGAAAATTAATGTTTTCCTAAATAGAAGCCTTTTTATTTTTAGAATGGTGTAAAGGACAAACGAATTAAAGTTTTATACCTCAGTTAGGTGAAAATTTTGCTTAGTTGGACTGATTCTCTACATATACACCAAAATATATTTCCTGCATGTGTGTGTGTGTGCGTGCGTGTGTGCTTGCATATGTGTGTGTATGAGTGCGTGTGGAAATGTGTGTGTGAAAGAGAGAGCTTTAAGGCTAGGAGTTTGCTAATGCACAAATGTGGCTAAATGATTTTTTACTATACTGCTGTCTGGTTGAACTTAGAATTTTGCTTTGCTCACTTAGAACTAGAGCTATTTAGTATACATTATTATAATTGATTGTATATATATATATATATATATATATATATATATATGAATAAAAAGAGAGATAATGTTCTCTCAAATACGAAATTTTGAAACAAATTGGTATATATATATAAATAAAACCTTTCATTTTTATGTAAAAACCATATTAGAAGCATCAAATGTGGATAAACAAACCAAAGTTCAAAAAGGATGTCAGCATGTCAAACAGACAGTACGCTGAGGACTATTTTCAGTGGAGTTAAAAGTGGTTTTAACAGCAAACCAACTTCCCTATTTTTGTTTATAGAAATAAGCAAAGCCAAACTAGTTTATTCTAATATGCGACAGGTAAATATATGACGGATTTACTTTGTTTATAAAAAAAGAAGCATTTTATTAATTATACACAGCGATTTCGTCACAATAGCACCGGATGCGAGAATCTCTTTATTCCTTAAGAGGGATATATTCATTCAATAAATATCAAATTTAATGTTAACCAGATTACTCAAATTTTAAGCATTCAAGTATCAAAGTAATTTAAATCCGTGAAGTGGTTCAACATAACTTAGTTGCCATGAAGTCTGTCATACTGGAGGACACTTACAAGGTCACTGTTAACAGAGGAACAGTTTTCTCAGAATTCGTGAACCTGGGGTGATCCTGTGTCCCACGCAACAACTCCCAGGACGTCTCCAATCCCCTTAGGGCAGGAAAGCATACACCGAGTCCATTTGGCCTTTCCGCATAATAGTCTCACACAGCAGGTCTTGTTCTTCATACAACTGTCGCAGGGAAATTCCCTAGCAGTCCAGAAGATGAGCAGGAGAAGCAGGGAGTGAGCAGGGACAGATCAAAAAAAGATTTTAACCCTTGGAAAAAAGTCGTGCTACGCAGGTGACCGCTTCTAAAGCGCGCCAAGGCCGTCTGATGAGCCCTGGAACTCTTGAACTGTGGAGATGGGCCAATACTCTTAGCTGCGTACCAGGAGGGCATCACCAAGCCAAATTCATTTTAGTAGAACCAGTAAAACAGCTGCTGTAATGTGTTGTTATGCGCATTTCCTTTCCAGCAGAGCCAAAGTAAAACAGCTGTAGGAGTTATGTAAAGGAAATGTGCATAAGAACCCATTACAAGCAGACTGAATGATCACAGAAAATACATAATTTTAAATATTTACAAAACGAGAGTACTTCTATATCCTACAAAGAAGGATCTTAAACTGGGTGCAGTGCTCTTATAACAACATTAGGGGAAGTGTAGGGAATACAAGTTCCTTAATAGTAGCAGCTAGAAATTTAATTGTCAACAAATATTTTTCTTTATAGCGATGAATAGAAAGTAGAAAAATAAATAATGATGCAAGTGCAAGAGAAAATGCAATATAAAAAAACTTAATATTATTTAATATTTATATTTCAATATATATATATATATATATACACTGCTGGACAATTGCTAAGGACGGATCACAAATTGCTATGTAGCATAACATTAAGCGAGACATGAGGCCTAGTAGGATAAAATATAGTTGCAACACTGTTCAGACATTACAATAAAGGATATTTATTGTTCTGGAAAGTACAAAAGCCGTGAAACATCTGAAAGAAAATAAAATGTTCATCTGATCTGCGTACGTAGAAATGGAACAATGCATCTAAAAGTCAGCAGGCACCTTAAAGAAAGGTATCAGTACGGGATATGTCCACCGTGGAGTGTGATGCAACATTCCACACGTAGTACCATACTTTCCCCAAATTATCCAGCAGCTGTTGAGGCAATTTATCCCATTCCTCTGTGAGTGCACGGATGAGGGAGTTCTTGTTCGTCGGAGGATAGTTTCGACCAGCAACTTGCCTCCCCAAAGCATCCCACACATTTTCAATGGGGTTTAGATCTGGAGAACGTGCTGGCCATACGAGACGTTGAATACCCTCGCTGTCTAGACAATCCTGAACAGAGAGTGTTCGATGACATGTTGCGTTGTCGTCCATAAAAACAAATTTATCACCGACAGCACCACGGAAAAGACGAACATGAGGAAGTAGAACTTCATCAATGTATCGTTGGCCCGTCATAGTCCCATTCGCAAGCACATGTAGGCGAGTGAGGCCATTGATCATGATGCCGGCCCACACCATGATACTGCATGTCGGATATCGGTCCTTTTCCTGGATATTTTCTGGACGATAAGCAGTACCACTCTCGCGCCAGATCAGATGGCGTCTACAATCCGATGACAGACTGAACCTACTCTCATCTGAGAATAGTACGCATGCCCAGTCCTGTTCAGTCCAATTGTGATGCTCACGACACCATTGCAAACGGGCAGTACGGTGCTGTCTGGTCAATGGGACACACACAACAGGTCTGCGTGCGTATAGTCCTCCTCCCCTCAAACGTCTGGCAACAGTTTTTCGGGAGATCTGCTTTCCTGAGGCAGCAAGAAACTGATTTGCCACCTGCTGAGCAGTGGTGCACCTGTTCCTTTTTTGCTGATAGGACGATATATCTGTCTTCTGCAGGTGTCGTACTTCTAACACGACCTCCCCCGTGCCGTCTACTACTCATTCCAATAGTTTTAAATGACTTGTACAGCCGTGAAACAACGCTGTGAGCGATGTAGAACACCCTGGCAACATCTGCTATTTTTCGCCCTTCTTCGATCTTTGCAATAATTCGGCCACGTATAAAATCATCTATGTGATGTCGGGAAGACATGCCAAAAATTTTAAGTTCGTCTATTAAATCTTTCCTGTAAAACTTTGACTTGAAACAACAACTGTCCACACGCATCAAAACCTTTAAAGCTATTATGAACGCTATCACGTGATGAACAGACGTGGACAAAAAAATTTGTATACTCATACTTCTTCTTACTAATATCCCGCACTTATTCTAATTTTCCACATTTTGCTTCCTTTCATTTTGTGGTTGCTATGGATGATAGTGTTATCCGTCCTTAAAAATTGTCCAGCAGTGTATATATATATATATATATATATATATATATATATATATATATATATATATTGCATGATGAGTAGGAAACAGTTGGATAAGGATGCAGGTTATTCATTTTGTAAGTCTTTTAACTGTGTTTACAAAATGACATGCAACATATGTAAATTCGCTTACATAGGTCAGACTTCAAACACTATCAATATTAGATTGAATCAGCATAGGTCTGATACAAGGAAATTTGATTGCAACAATAACCAGGCTAAGATTGAGATAGGACACTTTCATAAACATGGATTCAATAACATAACTGTACATATACTTAGAATAGTGCCAAATATTAAACAAAGATTATCTTTCGAAAACTTTTTTTATAGATTCATTTAGATCATATTATCCTTATGGTTTGAATGTTATATGGAAAGGTGAAAGTGTCTTATTAGCTTTTGAACAAAAATCCGAGAATTCATTATATATTCCGAATTTTAATAAATTTATTTATAATAGTAATAATATTCGTTTAGCGAGAATTTCAAAAGCTAAACGCAGAAAAAGAATTACTAGAGACATGTCAACCCTCAAGAATTCTATGTTAGAATTAGCTGTTAAATTTGATGATAACTACAACACAGGCTTAATTAAAACGTTTATGTTTGGCTTGAATAAAACTGAAATTAAAATTATGACAGATATTTTAAGCAGATATAAATTTCGAGTTTCTCATGGTATGCATATGATTCGAGACCTTAATAACTATTTAGTACAAAAAATGAATATTAAATTAGATGCAAGTGAAAATTACTCTACAGAATATTGTACATTATTATTTATGAATAAATCCTTTTACAAAATTAATTTTTCAAATATATTTCAAAAATATCAATCCTTTTATCCTATTAAAAATATTATTATTAAAAAGGCTTTCAAATACAAGAAATTAGGTAGATTTATATTTAATTATAATCAAATCTCGGAGCTTCTAAGTTCAGAATCATGTAGATGCAATCTGTATTGAGACTATATTGATGATTATCATCAGCACGTTGTCACAGGAGACCTTAGCATCGTGAAAGATGATTTGTTAAGAAATTTTATGGAAAAAGGTACCGGTTTTAGACTGATGATCACAAAAAATAAATCTAACGTTATGAAACAAATCATAAAAGATTTAGATAAATTCTACCTTAAAATGGCAATTAAATACGGAATGCCGATTGAAGCATTCAATCAATTTAGATCTTATGTAGCAACAGAAATTCGGGAATTAGATTTTCTGTTGAAAATGAAATTATGTATAAAGATCTTAAATCATCAATAGTAAATGTCCAAAATGTGACTTCGTTATTACATATGTTGATAAGGTCTCTGCTAATTATGCCATAATTTGTAAATATTTTTACAGTAAAATATTAAGTAACCACATATTAAATAATAATTCATTTCAAAATTCAATTCACAATAATATAGAAAATGATAATCGTCTTTTAGCTTTTAACAAAAGACTGAATATTCATCTAAATAATATTAAATATCTAAGTATTTTTTAACACCAAAATTTCATATAAAAGCCCTATAAAATTCCGTAGAATCACTAATGGATACAATACATGTATCACGAAGTCTGGGAAGAACTTACAATCTCTTCAAAATCTAATTGATAATTTACAAAACACGGCAATTATTAAAAATAGCTTAGAGATTGCTAGAATTACTAAGGATATGATGATTTTTTCTATGCATGGTTTTGATTTCGAGGACCTTTTTAATTCTATAGATATTGACGATATGATTAAGGTTCTACAGTTAATTTATGATAAATATGAATTATGTACTTCAATGAAAAAAGAAAAATTTGATATTCTTGTTAACCTCGTATTAAAAGAAAATTTCATTACATTTGATCAGAATCTTTATAAACAGATCAAAGGATTACCTCAGGGTATCCAGCTAGTAATTGTTTAGCGAACCTATATTTACAATTTTTTGAAATAGATCATGTTGTAAATGATTCTTACTTAATTTATCGTTATATAGATGATATAATAATTTTTGGTAAAAACAGTGAATACAAACCAAATATTACATTCTACCCTGATTATCTCAAGGTCCTTAAAACTAACTTCAACTCTAATAGGGTGGAATTCTTGGATTTAGACTTGCATCTTATTAACAATAATGTAGTCAGTAACATTTTTGACAAAAGAGTTTCGTTTAAGTTCCATATAATTAAAATTCCCGTATGGAACAGTAATTTACATATATCAATTTACAGAAATATCATTTTGAATTTTTTATTTAGAAACGATAACTTAACTACCCACAAAATAGATAAATACAATAATATAAAAAATCTTTTTCAATGTTGTTTAGATCATGAATACCCTTTTAATTTCTTGAGATCTTATATTCATCACAAATACATTAACCGGCTTGCTACTTCGAATTCCAAATCCACCACACAACAATAGGTTTTCAAAGTCAGCATGTTAGTGGTCTTGCTGTGAAGATTATATTATAACACTCATATCACAGATTACATTTTTTCCACACACATCTTGAACATCTTACACATTGTTGACAACCAACCAAATTAGAGCCTAGCAAATTTACATTTTTGACAATCAACCAATTCAAATTTTACCATATTTGATTGTCGTCATTTTATACTTGTTTTTTCTGGCTGGTTTAAAAGTCAGCTCAAAAGATGTGGTTATGTATTTTCGAATTTTTTAACTTAGTGAATAATTGACTTTCATTAATGGCAAGATGCTTGTTCCTCTTCGTAAAATCTTTGTGAGTAAAGAAATTTTGTTAAATTAATTTTTGAATGATACTTTTCTTATGTAATTGTTTTAGCATTTTTCTACTTTTCTTACATAATTAATTTGTGATTTTGTGATTTTTCTGCATTAAGAGTTTTGGGAGAGTTTGTTACATAATAGTAGTGATTGGTTTTATCATGCTCTCTGAGTTATCCATACTCTGAAGTTTTGTTTATTTTATTTTATTTGGTTTTCCTACCGAGTTGCAAAGGGGGAAGGTTGGCGCCTTTAAACTAGTTTAACCCCACTTATTCGGTCCTAAGTCCGAAATTGCTTTCTGACTCGCTAGGTTCTGCTTTTTTGTAATTCTTTTATTTCTCTATAATTTTGTTCTTCATGTTCTGCTTTTATATTTTTATTATGCTATTTCTAGTTATGTTCTTTATCTAATATTTCTTGTTTTTGATAAATAATACATATTTCTTTTATATATATATATATATATAAACTCACATTATACAGAACGTATTGGAATGTCGTCATCATCTTAAAAACTTGACATCACATGAGAAAAGAAATTAATGTCCTATAGTAAGTTACTGCCTCCTGTGGAGTTCCAGATAACGAAAAAAGAAGATTTCCTGGCTATATTGAACACTTTTATGATGCAGAAAACGTCTCGTCCAATGTTCTACCATTCTGTTAAAGATCTTATCAAAAGGGCTATCAAAGCCCGTGCTCAGGAAGACTTCTATATTTCCATATGTGTTTGAAGAATGCTGTCCTGAATTTGCATAATGGCAGAAAGCATAGAGGCGTCGCTGAATTCCGCTTATCCACCATATATGACTGCCTGCGCACAAAGCCATCTGTTTAGATTTAAAATCGTTTCTTTCTTCTGTGCAGCTCTGGAGAGGTCATAGACTCCGCACATCTACACCAAGGGTACTCAATATTTTTTTTCTGCTGGGCCGCATACGTATATCAGCCATTTCACGTGGGCCGCATACATATGTTAGCTGTTTCACACGGGCTGCAAAAGAAGATTCAACGGGGTAGAGGGGGAAGAAATACTTAAGACCATGATAACATTGGAAATAGAAAATACGGGAAATTGATCAAAATATTATAACTCTTGTGATTTGCTTTTTTTAATTATTATTTTTTTATATTTTTTACTTCTGTCACTAACATTTAATTAAAAGAATCTAAGAAACACTCCTTCACACAATTTTTCATCAGTAAACTATTTCAATTGATTACCAAAAGCATAACAAACTTCTTAGGATGTCGGTAGTACTTGTACTGTGCTATTGCTACTGTTGAAACTGTCGCCGTTACAACGGATATTCAATAAAGACTATTTATCACTTCTTGAAAGAGGAAAAACATCATTAAATAATTCTTGTTTATTGGTATTTTTTAATACAGCACTTTCGTGAAAAACCAAAAAAGTACTCATACAAGTTTGTTTTTCACTACAAAACAGTCAACCTCCAAATCATTCGAATATTTTTCGCTTGCAAGGTATGAAAGATTGCTCACACAAACTTATTTCCACCCATAAAATTGTCGCTAAACCACCGTTGTCTGTTATCACTAACCATAACCGTTACAAATAGGAAAAAAGTGTAGCTATGCGCAGCCGTACGTCATCAACAGCAAAATTGATAAATAAAAGAATCTCTCAAAGCAATGGGTCATGACCGGGTCGCTTAAAAAGACTCGGGTGAGTGAGTTAATATTAACGTCGCACTGTTCAGCTACACGAGGGCTTTTGGCGACGGACCACGTAATTTTGAACCATGGTCAAGTGACGTGGACGACACCTGAGCTGGCACCCCCCTCTCCTAACTACCACACCACGCCAACGGGAGGACGTTTCAGCTCTCGACAGATTTAACGTGCATCGCTGCCCTACACGGCGGGTCTTTAGTGGTACTGGGATCGAACTCATGACATGCCTGCCATGGTTGGATACCTTAACCACTGGGCTACCGCAGCCCCTTAAAAAGACTCGGTGAAATGCTGGTTGAGTATCGCTGTCTTACACTGTTCGGCTCTGCAGAAGACGTTTTTAATCAAGTGTTACTGGGAAGCTAGATGTATGTCGGATTAATAAACTTGAGTTTCAGTTTTGAGTGTCTGTGTGTGTGTGATTCTTGAACTAAATAAACAAATAAAAAAATTAGAGTATCAATGTAGAAAGGCAGCATTATAATCCATTCAGAAGTACTCAAAACAGTTATAAAAAGTAAAAGGAATGAATAAATATTACATATTTCACTGAAAGTTTATCGGTTTCTGAGAAAGTTAAAAATTGTATGCATCGTGAATTGTTATTAATAAAGATGCTAAATAAGGATCTCTAGTTAATTATTTCCGCGAATTAATAGTATCATCTCTATGTGTAGAAGATTAATATGTAAATGAAATGAAAAAACCAGAAAAATGATAAAAAAACATAACCATTTAAAAAAACTCAGCAATTTGAATTGGAAAAATATAACTAAATATTTCATATATTTTAAGGATTTAATATAGAAAGTTTTCATAAAATTAATGGGAAAGTTTGTTCTAAGCATTAACTTAATAATTTATATTTTTAATAGTAACTGTTAAAATGTAGTATAGTTAAGAATTTTTTTAGTATAGTTAGAATTTGATTTTTTACTTACAGTATAAATTAAAAGTGTGTCAGCCCAAATTTCCCTTATCCATAAGCCACTGTCTTAAACAATTTCATCTCATGAAACTTTTAAGCCGTTTTTACTTAATATGTAAAGAAGAAATTTAAATTAATTAATTTACGTTTGCTTAAGAATTCCTTATGTGTTCTTTATTATGTACAGTAAAAAGCCATTCTTATTAAATACTTTACATTTTGAATTATTTATAAGTTATTGTAGGTTTACAATTAGTAAATTTCGCAAAAAATATAAATAATGAATTGGCTTGTAACTTAGCATGGTTGAAATATTTTTTTTTCAATATTTACACGAAAAGTATTGAGCCATTTTTTTTCCTGAAAAGAAAAAAAAATGAAATGAAAGAAAATTGAGAGAGAATATTACTCATGTTAACGTTTTTTTAAATAAATAATACGACAATAGTGCTAAGGAAATATTTTTATTTTTCGTAATCTAGATTTGTTTTAGAAGTATGACTAAAACTCTTATGCATAACAACTACTTATAAGAATAAGGGAAAATTCACGTTAAACATAATAAATTACTATCCAATGCATACTACCAACACCTTTTTTTTAAAGCGAAGATTAATATTTATCATTTCTTCTAACAGCAGACACAGTTTAAACAGAAATTTATTTTGCCTTTGAACTATTAATCCTATTTTTTACGTTTATCTGAAGTACATCTGATTTCGAATTAATCAGGTTTAACCATTTCATTTATCTGTGAAATATTACCAAAGCTGTTAAATTATTTAGTTGTTATTCACTGTTCATTGCTTTGCAATTTTTGGAAGAATGTCACTGGAAGCAAAGAAAGAACGAGAACAACAGTTGCATAAAGAGTGATGAAGAACCTTTGTTCGTGTAATTAAATAAATTATGCGCTCTGCCTGACTCAAGATTGTTTTCTGTTTTCACCGGTGATAAATAGTAGGAATCTAAAGAGGATTAAAGTCTAATATACGAATTATATTTCTTTTTATAACAAACGGAAAGTTACATAAATGATTTATAAAGGGTCTATTGGTTATAAGTATGCGTTGAGACTGAGTCCTTACATTTATCTTGCTTTCGGGTCAATTGAGACAGAATTAAAAAAATTACGAAGAAATATTTCGAGGCATATTTTCAAAAATTGCAACATACAAGAATTAGTTAATTTATGAAGAACTTTTTTGAAGAGTATTTTCAAACATTTTAAGATATCTGACTTTTTGCAACAACTTTTTTTTTGAAAAGATGGAGATATAGGGATTTTTTTTATTTTTAGATTTATTTAATTTATTTTAAGGAAAAAATCCTGAAATTGAAAATAGAAAATTATTATTATTATTACAAAGGGAAAAAACTGGTGAAAATGTACAAAAAATTACATAAATGGGGCCGTTCTGTACAAAAATGTCATATAGACAAAATCTCTATTTTCCAATTTTGATGTGTTGCTTTGTTATTCATGTTTGAAATGACTTTCAGGATAAAAGATATTTTAATTTTTTACAAAAACTACAGCACTTTATCTTAGTGATTATATGAAACTGCTTAAGAAACCAGATTATATTCACATAAAGGACTGTATATATTGAAATAAAACAGTGATTGATAAATCTGATAGTTAAAACACTTCTACTGTTATGCATACCATACGCAAGAAATTTCAGAAGATTTTATTTTCAAAACTTTCTGAGTAATCCCTGTCCCCGTTTGAGCTTTTCGAAAAAAAAAAAAAAAACACATTGACATCTTGTGTAAAGGTATGACATCTGCTTTTACTAAAACACTTATAGTTTTTGTTCTAGTGAATGGAAAATAAAAAACTTGGTATTTTTATTAAGCTAATAAAATGGTCTATAAAATAAAATCATAAAAAAAATTGTCAACTTTTGAAAAAAACATGATTTTAGGATAGTCGTATGCCTTATGATATAATGTCTCAACGTTGTTAAATATCATGAATTTCATCTTTTTTGTTTTTTGTTTAAGGTTGCCTGAATATATACGAACGGAACATTAGATTACACACAAAATTTTCATCTGTAAAAAGAATTTATTAAATACTAGGAATTTGTTTTTTCTTAAGTTCGATAGAAATTTCCCCCAGTATTGCTCAATTTAAAGTTTTCTTATATTTTAACCATTAAATAACTGATCACTTTGTATCTTTGTCGCCACCTGGAGGTCGCAGATGTAAGAGGGTTTGGAGAAGAAGCCGAAATGATTTTAAAAATCGATACTTTTACTTTAGATCTAAAACTTTATGAATGATTTACAACTTATTCTATAACCTTGGGGCAATCTCAAATCCATTTTCTTAATCTAACTTATGAGAATTTTCAAAAAAACTTAAATGTGGTTGGAGTTCCTTATACAAATCTTTCTCGAACCCCAATAGCTACGTACAGATTCATTGCCGTTTCCTTCCATAGTGGATCTATACCAAGCTATATAGCTGTACCTTCCAACTCCGGTTGAATTCTGAGATGAATATTCATTTCAAGCTGCATGACTTTTTAGTCGCAATTCACTTTCAACTATTCCGAGATTTCACAATTAACCTCACACACCCAAGTGTCAGTATTTAAATAGTCTTTATATTAGCATAAAATCGAATCATCTCTGAGGAAAGCAGTTTTTAAATACGAGGGCTGTTTTTTAAGTAAGGTCCGTTTGTCTTTTAAAAAGTAATGACAATATTTTGTTTCAAAAAACCTTTATCTTACGGTTTTACATATTTTTACCTATTTTTCTACGCAGTTGCCGAGTTTATTAATGCACTTGTATACCTTAGAACTAAGTTTTGAAAACCCTCTTCAAAAAAGTCTGCCGCCTGTTCGGATAGCCAAGATTTCACGGACGCTTTCACTTCTTCAATGTCCCTGAAACATTTCCCGCGAAGACTGTGCTTGAGGTACCGGAAAAGGTACCTCAAACACAGTCTTGCTTGTCTCATATATTCAAGTGCTTGCATCAAATTATCAGAGATTACAGAGGTCCAGCCTGACGTTCTTCGTCATCGACGTTTGTTCACCCATCTTTAAGCCTCTTGACCCATTTTCGAACTTTACTATCTGTAATTGCTTCAGTGCCATAAACTTCTGTTACATGACTATGAATGTAGGCAGCTGACATGTTTCTCGCAGTCAAAAAACAGATAACAGACCGTATCTCCCATTTGGCAGACGATTAAATTACCTTAAATATTTTATGGATTCCCAGCGAAGCTTACACGACTGCTTTTGAGCTGGAAATGGCACGAGTGTGTTCGCAAAGGATGCTGGTTAGTGACGCAGAGATTCATTGCGGCGTACGCGTGAACTAGGGAACTAGACTTGCGAACGGACCTTACTTATATAAAAATATCCCTCGTAAAATCAGAGTTAAAGAATAGTTTCCTCAAAAGGATTACAAATTATTGATTGCAATAATTCAATTATCCACGGTTCGATAGGGTCCAAAGATGACGAGTACCGGAACATCGAGGAGGAGTTATAAGTCCGACTCCTGATAAATGCACATATAAAAGTATCAATGTCTTCTCGATGACGGGGTGTGGAATTTGGTAGGTGGAATGGAAACGTGGATGTGGATTTCGTCACTTTATCATGATTCAAAATTATGAAGTCAGTCTCCAGTATCCCTCGTATAGCTTCAGAAGTATGGTATTAATACTTTCGTGAAGATTGTGTAATATGTGCATTAGTCTCAAACCATCTTATTGGGTGGCAGGCCATTCCATGCAATTTTACGTGAACCTGTAGAACCAGCACAAAACACGATTCGCTAGAGCATTACCAGGCTGCCGGTGACATTTGGGGATGTTAATTATAAATCATTTAGACTAGATCTAATCTAAACTTTTTTTACATGTTTTGAAACATTACTTACATACAATATTTTTTTTCTGATTACTTTGAATTTGAATAATTTTACAGCATCGAAACATTTTTTTTTTGCTGAATCTTAATTCTTTTAGTTCAAATGGATTGAAAATAATTTGTTAATTACACAAATTAATGATGGCTTTCTCTGAGACGAATTTGATTTATATTCTCAATAAGATTCGAATAATATTTTTATTGAGAATCGATATAGCCGCCAAGCAAGTGAGATTTAATAAACGTTAAAAGGAGTTTTTTTTAGAGATTCGATCAGTTAATCCTTCAAAATATAAACACACTCTTCCCTATTAAACTGTATCTTAAATAAGTACCGAAAAATCAAACCATTTACCATCTAATAAAATTTTATCAGATTAGACATGTAATAATTTCAGCACATTTATAATTTTTATATGCATAAATTTTAATAATTTTAATTGTCTATTTTCAAAATTATTGATAGATCAAGGTAGCTCATTTCTTAAAAATTTAAAGTGCTCTTCTTACGAAAACTTATTGCTAGAAATAATATGTTATGATGTATAATTTTAATAAGTATGCAAAAATATGTTACATAATTATATTATTATTACATCAAGCAAATTCTAATCAACATGAGTTAATTTGTTAAGTAATAAATAGTACTTTTTCCACAAATAAAGTCTTTTTTACGATAGTAGTTGTAATAACTTAAAATTGCAAGTTTATTTTGAAGAAAGATAATTAAATATCAACAATCAATAAAAAATGTGTTCTTCCTTCGATGCATTACTTTTAATAACTTTTTATTTATCAGTTAGAATAGATTATAATTTTTTAAGAATATGTTGTTTTTAAATAAAATAAAGGATTTACTTAACGAAATATGACTTATAAATATCCACATCGAAAAGTTCAAAACAGTCATTTGTCCCCTTTTTAGTAAAGAAATGAATATGAATGTCAGCAATTAATTTTTATAAATAAAAATGGTTCGGAATCAGTCTAATTGTTAAAGCATTAGGAATGGAATATCTGCATCGTACGTCATTATTATTTTTCTTAGAATTGCTTAAGTAATTAGTAGTTATTGTATTGAAACAAGCATTCCATTCCAAGCCTTTAAAGCAAATGTAATATTATATTATTTTGTATCAATGAAAATAGTTCAAAAATTTTATTTAATGAAATGACAATCTACAGTATTTTCAATATATTAAAAGAGACTAATTCAGTTACAGAGTCCCGAAAATTAACAATAGCTTAAAAATGAAAAGCTAAAACTATTTTCATTAGAAAATATATTTACACATCGGAAAATGCGTATCCAATAAGAATTAGTCAAATATTTGTCATCCTGGTAAGTCTTTTATATCTTTTTTTTTAAAAAAAGAGTCTTTATAAGAGTAGTAACGTGTATAAGAATGTACTGTTGGAACAATATTTTTGATTAATAAGATATTCTACAAAATTAATAATTCAGACAGAATTGTGGAGGGTTAAATCTTCTAGTGCATCTAAATTAAATGAATTGGCTATGTGTTTTTTAAAGCAGATAAGGCTGATCGCTTTTTCTTTCAAATGAAATATCTGTTTAACTCTGTCTCTAGTAATTTTCATTTACAAGAAACTAAAATTATATTCGTGGTACATAATACAAGTTTCATACAATCAAGCATTACCATAATTTAAGGGGACACAGTAGGATTCAATTGACAAAACTCGGTCAAAAGATCAAAATGAGTTTTTGTATAGCCTAAAATATTTGTTATATTATTTTCTATAACCTCAAAAACATTGAAAGCTCTAAACTTAAAAAGCGTAGAAATATTATAGTTTTTACGTTTGTTTTTGTTCAAATCTCTATGGAAAATCAAAACTTTAAACTTACTTAGCTCAGAAAGATAAAATAACTAGTTTGTCTTCATTTAAAATACTAAGGCTTTTTTTCTATTGCGCCAAATGCTTTGACTTTTTTTTTACCAATTGCTAATTGTACACATAACAAAAGTTGGTATGCATTTTTGAATCAAAGCAATACTTATTTTTTAAAAATAATTGAACTCAAAATGTATACATTTTTAAAGGAATTTTCAATAAGCAATCATAAAAAGAAGTATTGTACAAATACCAATCATGTTACCGCAAAACCCATACCAATTTTTGTTATACATATTTTGAAGCACTTGTAAATCAAATTTCATGCATGTACTTAAATTCTTGGAGGAGGAGTAGCATTTTAAAATCACTCCACAAATTTTAAGTATTTGCCTTAAAAAATTAAATGGCTTGCTTTTTATGAAATTTTGATCATAAAATCTGCTTTACATATTATACACCCATAGGAGGCAACAAAAAATTTTGAAAATCCTTAAATTAAAAATTTTTGCGTAAATCGTACCATGTCCTCTTAAAACTTTTCTTTCCATTTTAATTTTTTCATATCTTTGAATAAACTAATAGCGGTTGTTCTGGTTTATTTTTTCACTAGATACTGTAAAATTTAAATTTTGAACTCAAAATGCTCCTTACAATTACTTATTTGCCATTTATTTCATTATTATTCTTTTTTAAAAGTTTTACATTTGTGTTCACTTTTTATTTTAAATTATGTTTCTGTGTTTTATGTATAAGAAGGATTGTTAATCTTGTAAAATTTAACTTGATTTTGTACAAACAAGGGGGAGGTATGTTTTCAATGGCTAGCTTTGAATACATCATGAAATTTAAATTTAAAAAAATCTTAAAATACAACTAAATATTTGAAAATAATATTAAATAATTGAATATCATAATATCAATAAATAATTGATTATAATAATATCAATAAATAATTGATTATAATAATATCAATAAATAATTGATTATATTAATATCAATAAATAATTGATTATAATAATATCAATAAATAATTGATTATAATAATATCAATAAATAATTGATTATAATAAATACTAGCCAGTTTCATGGGGTATTTCATGATATTGTACGAATATATACTGTTTACATGTTGGAATGCAATATCAAACATTATAAAAACTCTCACTTATTGATTCAAAAACAACAAGAAGTAAAATTTTAAAATTCATATATAACTATTTTTTCACGCTCCTGTGGTCTTTCCTCCAAAAAGTGGATCTCTGCAAAACCCATCTATCTACTACTAATTAACAAAATAATGATACATATCAAACTTGATATTTAAATCTAGTAGTTTAAAACGACTAGTTTGAAAAGGAAATTTTTACTATCTACAAGTTGATTTCACTAAAATTCATTTTTAGCAATTTTCAATTTTTAAAAAATTTAAACCAAATTTTATTACTATTGGTCAGTGCTTCTCAAACTTTAAATATTTGCGACCCATTGTTCAATCATAATTTTAATCGCGCTCTCCTTTCTCTGAACAATAACAATGTATTGAATTCAATAAAAATATACCTTGACGCTAAAACTACGGTACGCCTTAAACCTCTTACGTGCCACCGGTGTATATAAACGTCCCGCTAAGCCAGTGCTTTAATTGCCCCGGACGTATATATACGTATCTGCGAAATACAATCTTTTCTGTAAACTGCTATTCATAAAATTATCCCAAAGGTTTTGAAATGAAAAAAAAATAAAAAAAACCTTATTAAGGTTTGCGAAGGATTTACTTATTTCAGAGGACTTACTTATTTATTCATTTACCCCCCTCCCCCTAAATACACCACATACGCACGCCTACATGGAAAAAAGGTGGCACCAAGGAGCGAATCGAGTAAATTTTAATCGAGAGTAAGGAATTAATTATAAACACCGCAAAAATTATCAAGACAAGTGTTAAATTTTGTATATAATTTTATACGAGACAAGCCCATGGGGGGTCACTGGTAATCATTCAACTATAACTTAACTTAGTATTGTTAAATTAATTATCAAATACGTTATGCAGTACACTTATAAGTGTATTATATCAGTATAAATGTATATTTCATTTTTTTATTATGTCAAAATGTTTTTTGTTTGTTTACTTTAAGTAACTTGATAAATTTTTAAATATTTTTTTTTTACTTTTCAATATGCTCGCGTCCCCATCGCAGGGTTATCAAGACTCCTTAGGAGGCGCGACTCACAGTTTTAGAAATACTGCTGTAGGTTTAGTAGTTTGAAAATAATAATTTAATTTTATCGATATGCCCCAGTGGCTTCTTTTTTCAATTCCTACTTTATCCCACACTCTCTATATATGTATTTATATTGATGGAACTTTCAATCGTTAATAAAATACATTTTAAACCCCTCAATTGAGCTGAAATTTTATATACATGATTATTTTGGATGACAATACAGTAATTTAATTATAATTAATAAAAGTTAATGGATTAAAACTAATTATTCAAAGAATTGCAAATACAAACATGCTGACATCATTTTTGGCGACTTGTGTCAAAACCTGAAAAGGTTTTTTCTCACGTTTTTAAACATTCAGTTGAACTGAAATTTTATATACACGATTGTTTATAAACAAGAAAAAAGTAAAATTGATTGAAACAGAAAGATTAACAAGCAATATAAGTAAAAATGCTAATAACGGAATTTTGGAAACCTTAAATTGGATTCCAGATACGTTTAACTGTTTGAAGAGGCAGGCTCGTGCTATTTTAACCATATTTTTATCGACCTATGCCTACGAATCATTAATTTCAGGGACAAATGACATTAAAGACTCGCTTAGAAACCATCTAGAAGATGACTCCCTTTCAGCATGCATTCTGCTAAAAGTAACATCTTACCCAATCCTAATATAATTTATTTGTCTTCTAATCTGCAACAGCAGAAATCACACTTTTGTTACTTTATATAATTTGAATTACATGTTTAACTAAAACATTTACTACTATCACATACAAAATGTATTTTTCTTCAGTAAATAAAGAGTTTCGTGTTGTTTGTATTTAGTTTTATTATTTTCACAATAATCACAAGGCAAAATTATATGACGACGCGTCTATACCTCATTAAGCATTTCTTTATAAAAAATGGTACGTTGATTCATAAAGGTTCGCCCCCCCTGGCATAGGGTTTGTCAACATATCGTTTGCCGCATGTTAAACGAAGACCAAAATGCGGATGAAGTTAAAAGTGCATCGCAAATTGAATTAAAGAACATGGCTAAAAATGGATACCAGAAATGTTTCAATGAACTTTACAAGTCATGGAAAAACTGTGTTGTTATACTCAAGGGTCTTATTTCGAACAAGGATGTGTTTCAGCAGTTCAATTGGTAATATGTTTCAAGTTATAGACTCAGTCTGGGAACTTTTGAACCTTACTACATAAATACTTTTATACGAATGAAAAATTATTTATGCTTTTTATTTTATATATCATAAGTATTGCATTTATAATATTCAATATTATGCATAAATGTTTGAGATATTTAACTTCTTTATTCATTTTAGAAGTAAAACAATTATTAAATTTAGGCGCATAATTGTTTTGGAAATCATAAAAAGATCACATACGACGAACACTCTTTATTTGATGATTGCACAGAATACAATACTTGGCAATTCCTTTTAGTACTTCAAAAAATATTTAAATGAAACTTCTAGACAGAGATTACAGCAAAGGATTGATCAAAGTGTATTTCAATACATCACCGTTTAAAACAGATTAAAAGATTTGAGGAAAATAATACCCCAGAGTAAAACCACTTCAAAGAAAATCTCTCATATATCTGGGGATTAAATCGCCAAGAAAGTTTAGGAAAATATATCTGGAAGGAAATAAGTATGCTTCAAAGTGGTTGAAACTTAAGTTGACTTTAATTGACCACGTTAAGAAACTTCTGCGTTTCCGTCAAATGTTTCTCCAGTTTAATTCTAAAAAGGTTACAGTAAAGTATTTACTGGAGTCGAGCCATTCCTCACTTAATAAAAGGGACGAATAGAGGAATAATATAACTTACCATGCAAGATTATAAGTAAAGTATTTCTTATAAGATTAATCGTTTTTAAGATTTTTTTTCAATTCCTACAATTAGTTTACAATCTCCCTATACATATTTTGTTCAAATTTTTAATCGTAAATAAAATACATTTTAAAGAGCTCAATTGAGCCGAAATTTTATGTACTTGATTATTTTGGATACAAATACGATAATTAAATTATAATTAATAAAACTAATTGATTAAAACTAATTAAACAAATAATTACAAATACAGTCCTGTTAGCAACAGTTTTGGCAACTTATTGACCATTTTGGCGTCTTTTGTCAGAACTGTAAAATATTCATTTCTCACATTTTAAACTACTCATTTGACCTGAAATTTTCTGTACACTAATGTTTTGGATGACAATATGATAATTTAATTATAATTGATTAAATTAATTGACAGAAATTAATTATTTAAAGAACTGCAGATACAGCTGCATTGGCTTCATTTTTAGCGACTAGGTTCAAAACTTTAAGGTATCCGACTACGTTCGGAATCGTGATTTTAAAAAAGCGCATAAATGGATCATTTTCATGATATTTAGTGTCAATTAGATTAGAATACATGTATAAAAATTATGTAAGGACATTTTGACAAAAGAAATATATTTAAATACAATATTTCGGCAAAACATTAACTTAGAATAACCTTTATTCAAAATGTTCTCCTTTTGTGAAAAATGCTTCTATTATAATAATATTTTGCCTGAATATAGCTCAGACCTCTGTACAGAGGCTTAAATATGAGTTTTGAAAACTTCACATTATATTGAGAGTTACTACCCATTGAAATAATTATCGATGTTTTTTTCTTAAAATTTCTCCCTTCTGTTGTCGTAAAACATGCATAAAACCACTTCTAAGATATATATTTCAAAAATTATAGTTGAGCTTCTGTACAAAAGTCTCAGCTATATACATGCAAAATATTATTATAATAGAGGCATTTGTCACAGAAGGAGAATATTTTGAAAATGGGTCATTCTATGTTCATTTTTTGTCAAAATGTTGTACTGAAATAATTTTTTTATTGTAATCCTATTCTTAAAACAATTTTTTTTACGTTTTCTAATCTAAGTGACATTAAATATAAATACTATCCATTTACATGCTTTTGCAAAATCATGGTTCTGAACGTAGTCGAATACCTTAATTGTTTTTTTTCACGTTTTAAAGCATTCAGTTGAACTGAAATTTTATATACACAATTGTTTTAGATGACAATACAATACTTTAAGGATAATTAATAAAAATTAATTGTCACTTAATATTGTGATTCCATCATATGTGTATGCTTATTTATATTAATTGTAATCATTTATTAAAAACTAACTAAAATTATATTTCTCTATGTTAACCTACGCAGGAATTAACTCAAAAAAATTTTTAATTACTTGTTTCATAT
Organism: Trichonephila clavipes; assembly: GCA_019973935.1. Taxonomy (NCBI): domain Eukaryota; kingdom Metazoa; phylum Arthropoda; class Arachnida; order Araneae; family Nephilidae; genus Trichonephila; species Trichonephila clavipes. Next base: position 55,711 of record BMAU01012426.1, read on the forward strand.
ATGGATATATAAATATTCTGCTGTCCATTAAAACTGTAACGGCATCTGATAGGAATGACGCAAACGACAAATTCACATAAAAATGTATTGTAATGAGGAATATGTAAATGATTTGCAGTCGAATTACCCAGTGGGGAACACGTCATCTTAAACTGTGCGTAAAAAGAAATTTACGCTGCGGGTTTGTCATTCAGAAATTTCCGAGAAATTAGTTTTATGCCTCGCAGAAGGAGAATATTGTACCAGCACCAGACGCATTTGAATAACAACAGATCCATGACCTTCTGAAGCAACAGTTTATCGTTCCGTTGTGTTGCTACTGGCATTGGCATCCAATATTTATACTGGAATATAGTTTCAATGGTTTCAGGAGAGTCACATTGAAGGTCATGTGGGATTTCAACGAACCCATGCTTCAATCTCTGAAAAGCCAGACATGTGGTCAGGACGGCCTTTCACGATTATACAGCATCATCATCGACCTAGATTCAAGAACTATGCGTAATTGTAGCACAACAAGTATCCGGATGAACAGTGCAACGACGTCTGAAGCACCATGGACTGTACGCACCTAAAACCATTATAGATATACCCTTGGCACCACATTTTATAGGTACACGGTGACCGACGGGATCAACGACAAAAATAGATATAGTAATAGCAAAATGTCTTATATTCAAATAAGTTTCCTTCCGTGAACATCGTCGTCATGGACCTTTCTTTCATTCTTGATAGCGCCATACATTTAGTGGGATGGTATGGGCAGTCCTCAGGTACACAACAAGAAAAAAAATTCAGCCCATGTGGTAGTAATCTGAAAACTAGCATTGGATTTCTCTGACCTTCAAGCCAGTGGTTGTGCACTATCATCGAGACCTGATGGATGTCATATTTCAACACAATTAAGCAAACCGCATTTCACCTCCCCGACCTACCCTACCTCGACACCAAGGTTTTTGACTGTTGCAATAGCCATCCTCATATATCTCTCACTAAAAATAGCTAGTAATGAGTTGCTGTAAAATTCATCCTTTACCAATCATCAGCGTCTAAGATTGATGAAGTATAGCTTAGACTTAAGACATCATATGAAATGACTTGGTTGTATCTGTCAACCAAGTTTAGTTCTCGTTATACTTTATAAACTTGCGAATATGTAGACCAATTCCCTCTGTCAACTTGGATTCGGACATACCTGGAAATTTTTTACAACTCAGTTGGAGGAAGTTGAAGTATTACGTCCATGAGGAACGAGGCATATGGCTGATAAAATATTATCGGGATAATATATTAGTTTTTTTTTACTTTTGCGGTTATACCTATGAATACGACAGAAACAAACGTATTAAACATCAGAGTAGATTTTTGGCTCCCTCTATGTCATATAAACTCCACATCGTACAGTAGTCGCTTTTCCTTTGAGGTCAGAAGCGTAGATCGTTGAGGCACTTCACACAGATTTTATGATGAGTCCATTATTTGTCTTGGTCTCCAAGTTTAATGCCAAAATACGCAAGATAAAGATGTTTTACATCGTCTGTAATGCTTCTCATGCGATTTTTAATTAAACTATATTCGCTGTATATGTAACAAAAGTCATTTGGCTTATTTTTGCAAAGTCTCGAACTCAGAACCATGTTTCACGAAACACACAGAAATAAACACAACTGTTAAAAGTGTTCCTGAAATGAAGCTTCCACTTACGAAGTGCATGCCCTGCAAAAAATTACATTTGAAAGGAAGATTGAAACAAAGCTCGAAATTTCTGCGTATTACGTTCTGAATTAATCCAGACGAGCGACCGTTCCTGCGTTTTCAAGCCGAGATAAGGATCAAAGTTTATGATTCGTTCGACGCTATTGGTAGAGAAATATTTGACATGAAGAGATGGAAGGCAAAAGTACAGATGTCATAAATTGGTATTCTGTACGTTTCACCAAGGTTGAATGAAGGTCAGCTACAAAGGAAAGAAATTCAATGGTGTAAGAAAAGTTTGTTAAATTTTCATAAAAATCCAAGTAAAAATAAATTTTTCAAAAAAACGTGACGTGTGGAAAATTTTCATTATTATTTCTGAAATAAACACCAAAAATATACTTTCAGTTATCACTGCTCTTGTATTTTTCCCCCTGTAGACTTGTGTAATTAAATAAATTTAATTTAATTCTCTGAAGAGGGAATTTTTTTTAAAAGAAGACAGAAGTGATGCCCCCTTAATTATCATAATAAATTTAATAATTTTATGTTCAATTCTATAATTTGCTTAGCCCTCCATAAAAATAAATGAGATACTTTTCAATGTATATAAATTCCGAAAAAGATATTTCCCATTATTATAACACATTCTAAGGTTGTTTAGTAATTTTTCGTATAAATGAAATAATACAAATTGTAAGAAAAATTACGAAAAGTTCTTAAATGGGCATTTTAACAGTAATGCACGTCGACATATTCAAGCTTAACACTTATATGACATATTATTTAAGGTAATATTTTTTTTTCATATGGTATTAATTCTTGATGTAGACAAACACGCAAAGACTGTAAAAGTCTTATTGAACCATAATCAACCCACTTTCTTTGAACACACACACAGCTATATCTGAAACATCCAACTTAGAACTACCGGTAGCTTTCGTAAATGCCTCAATGAATTGAGACAAATGAAGTCGGAGGGTTGAAATCAGGTGAGAGCATTTCTCAGACCTCTTCAGGGAAATACATGTCTGATGTAGATCGTGTCATATATTACTCAAAGGATATGAAAATGTTATGTCCCCATTCATCCTGCTTAGTTGTGAAATCTATGAGAAATTCTTGTACGATTCATCATCAACTCTTAAAATAAATTGTACTGATTATTTTAGGAAGTAGATTTATGTCCTTATATATAAAATACTTAATATAATATTAAAATGAAATTAAAAAAATTAATTAATCATAAGTAAATAATGGTGTAATTAATGAACAAAAGCGAACCGAATTAATATATGGCTTCTATAATTCGATAAATTAAACAAAAACAAAAAAATAATTAATACTTTTCTATATTGATATAATACTAAATAAGACTTTATTGTACATGCTAAAAATACTGATTGGTAATGTAATGTTCTAATGAACAAATGAATGAAATTTCTGCATTTCAGAAGCTTTTTTGAAGTATTATTTTTATATATATATTTATACATATAAATTTTTGCTAGATGAATTCAAAAACACCACAAAGATTTAAATTATAGGATGATTCATAAATAAATATACCATTTGAAAACACTATAAATAAAGAACAATGTCGATACTATACATTACCTCTAACAGAATTGTATGGAATTAATTTAAGTTTGCTTAGGGACGGTCCCAGATGTTCTATGTGTGAAGCGTTGGTCACACAAAACAAAGCGACACGCGTTTGACCATTTCTGGCCAAATGCGTGTTAAGATGTATGAATAAGGTTCAGCTATAGCGGTTTGATACTCTTTTTCAGCTCCGCTAAATCAACAGAAACTTAGTTTCTCTTCCTCGTCTCCATAGGAAGAAACCGCGAGTTGTTTATTCAGTATTTCTGTGTACCCATAGGGTGAATAGTATGTTGTAGTACCATTCAGTATTTCTGTGTACCGTGACTCATGTAGTCCATCCATCCGGAAGACGTTCCTCGAGGCAATCTCGCGATAAGCTAATCAGAGTGGTGTTACAATTGGAGAACGAAGTTGCCAATGTCGTCCTGTCATCCTTTTAATCATTTAAACAGACCCACTTTAAAAACATGAATTTTGATTAATACACATAATTTGATATTGTAAATTTTTAGTTACATTTTATTAAATGAGTTTTTATTTAATAAGTGGAGTATTTTGTTTGTATTGATAAAAACGAATTAGAAATTTTCTCAATGGTAAATTTGGCTTTGTTTTGGAATATTCTTTAAAAAATATTAATTTGTTTTAAAAAAGAATTTATTTAATATTGCATACATAAATGCGTACAAACATTTACTCAAAAATACGAAATACAACAGTGTATTGTTTCAACATGTATTTTTTGTAAGTGAAATGTAGCTTACTTCTATTGAATGTGATAAGATATACCTTTAAATAGAAAATAATATATTAAATTAAGGTTCATATGTTTGCAATTTTATAGAATCGTAATTTTGAAATGCCAAATGATAGTATAATGAGTTACATAATAAAAACTGAATGAACCGTCTTTTTTCGGAAATTATTAAAAAAGGGTGTATTTGTGTAGCACACAAAAAACATCCCTTGTGTAAAAAAAAAAATCGAAGTATTATTTTTTAAAAATCATACAAAGTAGGCAAAAATAAAATTTTCAAAAATCTAAATCTCTTTAGAACATATTTAGGGATTTTTTTCTTTATTTATATATTTCACAAAATTTAAAAGTCAATAACGAAAAAAATTTAATTGATATACTTTTTTCAACAAGTGTTTCCTAACTATAATCTTAAATATCAGATGTTAAGAAAATATATAAGAACCTTATTCATAGCAACTTATTATTTTTAATTGAATAAAATGTAACTGAAAATTTCTGAAAATAATGATATTTTGATAAGCAATTAAAAATATCCTTTTGTTTCCTGGTTTATGTATAAAATTTTCGACTCTTGGTTGCATCTATTACAGGTAAAATGTTTATAGTTGCTCTCTAACTGCTGTCTAATTTAGTTACTATGTATTAATATTTAAAGTATGGGAAAATTTTAACTGGAAACCAGGTTTATTAATTGAATTCCTTTTAGAAAACTGAGAATTTTTACTTCTCCATGGATATATAACTACTTTTTATAAAATTAAAAAAAATTGTTCCTCTAAATTTTTATTTTTAATTCAATTCAAATTTTTAACTAGAATTGTCTTTGATAATCAATAATTTTTCAATTCAATTTGTTCTTTAAATTATTCTTTGTCCCCCAATCATTTTAAGTATCAAATGAAAACACTGAAATAGACGAGGAAGTCTTGAGAAAAAAATTGTGCCAAACACTGCAATACTTTTCTTTCCAAAACCACCGTGCTACTCCTTCTTTTTATTTTCGAATGAGATTTTGATATTAAAAAACAAGTTATCATTGCATAGATTGAGAGAGAACCGTTCTAAGAAAATGAAGGATGAAGAAGAGTATTGCGTCTTTACAATAAACATGCTTAAATGTCAAAGAATGTCATCAAATATAGAAGTTAGCTGTTGATATTTTATACAGTTGCTTTTTCAACGTATGATATACAGATTATTTATGTTGTTTCCAATTTCCGCTTTACCTGCGCAGACGATAAAGTCACCAAAAATGACACAGTGGGCGCCAAATGGAATATTCCTTGTGTAGTACCCTCATACCACGACATTATCAAAACAATTCGTGGTTTTTTCTTATCAGTATTGTCTATCGCATAATACATAAAAATTGGAGGAAAAACCATTGAGAACTAATTATTTTTAATATTTTTTTTATGTCTGTTGTCGATAATAATGCCTGCTTGGTAAGATTTGCGCCAGCTAAGTTTAAAGGTAACAAATATATTCATATTCATTATAGTAAAGTGAGCAAAGAATTTCTGTAACGATGGACTTGCCTCGCGTTCTACCCTCTTTAGCTCGGATTTTCTTCTGTCTAGACAAACTGGAGCTTTAAGCTAGAACTCTTCCATACAAATTTAAAAGTCATTACCGAAGAATACAGCTAAACAGATCGGGGTTCGAGAATTTTATAGTATAAGTCACGCAGAGCAAAACTGTTTTTAGTAGCGCGTGATAAAAAAACTTATATTCTAGAAAAACAATTCTTAAAATACAGAACACATCACTAAAATTCTCTTGATAATTCACAGCAGAGTTTTACACTTCTACAACGCTCAGATTCAACTATTAGTGTCTAAAACCACAAGTACGTAAAGTTTATTTGCAAGCAACCAATCTCTAGTGTACTCTTCAGCAGTCATAACAATACTGACTCAGTTTCAGTGAGCGGCTTCTATTGATATTCTACATGGCTGCCTTCTAGCTGCTTCTTGAAAGATCCGTTTACATCATAGACCACGTGATGTTAATAGATTTCTCTAATAATTTACAGAAACATCCAAATGATAGCTAAGTCACCAAAAAGGGCACCAATCCGTGAAAGTGGTCGCCAAAAACGATACCAACTTGGTTGTACCCCCAAAATTTCACCGAGTTTCGATCAGCGTTGCTTCCAAATATTATAATTTTTATCATAAAATAAATACAACAGAAAGTACTATTTAAGTATTAAACATCCACATAAAATTATTTACACTATTTTAAGCATTAATTACAGAATGTTTGCAATAATAAATGTAATAGTCTGCAAGATGGATCATATAGGAGGTTGCACATTCTTGGGGAAGATATTGCCACATTGTTTCGTGCAAAGGCCATATTGTCGGGTTTTTTTTTTTTTTTTTTTGGTATTTAACATTACAGGAATTTTAAGATCGTTAAGGCTGAAGGGTTGCATCTCATTGAGATAAGAGTAAAATCGATCCCCCTACACTTTAATTTGTTTTTTATACATATCGCTGAGTCATTTCTTTTTTTTGGATTAATTAAGTAATTTTCTGGTATTTTCAACTCATAATGAAGTTGAGTTTGATTCAATGACTTTACCACTCATGCTGCGTTCGAATTCTTAATGGGAGTAATTTTCACCTCAACCAACACAAGACAGAGTTACTGTAACATCTCTACAAAATTTGTATTTAGAGATGTATGGTATGTTAATGAAAGGGGACAAAATTACCATGAATTTAAGCCGCACCTGAATTCTCAACAATTTTTTGTGAAAATAAAATAGTTTTAATTGCCTTATCGATATCCAATTTTCCAAAATTAAAATAAACTTAAAATGAGAACTAATAAGAAATGAATAATTAGTTACTTTATCAGTATTATAAACTTTCAAATACGTGCGAGAACCTGTAATTACTCTAATTGTCCCATTCAAAGATCTGGTTTCCCTTCGATTCTAAGCAGCAAACAATTTTCAGTAGCATTAACACTGAAAGAAAGTGTGACTTAAATACGAGTAAGCACGTTAACTAATTTTTAACTGAATGTAAATTTACCCGAGTTTGTATTTCTTTTGCCTTTTCATAGAATTACAACTGTAGTACTTCGAAAACGTACTATTAAAGCTATGATTTTATTAACACACGAAACTTTAAGCTCACAAGATCTTTTCAGGTAGTAAACCGAAAACAATATTTAACATTCTCTTCCGAAATTTAAAAATTTTAAAAATAAAGATTATATTATTCGTTATCTGGTTAGTTTGTATATTACTTTGTCAACAAGGCTGATAAAGAGTGTTTTTTTCCAGATATAGAAGTTTAAGTTGACATTACTTTACAAGATGGCGACCGATTTAACAGCTGTCAAGTGATTTATTCTCAGTTTGGTTTGGCAACTCATCAATACGATGATCAAGCAAGGCGTAGATTCGTCGAATGGGCCCAAAACGAGATCGCCGTTGTTCCCGATTTTTATAAGCGAATTTTGTTTAGCGATGAAGCGCACTTCTGGTTGAATGGCTACGTCAACAAACAAAACTGCCGCATCTGAAGTGAAGCTAATCCACAAGTGTATGTCGAAACACCATTACATCCAGAAAAACTGACTGTTTGGTGCGCTTTAAGGGATGGTGGAATCATTGGTCCGTACTTCTTCACAAACGATGAATGCCACAACGTTACAGTGAATGGTGATCGGTATAGAGCCATGGTTACTAAGTTTTTCATTCCTGAATTGAACAATCATGATGTCCAGGAGCTGTGGTTCCAACAAGACGGCGCAACATGTCACAAAGCTCGTGCAACAATTGATTTATTGAAAGACACGTTTGGTGACCGCCTAATTTCACGTTTTGGACCTGTGAATTGGCCTCCAAGATCTTGTGATTTAACACCACTAGACTATTTTCTGTGAGGCTATGTAAAGTCATTGGTCTATGCGGATAAGCCACGAACGCTTGACCATTTGGAAGACAATATTCGCCGTGTTATTGCTGATATACGGCCACAAATGTTGGAAAAAGTCATCGAAAATTGGACGTCCAGATTGGACTACTTCCGAGCCAGCCGTGGCAGTCCTATGCCAGAAATCATATTTAAACTGTAATGCCACAAGATTATCTTTTGAATAAAAAAAAATCATGTCAATCGAATAATACATCGTTATTTTATTGCAATTTAAAGTTCTATACTTTTAAAAAAAACACCCTTTACATATTGGAGAAGGATATTGTCAGTAGAAAAGTATACACAAATTTCATTTTGGAAAGAGGATTTCACGCAAAACTTCCCACTGACTGAAAACCGCGAATTCCAGCAAGTCAAAGTCACTTACCGTCAAGTAAAAATCAATAATGTATGCCTTTTATTCTAACACTTAAGTTAAGAAGCGTCAGAGCATTTAATTTCACTCAGAGACTTCTAGAATATTTATATCGGAATCCAATAATATGAATATGAAAGAAATAAAAAATATTTGCTTTTAAATATTTCCTTGTTCCGATCGATTTAAAAGAATTCTAGTGGCAGAATTAAAAGACAAAGAATAGTCTGGAGTGCTTAAAAGTAGAAATATTTCTATGTTTCTTACTTTTTTGCTAGCCTCAGTGTGAAATTCTTTATTTTGTTGCGGCTCGATAAATACAGGAAATAGTTCTTTGAAAGGTATTGATTTATAGTTCCCACTCAAATAAATACTTAAGAAGCATTTACAGACGTGATTTGTTAAAAAAAAGTATTTTGTGTTTATTTCAATGGTTCAATATTTTTCGACTTTCAATGCTCCAAATTCTTCTAATTTATAATATTTCATCGTTTGTTAGAAATTCATTTTAATAAGATTATCAGTCATTTTAAATAAAAATTAATTATAATTCTTAAATAACTCGCACGTAATTAAAAATAAAACGAGCATAGCAATTAAGTTATGATGTTTATACATGGTTATTTATGAGTAAATGCAATTTCAAGCTCGTTTTCTTAAATAGGACCCTTTAATTTTCAACAAAGGAAAACAAGGTGCTCACTTAAAATTTCCGGTCTATTTTATTTTTTATCAATGTACAAAACATCAGATTTTCACTTGTTTTTTTTTCCGAATCACACTTTTTAACTTGCATTATGAAGGCAATTTTTTTAAATATTTATTTCCTCTAAAGAAGCATTTTAAGGATATTTTGATGCAAAGTATATCAATTTATAGATTTCGTAAATGTATGTACTTAACTTAACATATACCATAACATGCAGTGTATAACTCGCACCTATGCTTTCAAGCTACATTTTTTTTTAATTTTAAGGTATATTCGCTGTATAACTCGCACTTTCGTTTTTGCGAGGGAGTCTGAAATGTACGTTAGTAATACTATTGTGTTAAGATGCCATTTATTCGAAGTATTATCCCAGGATTTTGAAAAAAAAAAAATGGTACATTTCTAGAACTACAACCCTTTAAGTTCATAAGGGATGCCATTTCGTTTAAATAAACAGCATTTCAATCTATGTAGAAGTCTTATTTTCTTTATGTTCAAGTCTTTTTTTTTATTTCTAAGGCTATCATTTTTTTATATTCCGTGTATAACGAACGCACATAAATTTTGGTCTTATTTTTTAGGTTAAAAGAGCGTGTTGTGTACGCCGGATTTTACGGTACTTAATATTACTATATATGTGCTTAGTTTGACATTAATAATGCAATACTTCAAATGTCTTGCAAAAGAAGGTTGACATTTGGCCGACAGGGAAATTCAGCACTAAAAAAAAGTTATATTTATTTCAATACGAAAAGACAATATTCTGAGAGAGAAAAATAAGTGATAAGTAGAATGTAAACTCATTGGGGGTGGGGATACACCACGGAGTAAAATCAAGGGAAATGTTAACTATATATACTCTGAGGATATTCATTACTCTCAACTACTTGCAACAGTTTTATACCCGAGTGTAGGCGAAGGCCACACAAAGAAAAATCAATAATATCAATTACTAGCACGATGCGTAAAAGGTCAAAGACTAACAAAATTGATAAGAACCCGGTTAATTTTCATGACTGATTAGGCAATGTAAGATATTTGTCATTGGACTTTAACCGGCTGGTAAAAGGCGTAGGGGTGAAGAAAAATTTGATCTGGGCACCTTCTGTTCCAAATACAAGTATCTTAGCCACAATTCTAAAATGATCATCATAGCGTAGAACTATAACTGTTTTATATCGATATCACATCGCCACACTACCCCCATGTCAGTGAATAGGTTAACGAACGATACTATATTCGCGGTGAGCAGTTGCATCACTTTGAGTTCAACGGCTTTGTGGGTTGCACCATTCGAGCGTGATGGCTTGTGGATTGCGTCATTTGTGTAAGATGGCTTTGTGGGTTGCAACATTTGTGTGACGACTTAGTTGCATTAGCGGTGTATAGACGGCGACACGACTGCTGCAGTTCTTTTGTACGGTCAGGGCCACCAATGTTCGAAGGATTCGATCTGGGCACCTACGGTTCCGAAAACGAGTATCGTAGCCACTATCCCAAAACGATCTTCATAGCATTTATTATTTATTTTACAAATGCCAGGCCATTGACCATCAGGTCATTAGGCAACGGGCTCTCCAATACCTTTTTACTATGCAGTTAAGATCATTCAGTGCAGAGCACTCGTCCAAATGAGCGGCAGTCATGTCTTGTCCAGTGTCACACAAAACGCAGATAAGTGAAGTCACTAAATTAAAACGAAACAGATGAGAACAAAGGCAGTCATGTCCGGTTAAAAGTCCAAATTTAGCCACAGCAGCAGCACGAGGAGAAATTGGACTACCGTGGGATTTCTTACACAGTGTACTCCAAGGCTTATCACGAGCAACACGAGAAGCTGTAAGGCGAAATGATTCCCTAAAAATTCTTTTAATTTCCAGTTTGGCAGAATAAAGTATCAGGTCTCTACGAAAGTTCTGAAGGATACCCGTTCCCTTTTTTGCCAAAAAGTCTGCCCTCTCATTTCCCCAAAGACCACAGTGGGATGGTACCCATTGAAAGACGATCTTTCCTTTTATCTTTCCCAGGAGTTCTCTACAGTTGTTTTCTCACATTCAGAACAAGGTCCAATCTGATGTCGAGTATTGCGTAGTCGAGTGGGTTAGCAAAAGACAGTAATTCAAAGGGCACATCATTAATGACTTTATATTGAATGTTCTCACGAACACATTGAATAAAGCCCTTTTGAGTCTTAAGATTACGTCCTCCATCGGAATCATAGTCCCGCCAGAATGAATTATTTGGGAGTCTAATAAGTCTATTGAAGAGAATAGCAGCATTCTTCTCAATTACATTAGTGAATGGCTGAATGCCGCAAAGTTACTGCATGGCAAGTACTGGAGTAGTTTTAACTTCGCCAGTGATCATGCGAAGGGCTTGGTTATGGAAAGTGTCAAGAAGTTTTCTAACGTTCTCTGAGGCAGAGATCAGCACCTCATTGCAATAATTTAGAACTGGTTGTATATATGTCTTGTAAGTTGTATTTAAGGTATCCCTATTGCATCCCCATTTAACTCCGGTCAATCTTTTAAGAATGGAGAGTCGCTTTCTTGCCTTAGAAACAACAAGCTCAGCATGTTTAGTCCATTTCAATTTGTTATCAAGAGCGCAACCCAAATAAATTGAAACATCACTCTGTTGAACAGACATACCCTTATAAACCAATTGGGGACTGAATGGTTGTCTATTTAAAGTGAAGAACTGACAAGTAGTCTTCTTTAGGTTTACAGTCATATTATTTTCAATACACCAAAGGTGTAATCTTTCAAGGGTCAGATTTAGGATGGTATTTAGTTTGAACTGATCCCTCTTTGGTGTGCTGCACCAGATGGCAAGGTCATCCGCAAATAGAGCCGTATTGGTCAGTCCATCAGATGCCAAGAGATCAGGGAGATCATTAATAAAGATGTTGAATAAGATAGGACTAATCACAGTGCCTTGGGGCAGGCCAGTTTCACTTCGTTTAAAACTGGAAATAGCATTTCCAAAAAGATCTTCATAGCATGGAGGCTATAACTGGTTTATATCGATATCACCCAGCGACAGAGGGAGTTCTGATGGAAGGGTAGTATTACCGTTTATAACATGTTGTCCCCATATCATTAACAATAACAACACCGTCATTGTAGTTGGTGCTCCAAGACCATGATGCTACATTGCTGCATGGTGCCATGTTCTGGTGGTATGATAGAACTGGTACGATGACCCTGATGATATCAAAATGTTTTGAAAGAAAGAGGGATTTTTTTACTGATCCCGTCATCCAAAAAAAATTCCTATCTGACTCTATTTTAGAAGCAACTGATAGAAGGGAAAACAGAAAGAAGCTTAGACTCTGAACACAAATCCATTATTTGCGAATACTCGCTGTATATAAAGTTCAAAATTGTAAGGGGAACTTGAAAGAGCTCATTTCCTACTCTCCCACATGGATTTTTTTTTCTTCTGAAGACTTTGAAGCCTACTGTAAAAAAATGGTGAAAAATTTAACCAGGATTTCTCACTATTGAGAGACACTATCAAGAAAGATGAAAAATCAATCCGATAGGGGATACTCAAGCGAGAAATCAAAGTTGTAAAGGGAAAGCAAATTTGGAGAAGCTTTAAAAAGAAGGAAAGGTTTCACCAAGAAAAAAATGAGCATAAATATGTGAAAGTATATCATAAAAATTTGTTTGACTAATTATAGAAAATAATATTATTTCATAGTAATAAAACAGTTAGTTTTTAATTGATGCATGTTTCTTGTGAAAGCCTTTCTTATTTTAAGAACCTGTACATGACGGAGAGAAATGGAGACCTTATTTTGATTCAACGAACTTTAAAATGTATAATTGAGCAAAAATATCTCATTCAGCGGAACACAAAAAACTTTTTTACAGACCTAGTTTATCGTTGAATATGGTATACTTCTACTATCTTGTGTCTTCTGCGTTACAAATTATTGAAGTTTTTGGACTCTTCGTTATTATAAAATTTTTTATTGCTTATTTATGCATAAGCAATCCTTTGAGAAAATTTGTCTGAAACACAAAATATTTTATTATTTTTTTCTTAAAATAAAGAGAACAAAAAAAAGTTTTGCTTTGCATCATTTTGATAAAATACTTTAAAAGTTTACCAAAAAGATTTTTAAAAGGTTATCGAAAAGAATTTGGAATATAATGCTAAAGATTTTCTTCTAGGTTAGCAACTAAATTACAAAACCATGTGTTCAATGATTTTCCGTGTTTTAATAATATGAATAGAATTCTCAGAATAAGTATAGATAAAAGAAATACAAAGCATTTTAATAAAATGAAATGTTAAAATGTAATTTTTAAAGAAGTTCTTGTGTAATATAAGAATATATTATATAAAACTTCTTCTGATTTTTTGAATAGTGAATACAGAATTCGAGTATTTGGAGTTTTCTTAAGATCCATTCTTTTTTAAAACGAATCAAAAACCAATCACGTAAAACAAGACATAATCATGAAATGGAGTATCTTTGTTTTCCAATTCATGACTATAATAATGTTTTATTTCAACATCATAATTAGAAAATTTCGAATGAATTATTTAAAAATTGGTGAGTGTAAAATAAATCAGCCGATTTTTCACTCGATATGAAAAGAATGTAGTTTAACAGAAATTTTAGAAAACTGACAGGGTAGTCTAGTAATTAGAGCATCGGACTCCAGTCCGGAAGTCCTGGGTTCCATGTCCGATATCACCGAATACTCTTCGAGTACACACAGAGTACGTGCTCGTTAAATCAGTGGGTCCGAAAGTCTTGTGGGCTGTCACCGCTGAAACCACGAGTGCAGGGGACTGGAGAATATTTCCCTCCCCTCCAGTTATCTGCCTAATGGTGTAGGTGGATATAGGTGATGTCGCAATCTATCGTAAAGAAGTCCAACCTTTCTCACATACTCTGGCAACTGTTATTACTTCTTTTCGAGAAGGACACGACAATAACAACAGCAATAGCAGATTACAAATTACGTGTTTTGTGTTAGTATATATTTATTTAATTTTAATCCTAATAAGATTAATTGTGCTCTTTCAAAGATTTACTACAATAAATTCATTTAATACCTTGCACATTTATGATTAATGGATTCCAAAATCTCTTTTTGTTCAATCATTTACAATTTACCTTAGAAATTTAAGTCTGTTACAATCTCTCCTAATTGATAGAAAAAAGTATACTAATAATTTTTACTTAAAAAATCTAAAGAACGTTGATGTGATTATAAAAAAATAATAACAAAAAAACAAGATTACGTAAGTAATGACATTTTAATGACATAATGTAGTATCGAAATGGCAGAATGGGTAAAAATATTTCTGTATTGGGAAAAAAACGGCTTATAAGCTATTTGCAGTTAATTTCCGTAGAGATTCAAGTAGTTTCTAAATAATAATGAGATACATGAGTAAATTCACCACTTTTTTGCAATCTAAAATGACCAAATGTTCAATTTTTTGGACAAGTTTCAAAAAGAAAACCAAGTCTTTTTTTTCAAGATTTCATGCAATAAAACATTACAACATTTAGTTATTACCCATTAGTTATTACCATCTATTAGTAAATTCACCATTTAGTTATTTCTCGGAAATTAAATTTAATCGTATTTTCTTGCAAATCGTTTGTCGTTATGAGAAAAAATCATAAAATATAATTAGAATAGAAAATCGCTTACCCGTTTTCAAACATTTTTCATAACTATTGAATAATCATTAATGGCCAACTACAACTATTTTTGACTACAAAATTAGACAAGAATCCATGATACTTGTAAGTTTTTGCGAAAGTTTATTTTAAGATATAGTATTAGTAATATTTATATATATATGAGCGTCTGCGTCGTTATATAATATATTAGAACAATTGGACGTGAGTCAGTGGTGCACACAAGGGGTGGGTCCTGGGGACCTGGAGCCCCCCTCCCCTCCAAAGCCCTTGATTTTTTTCTGATTGATTATAATTCTAAGTATATAGTATGTAAAATTTAATTAAGTATGTGCTATTAATGTGTGATTAATTTTATTAATTAATGCTAATTATTTATTCAATAATTAGTTTTTTTACTGTGTTTTGTTCCAGAAAATCGACAAAATCAAAAGGAGCATGAAACAAGAATGGTGAATTTTCGACCACAGACCCCCCCTTTCCTTGAAAAATTCCTGTGTGTGCTATTGACGTCAGTTATGCATAAGCTTTACATTTATGAATCATTATTATTTTCATATATAGACATATTTATTATGCCACTTCATTGCCTGCCAAATATAAGCAATAAGTAAACGAAGTTATGTATTTTAAATATTTCAGGATAAATAATTTTTAACGAATCTCATTCAAGAATCAGCTATCAAAATATTTTATATTTATGAGTATTTATTAAAAGATAATCTTTTTATATTTTCTTTCTTAACCAGGAGCTAACTTCGAAATTTAATAATTTATGATTTTTAAAATGATTGAAAAGTGGTCTAATAACCCATGAAAATAATTTTTCTCATATAAAAGCGGATGTTTTTTTTTTAATTTTCTCCCGTCATTTGATAAAAGTGCAATGGAAAAAAATACATGTGATTCTTCTATAAAAAAAGGCATTTTAATGCAATATTAAATGAAACTCCGAATAATAATAAAAATATCTTAAGCATGTTATTTAATAATGGTATGATAACATATACATATTTTTTGTGTTATTTATTTATATTCTTTTTTATATGAATTCATTGTTTGATTTCTCATAATGAAAACCCTTCGTGAAAAAATCAAGTATGAAAAATACATATTCATGTAAGCCGACTGGACAAATAATAGATAAATCATACATATTTTGTATATAAATACTATATTTTCCTTAAGATAAGATTCGGTCTTTTATTGTTTTTTGCTGTAGAAGACATATTGAGGTTTATTGTAGTGGATGTCAATTTGTTGCACAATATTTGGCACTTTTTCATGTTCAAGAGAATCATGTTTATTTACATATTATTCACACAACTATTTGCATTCATTCATGTACAATCTCTTGAAGTACCTGCATGAAGTTCATCATAATTCACATCACTAAAGGGAAAACTATCCTGAAGTGTTGTTATTTTTTCTCCTTTCAATTAGTCTTCTGTTATCATAAGAGTGAAGCATGAATATGTATTCAAAACTGTATGAAATATCAAGAAACAAAATACTATTTTAATATATATGTGTGTGTTGAAGATATATATAATTTTGTTTGTAAGAGAATATTAAATACTCTAAAAACCTTATATGTCAATTTTTGCTAGTTAAAATAAGGTTATTTAATTCTCAATGGTAATAAAAATACACTCATGCACAAAAAAAATAATTAGCGCACCAAGAAGGAGTCGTCAAAATGAAACGAAATTGTATATACATGACTATTTTAATGTAAGTAAATAATTAGAAAATAAAAAAAAGGATTATTTATATATAGTTCAGTGAAAAAGGCAAAATAATGGAGGATTTAATACCCTGTTGAACCCCCTTTAGCGTGAATGCACGATGCAATACGATTCGGCATTGAGGCATACAAGTTCTGTATGATGTCTTGAAACATTTTGTTCCTTATTTGTTGTAATCTTGCCTCCCGTTCGTTCAACACGCCGTTCCCAGATATTCTTGATTGGAGACAAATCTGGGGATCGGGCAGGCCAAGGAAGGATAGTAAAAGTGCTGACACAGTCTTGTGACACACTTGCCGTGTGAGGCCGAGCATTGTCTTGTTAAAAATGGCTCCAGGAAGCCGTTGCATGAGTGGCAACACATGGGGTTTCAGGATGCCGTGGACATACCACTGGACTGTCATGTTGCCATGGACATACCACTGGACTGCCCTGTTGCCATGGATCAATACTAGGTGTGACCATGTATTGTAGGCAGTGGCATCCGATACCATCACACCAGCAGTGGTAGTGGTGCGTCGCTGTAAAGCCAATGCAGGATTAAGACGTTCACCGTGGAGTCTACACACACGAATACGATTGTCATCACTGCTGAGATTGAGTCTGGATTCTCGTCTCTAAAGACGACCTAGTTCCATTCCGCTTTAGTACAGTTCCCTCGTGCGTGGCACCACTCCAAACGGAGGCATCGACGGGAAGACGTTAAGGGCTGCACACATAATGGGCGCCACTATCCCAAATGCATTTCAGCCAGGCGTCTTTGCATGGTTCGAGAAGACACAGGGGTCCCTAATAAAAGTGCTGCATGTGCCTGGAGGGCAACCGATGAAGTACCTGGATGGCAACCGATGAAGGGCTGTACGCATGCATTTATTACGATGTGGTGGTCTTTTAGATGACTGGTCTGTCGAGGGCGTCCTGAGCCTGGTCTTCATGTAAATGACATCTCTCAGATCCACTGGTCCCAACACCTCCTCATAGCACAATCAGAACGTCCTAATTGACGAGCTACTCGCCTAGTTGACCCCCCAGCTTCCATCATGCTGATGATTCTCCCCCTCTCAAACTGCGACAGCTGCTCATTTTGTCTTCGAAAGCAGTGTAAAGGCATGTCTACCTCAGCTCTTTGCTTTGCAAATGATTCAGCACACTCAAACAAGCTTTGGTTGCCTTTTATATGCTCCACGGAGAACGAAGTTAAACGCCCTCTACTGGCTATAAGTAATGCGCAATCACGCTGCCTTTCTAATCATTTGCATATCTCCCTGACATGTACCTTCATGCCAAGTTTCGTTATGATCCCTCAATTATTTCTTGGTTCACTAATTTTTTTTGTCCATGAGTGTATAATGCATCGAATAAAAAACTTGTTAACAATTAGTTATAGAAGTATACATATGTGTGTATATTTAAGGACTAGATTATCAAAATAAATGATCTATACTATAACAAATAAGTAAGTAACAAAATTCTTTAAATTCTTGAGTATTTAGGTGAATTATATCTAAAAAGTTACATAAAATATATCCTTTAAATTTATCTTTTAAACTTAAAAACACCTTTTTGTTTGTATATTATATTCGAAGTATATTTTTAAAAATTTCTATGAATTGTAAAATTAAAAGCAGACCTATATGAATCAAAATAAATAAATTCGTCAAATATTTAATATATTTTTTGTTTAATTTTTATGTGATGAATTCAAAATATTTCATTTTATATTCTTGAAATTCTGAATGGGCAACAGCATTTTCTTCTAAAATTAAAGACAACTGCATTCAAGTCAATCATCACGCAAATATATTTGTAATACAGACAAATATCAATTAGATTCTGCAAATTCCGAATGCAAATGCTAAATGTAAAGCTAATCTATCATAGCACTTGTTGACGCAAGCCTCAAGCGGTCAGTTTGATGAAACGCTGTTGGATTCTATTGCAATGTACAATACAACATATTTCACAGCCGTTAATGAGATTAAATTGAGTAACTTATTGAAACTAATTCAATATCAAACTATCAATATTTGATATCACCAGAGAAATTATGTTTTCTAAAATTCTGAAAATTCAATTATTTCCACTTATTGCAAACAAGTACTTGAATTTTTCATAACACAACATAAAAATATTAACAAATTAATGGTTCTAAAGGATATGGCTTACATTAAAATAAATCCAATTTGATGGAAGAATAGAAAATGATAACTGCATTTAAATATATTTTATAGAAATAATGAGATACTGAAGAAAAGTTCATTAAATAAATATCAAAATTATATTAATATGAAAAAATAAATAAATATTATGCATGATTGCATGAAATATTTTAAAACTAATTCTCTATTCTGGAAAAATCCAAATTAATTGGTGTCTACAGCATTTATAATCCACCAACGTAGAATCATTTCTTGACTTGCATCAATAAAATATTGTCGCGAAGATTAAACTACTGTGGAAAAGGATACTAAAATAAAATGACTACAGCTCTCGTAAGTCGCAACTCAAAACTTTATTCCACAAACTGAATATTTCCATTTCTTACATATTGCCATTGAATGTTCCAGAACTTTCCGTAATTATATACTTACAGTTAACTTTCATAAATACAAGTACAATTAATAATAATAAAAGCACAAGAGAAGTAAAGAATTGCAATTAATAAAAATAAGCACGAGATACAAGAATTAAAGTCAATACAAAGAAAACAAAATATGTCATTTTAATCAAGTCACCCGCAGCCGGGTGCGTGATTCCAAGCAGTAAATCGTGTTTATGGCAAGCGAAGTGAACTATTTTTGCTAACAATATTTTAAAAATAGTACAGAAATAATATTTCAGAGTATGTATGCGCAGATTCGTTTAAGGTGCACAGAAAATAATCTTTATGATCACTTTGTCATAAATACTGATATAATTCTCTGTAATAACTTATTTTTTTGGAGAATGAAAAGAAGTATTCAGATTTATTGAGTACTGAATGTTAACTTATCCCATAAATCTATGTGCACAACATAGAGCTGTAATTGCTAATTTGTAAATTTGATTTTGCTGATGTTCAAATTACTTTAGATACATGCATTTTTAATGACGAATTATCTGAAATTATTTCCTTTGAACAGCAATTAAATTCACAACACATATTTTTCATGTAATTTAGCTGATTAACATAACAATGTTCTTAAGCAAACTATAACTACTCTTGTGGTTTTTGTCAATAGATATCAGCCATGATAATCCAATACATACGTTTAACTCTAGTGTTTTTGCATGACACGTATGTTTCTTTAAAAAAAGTTCTAAACTAGCGTTCTAAAAAAGAGGTACAATTTGTGTAGTAAGAAGAGGGGAGTGCTCCCCATTACACCATAAGGAGGAGAAGCAGAAAACGATATTTAATTAAAAAAGAAGTAAAGTAATTCGATTGAAAATCATTCAAATTAGTTTTTGTATAATCTTTCAATGTATTTTTAACATTTATACATTAAAAAAAAATGATCTCTTTTACACATTTTCCATTATAGCATTTATGCATTACATTATAATATTTATACATCAGCGTTGTAATATTAATAATTTTTAGATTAACATATTTGTGTTTAGCATCAATATTAAATTTGTACACATTTTAAAATCAGAAACGCGTACATATCACCTCAAAAAAGATAAAAAGTTTAAATTATTTTTGGGAGTGTTAATAATTAATTTTGTCCCATCCATGTTAACCCTTCGACAGGCACACCTCTGAAAGAAACAAAATTAGATGCGCATGGTCAGACAGACCAAGGACCTCCTAATCAATTTTAGTTCAAAACACCAGCAGGGTCGCCTTGGGTAAAAATACGTCAAATTGTTTAACAAAGAGCCAGTTTAATGAATAAAGTGAAGCTTAAACTAAAACTTCCAAAATTGCTAATTTGTCACAAAATGCTTTTCTTAGCCTTCTGTCAACGCCCTAAAGAGGGTTAAAATTGTATTTTTTTTAAAAAAAAAAAAGTTGAACCGAAATCATTGTTCCTAACTAAAAATATTTATCGTATCTGTAATATTTTTAATCGATTAAGATGTTCCCCCTTTAATAACATTCTAAAAAGAATCGTGGTTATAAAGATTGTAGTCTCACTTCTAAACAACAGTTATACTAACATCACGTATCTGGCAACAGTTGTGTTGAGCAGGAAAATTATCTGAACATGGAGAAGAAAACAAATGATTTACCAACAAAACATTGGACTAAATTGTGGAATTTGTTCCTTATGCGTTGATGTAGAAGAAAACATGCAACTTATACTAACTCTCTGTAAACTTGTGGGTTCTTTTCTTATCGTGTTCGCATTGTGAATTGAAAATAATTGCAGACAGGGTTTTGTCCCACTGTGTTTATTCCACACCTTCTATGGTACATTTCTTAAAATAAAGAATGTATTGAGATGTTACAAGATTACGATACATCGTTCAGCCGTCTCTACTTTTCACCACCCCGGGTTTCTTCGCCGACCGCCTTTTTCTCTCTCCCCCGTTCCGACCTTTTTTTTCTCTCTGTCGTTGCCAGATCCTCTTATCTATCTCGTCTCTCGTTCGACCTGTTGCCAGGTGCAGGCAGCGGTTCCTTACATGCCCCACCTAAGAGTAAAATTTGCCCCTTGTGGCTGAGTTTACCATTTCAGACACCAGGAGCAGAAAGTTCACAAACCGTGAAACAGAAAATCCACAAACAGAACACACAATAATTGCAACAGTCAAAAGTCTTGATGATTGTTCTAGTCAAAGTTCCTTAAAACAAACACATGAAATAATATTAATAGTTCACCCAATTGAAATAAGTGACTATGTTCCCAGAAAGATCTAAACTGTAATGGGATTGCAAACAGAAACATAGAAACCACATTATACAAAAAAAACACACTAAATATATACATTACAGTTTTTATCTTAATCTCAAGACAATGTTTATTTCATTAACTCATGAATGTGTGAATGCTCAATGAGTTCACTAAATCCATATTAAGTACACAGTATTAACTTTCTTACGGCTCTAATTTGCCTTTGGCCGGTATGATTTCCGACCCAACCCATCTCACCCATTCTAATACAAAGTTAATTTGTTTTACACGATTTTTCCAAATTTGCATCAGAATGTCTATGTCGACTATTCGAGATACAACAAACTGCTCTAACATTCTTAAAACCTGAGCCGTTAAATTACATCCATAAGAAGTGTATTCAGTCTTAAACCTCACTTTTTTAGTCATGTAAATTCCAAACGACATAACGCACGCGGCATAATTCTTCGTGAAAGAACGACAAAAATACCACTTCCACAAATCCAGTACCGTGACCCACGATGCTGCGCTATTCTTTTCTACAAAACCTTCCCTTTTCGACTAAAGATAAATCTCGGTTCTCGAAAATATATTTAACCAAGCTTCACAGGTTACCTTCGCACTGAGACTAGTCAACGGCACAGCCTCACCCCACCTAGTGTGCTGATCAACCAGACATAAAATATATTTATGTCCCTTTAAGCTTGGCGGATCAATTGGACCTATCAGATCCATATTCCCCACCTCAAATGGCAATTCAGGCCTTGCCACAGGTGTACTGTATGATCGGTCTTTAATCCTAAATGATCGAGTGAGCTGACATTCTTTACATGACTCACAAAATTTCTTCACATCGGCCCTCAGACCCTCCCAAAAGAAAGAATACTTTATTCTTATTCGTTCAAGCGTCTTCTTGGGACCCATGTGACTACTGAACACGGAAGTATGCGCTAGTTTAAACACCTCAGTTCTTCTGCACTTCGGAATTACCAGCTGCCCAATACTCTCCCCGAGTATTTTATCCCTACGAAATAGATACCCATCTACTTCGTAGTAGTTTCCTTTGCCTTCCTTAGCCTGCTTCCAAACCAATGCTAACTCGGCACAACACTCCTGTTCGGAACGAAAACTATCAGCCACCATGATTCCTTTATCCATCTCAGCGGTCACCTCCTCATCCTTAGTACCCAATGTTCCCACTTCATTCCGACATGAAGTAATAGTCCTTTGAGAATCCTCAATGTGCTCCTGTGCTTCCTCTGGCAGAATACCCAATGAAACCTCGGTTTCATCTACATTTCCTGAGTCAACCCTCAGGTCCTGAGAGCTTTGAGCCAGTGAATTCTCTTCACTCTGGGCTCCTCCCACCATATCCAAAACCTCTGGTGGAAGCAACACGTCTTCTACCAAACCTTCTGCCAAAGCACATAACACTTGCTGGTGCACCACATTAACCTGGCCACCGGTAGCAAGACCAATTGGAACATATACTAAAGGACATTTAACCGCTGGACCGAAAATACCTTTCAAATAAATCTTGGAAGCTCCTTCAACCGATATTCCAGGAACTAAGTCTTTCTTGATAACAGTAATTTCCGTACCAGAATCCACTAAAGCATGGACTAACTTCCCATCTACACTGATAGATGTTTTCACTAATTTACTTAATTTGTCTTCAATAGCCCGCCTAGGAATGACTTTACCTAGCAAATCAACTCTAACAGTGACCGTTCCATCTTCCAATTCTGTCCCTTCCGTTGACACCTTATTCACATTAAGTCTTTTTTTATCTACCTCTTTGTTTTTCGGACAATCCCGCTTAAAATGTTTATCTGATCCGCAGGTGAAACAAGCGAATTTTTTAATTTCAGTTACTTGACCCTTATCAAAGTTTTTCCTAGAAGAGAAATTATCTGACTTTTTCTCCCCAAATGGCTGTTTACCCCAACTACCATTAAAACTTCTCTTTTCACTATCATTCCATTTAGCTCTCTCAGGTCCATCGTAGGATTTCCCTTTGGAAGCATAAAATATATCACATTGTTTGCCCAAGTCCCTGGGTTTGTACCATTCTTCCCCTTGGAGCACGCCAATATGGGTCGCCGTCTCAGAATCCAACATTTCAAACATTTTATCTGCTACGATAAGTTGATTAACTGACTCAAAATCATTCGCTTCTCTTAACTTACAGTAGTATAACCACATCGATGTTAAACGGGACGCGAACTGAGAGAAAGTTTCGTCAGAGCTACGTTTGGCCTTTCTAAAATTTTCTAAACATATTTTTGGTGATGGTTCATACTCCTTGAGCACAACCTGTTTTAAAGATTCGTAATCTTTTAATTCTTCTTCGCCTAGGTTAACTAATAAGTTTGACACTTTGTCTCCTAACATGCATAACAAAACCTTCGGTTTTAACTCGTCGCTAACCATTTCACTAGCGAAAGCTTTTTCAAGACTAGAAAAAAAAATAGTCCCACCCGTCTGATTTATTGGGTACCTTTACAGTTAACAGCCTAACCATTTTAAGGTGCCTGACTAGTGTAAAATCGTCAATTTTGATGAACATGACAAAAAAATTTATTTGATATTTTTAATATTTGAATTTTCTTCTTTCTAAAAATACCTTACTTTTGCTTGTACTCCAATTATTTACGAAGTTATAGCAGTTTTTATGTCAAGTGAGAACAACAAAAACGAACCGGAAGTTAGAAATCGAAACCGGAAGTACTTTGAATTTGAAAGATTTTTACTCTTTTTTGGAATTTTATTGAATTTATTTATAAAATATTAATTTTGGTAACATTAAAACTGAATATGGTGATATTCTTTTAAAAATTATTTAATAGTTTTAGTAAAATTTGGCAACAACTTTACAGGTTTGTTGTCATTTTTCGATTTGCTTATGTTGTAGCTACTCGATTCTTCGCTCCTCGTTTAATTTATTATTTTGATATATTTTATGAAAAAACTGTCTTTCTTAAGACAAAATATTGATTAATTATGGCTAAATCAAGATCTGGGAGGTCTAAGAAGCGCCGATTTACTGGAAATCGTTATACCATTCGTGCCACAATTAATGAGAATGATGAAACATCTGAGCTCAATTCTACTGAATCCGCTAGTGCCAAAAAGTTGGAATCAAGCCATACAAGTTTGGAAATTTTCTCAGAAAGATTGTTTGAAACTTCTAAAGACAATAGAATTGTCAGCTGGACAACTTTGATTTCATTTTTTGCCATAGTTTGTTGTCCTGATTGTTATTCTCAGGGCTTGGAACTTATAGAAGACTCTGTCAGTGGATTATGCTCACATATGAACCTAAAGTGCAAAAACTGCTCCTTCTTTAAAGGTTTCCCTACGACAGAGAAGATGAAAGGTTCTTGTCTTATAAACTCTTCAATTGTTTTGGGGCTAAGGATAATCGGGAAAGGATTTTCAGCTGGCAAAAAATTATGTGCTTTCCTCGGTTTACCTTTCCTGTCAAAACTTGCTTTCCGCAATCAAGAAAGAAAACTGTTGAAAGCAACTGAACGCGTTGCTCAAGAAAACATCAACGCTGCATTGAGTGAAATCAAAGGCTCAAATAGTTTCACTAAATGTGGAATATCCATTGATGGTACTTGGCAACGCAGAGGCTACTCATCTTTGAATGGGTGTGTAAGTGCCATATCAGTTGACACCGGTAAAATTTTAGACATTGAAGTTATGACACAATATTGCCACATATGCGCGAAAGGCAATAGCCAATCATCGAAACATGTATGTTCGAACTACAAAGGTTCCGCGGGGAACATGGAGGTTGTTGGAGCCTACCGTATATTTGAGAGATCAAATGTGAGGAATGTACAGTACAATGAATACTACGGAGATGGGGACTCAAAAGGATATGAATCTGTTAAAAACTTTTATGGAATTAATACAGTAACCAAACTCGAGTGTATAGGTCATGTACAGAAACGTGTAGGGGGCGGTTGCGTCAATTAAAAAAAAACGACGAAAGGTTTGGGAGGGAAAAATAAATTAACTGATAAATTAATCGACAGAATTCAGAACTATTATGGAATAGCTATTCGAAACAATGTAGGTAATCTACAAAAGATGATGAGTAGTGTAATAGCTGCATTTTTTCACTGTGTATCTGGAAAAAACAATTCATTGCATGGACAGTGTCCTGAAGGATCTGAGAGTTGGTGTCGTTACCAAAGGGCAAAAGCAGCTGGGAGTCCCCTCAAAGAAATTGAGCAAGGACTTCCTAATAAAATTATAAACCAAATAAAGCCTACATATCTAAAACTGTGTAATGAAACTTTGTTGAAAAAATGTCTTCATGGTAAGACACAGAACTGCAATGAAAGTTATAACAACATTTTGTGGAATATTGTTCCCAAAAGTATATTTATTGGACTGGAAACATTTCGTTTGGGTGCATTATTAGCTCTAATACTTTATAATTCTGGTTATGCTGGTATATTATCAGTAATTCGAAATGTAAATGGTTCCCTTCCTGAAAGTGTTGCTCAAGAGTTACTTAAATTTGATAAACAACGGATTTCAACATCTTTAAGACATTCTTTACCGATTGCGAAATTGTCTCGAAAAAAAAAAGAAAAGCAGCTAGAAAAACAAAAAGTACTAAGGATGAAAAACAGAAGGCTTAGTATATTCATATGGAGGGTTTTAAAGTACTTCTTTGCAGGATTTTTATTCTAATTTATGATAACTTTTGTGATAAACAATATTTTTCAAGAGTTTTTTCGTGAATGTTTACTGGTAAAACAACACAAATATATTTTGTATGATATATTTCTTAATTTCTAAAATAATATGGAATAATATATATTTGTTTTTCTATGTAAAATATTTTTATTTTTAATGCAATAAGGTTTTTAAAGTGCTTTTTATACGTCTAATCTGTATTTCGTAAACTGTGTACTTAGACTTTAAGAAAAGCTTTTTTGACACTATAAAATTGTTAAAAATATTAAAGATAAAAGTTTGAAGAAAGTATATAATATTCATAATTGCTTTGAAAATTTTTTTTTCTTTTGATATATAGAGGTTTTAGGTTTTTTCAGCAGTATAGTTTTTAAATTTTGAATTTTAAATCTTTAAATGCATTTTCTCTGAAACAGATTTTTTGATATTTTACAACACGTTAAGCATGATATCTCAAAAAGTTCTGTAGGTAATTGTCTGTAATTTTGTGTAATTGTGCATTATTATAGTATGTATGCTGTGACGTAGGTATTAAGAAAAAAACAGCATATTTACCTTTTTTTTATGATTTTTTTTTCTGTGTGATAAATGTGAAATTTTTGAAAATTTGCATTGCGTGCACTTTTTGACTTCTAGTTCAGTAACAAATTAAAACTTTTCAAAGATATTAGGTCAATTCATTAGTAACTGTTTTTTGAGTAAAATTATGTGGGTTTTTTGAAATATTATGCATTAGAATTTATTTTACTATGTTTAACGTAACATACAAATAACGTCTAATTTAAACCTAAAATTGGCCATATTTAAAAAAATACATTGAAAGAAAAAATTTTTTGCTGTTTTTATTAGTTTTCAGTTATAATTAAACAAAAAATGAGTTTAAAAATAAATTTTCAGCAAAATTTCAAAAAAAATGTCTTCGCAACTAGTCAGGCACCTTAACTATTTCATCTAAAGATTTTACACGTGAGGATTGACCATTATTTTGAGTAGCACTCTGATTAGCGTTCCTAGATAATTCTATTTCCAAGCGTAATTTTGAATTGATAATTGTTCTTGTTGTTCTAGTTTTTGCTGCTGTTCTGTCTCTAACCTTTCAGCTGTAATAACTTCCAATAACTCTCTTTTGCCTCTTCCTCCTTGTAATATTTACTAGAGATTATTAAATTCCTTAAAACAATTTTAGACATAGACGGATCAGGTGACTCATCTAAGTCCCGCGGTAATTGAATTAAGTCAATTTTCTTACTTCTAATGAGAAATGCCATTTTTAATAAAGCTAAACCTAATGCCAAATTACCTTCTGACAAATTTAACTACAAACACTTAAATGACCTAGTACTATATATTTAACAAGCAAGAAAAATTCTACTCGTTTTTTCTAAGAGTACTCAAATTCCAGAAACACAATACGAAATATGTTTACAATAAAACTTATATGAGACACAGTTATTTGTTACTAATCAGAACGCAGAACCTTTTTCAAAATAAAAAAAACACAATTAACAACATACTTTAGCTACATTACCACAGAATTATTTCTCAAATCATAAATCTACTCTTAGTTTCTTTTTTTTAATTAAAAGAAGAATCTTATGCAGGAAACAAAAAACCAATATACATATACATCCTAAATTACGATCAAAAGAAATAAACTCAGATTGCATTAAACTATCAACTAACTGACAAATTGCAAAACTTTTGCTTAAAATGAAAAACAATCATTTAATATTTAAAAAAACATGCCACATTCTGAGTCATAAATAAACTGCAAAATCTCTTATTTACAACATTTTAACAGGAAGTCTACTTGAAATACATATACATTTTTTAATGGATATTTTTCACCCAATAAAACATACATTTTTTGCAACCATTATTTCAAGATAAATTAATCTAATTCTTTTTTTTTAAATTCTGCAAACTGAATTGTTATGCAAAACACTTTCTATACCCAGATTTTAATTTTTGAGACAACTTCAAAACAGTAAAGAATGATGATAAGAAAGAAATTATAGTTTAAGACTAGAACTCTAAATACCATATTTTACAACATTTAAAATGATACCCTATCATTTCCAGGTAAAATAAGTACACAATTTTCTTATTTCATCTCTACAATAATCCAACAACATAGAATATTGCAATAAACCAATGAAATTTTCTTTCTTCAGATATATCTGCTTTTTCTATTTTATTTTTAAAAAAACAAATTAAATATGACTGCATCCCATTACTCTTTTAAATATTCACACAATATTTTAACTTAGGGGAACAATAGCCACTTACCTCGACATGAACGCTGTTTCTGTAATTGAACACTTTTCAGATCACGGCTCCATTCATCAGAAAATGAAGAAAAATACGACATCTGTTCGTTCATAGCCCAACTCGGCAGGTGAGAAGTTCCATATAAAGAAGGTCTTGTTTTGTTCACTTGAAACTGCTGCAGGGCATTTCCCGGGATCCACGTGGTCATCAACTTGAAAATACACTGCAGGATTCTAATTCCTTGTTAAAAATTTCCTTTCAAACCGAATGCCTACTAGAACCTTGTTCACAATTATGTAGTACGAACACCGATCACACACACACACACAATTTGAAATATTTTATTCATTTAAATTCTGCTCCATTGCATCGCACTTCTGACACCAGTGTAAACTTGTGGGTTTTTTTCTGATCGTGTTCGCATTGTGAATTGAAAATAATTGCAGACAGGGTTTTGTCCCACTGTTTATTCCACACCTTCTATGGGACATTTCTTAAAATAAAGAATATATTGAGACGTTACAAGATTACGATACATCGTTCAGCCGTCTCTACTTTTCACCACCTCGGGTTTCTTCGTCACCCGCCTTTTTCTCTCTCCCCCGTTCCGACCTTTTTTTTCTCTCTGTCGTTGCCAGATCCTCTTCTCTATCTCGTCTCTCGTTCGACCTGTTGCCAGGTGCAGGCAGCGGTTCCTTACACTTTCTAATGAAAATAACAATAAAAAAACAATAGATGAGTATTATTGCACTGTTAGTTTCTTCATGAAAAAAATTCTTATATTTGTTTTTTTATTCTTTTGATTTGTATTATTTATTTATTTGTGTAATTCTTGATATCCACCTAAGACAATCCCAAAACCCTACTGAATTTTTCTGGATTGTTCAATATCTGGGTAAATATTCAAAATAATTATTTTTCAGTATTGTACCAAGTTTAAGGCCATTTATCAATGAAATCCTTAATTTAATTAAAATGTGACACTTGAACTTAATGAATTTTCAAATTTAATCGATACCTTTTAAAATTTCAATGATCTAATATCCTGTGGTATAATTTAACAATATGCACCCACAAAACATGAGTTTTTTTATGTATATTTTTTTAAAAAAATCAATCTGCCTTAAGAACTTGTAAGTGTCAAATGAGTTACACAGGTCCTGAAGGAGATACTTAAAGGGGTTTGATTGCTTTATTTTCAATAGTATTTTTTAGGAAAATTCACATTAGTGCTTTTCAGCTTTCTTCGAAAAAATATTTATTGAAAAATAAAGTTTATTTAAGTCTCAACAATATATTTTCTAATAACAATCTTGATATATTTCCCATTTTTTCTTAAGCAAGAGGAAAAAAGAAAGAGTGTGTGTGCTTATGACCACTCGATAGAAGTGATAACTTCAAATTTTGTAATGTTATTTCAAGGATTAGTTATGAATAAAAAACAAGGATATATTAGTAGGCATGCAAAATTATTTATTCGTATGTCTGTACTCATAAAGTAATATTTTTTGTGAAATGTACAATAATATTTGTGAATTAATTGTATTCTAAGAAGGGAACAGTAGATTTATGGTAGCTGAAATAGGCTATAAATATACTTTAGATTCAAAATTATTTAAATATCTATAAAAAACTCCGTCAAGCGTTGTTTCGTACTTTGTCGTGCTTTCACTTGGATCATTTTACCTAATTAAATTGAATTTTGGTTTTAAAAAAATCAACAAAATGCTTTGATTTGTCTTTTGAAAAATCTACATTAAAATCCCCACTTAAAATAATAGGCAATTTGTTCAGAAAAGGTGATCCGACTTCAGTCTAGGCAACTAAGTTTTGGAAATGAATTCGAAAATTTTCTCTACACGTTAATTTGGTGAAATATAAAGAGTAACCATTAGAATTATTTGTCCATTTTCTACTCTACATTCGCTGCACAAATTTTTCCGATACATAACTCATTAAACCCAAATGATTCAATACTATTGTTACATTCAGTAGTATTGTTACTATTCAGTAGTATTGCTAGCATTGTTACGAGTGTTACAAAGCCGAGCGTAACAATGCTTGGCTTTTTAAAGAGCATCATTCAAGTTCCCTCTCCAGCAAAACGTGCCTAAAGAATTTATCACTTCAAAAACTGAGAATTTATTTTCAAGAAAAAATAGCTTTAGTTTTGAAAATAAAGCAGCAGCGCTAATGTGAGATAAAATCTATTCTGCTTAAAGCTAAATCATCCAAACAATACGTTTTTAAAGATATTTCCTCATTTTCGCAATTTTAGAAATTCTTACGAATATATATAAAGACTAAACAATTTATAATGAAAGAACCTTTGTGACTGGACCATTTCTGGTACTTCTGAACTATTATGTAACAAATAAAATATTTCGCACCTAGTTTTTCAATAAAATAATTCATTAGTTTTGTAATATAAAAGCAATGAAAAAAAGGAAATAAATCCTTTTACGAGACAAATATTAGTTGCAAATTAGTTTCTATAATTAACTTAAAAATTATTTTGCATGATGAAACAAATAATTTTTCTTAGACTACAAATTACTTTGAGTTAGTCTCTAATCTGTAACAAGCTAATTTGAACAAATTTCAGTCTAGAATTACACGAGAACTTTTGGCAACGTACTCCATAATTCTCAAAAATAATTACATTACGAGAATTACAAGTGAAATGATGCTCAAATTTCACCACAAACTTCCATGGTAAGAATTTAAGATCAATCTGAATTTAACTTTCAGATGGGTTGCCCCCATCATTTTAAATGAGAGTCAATTTAAATCTGGACTTGAATAAATGGCTTTACCGGAGAGTTTAAAGCTGTAAAGTTTATGAATGGAATCGCTTTTTTACCGAGGCTATATATATATATATATATATATATATATATATATATATATATATATATATATATATATAATGCGCGCCAGTGTAAAGCGCGTACCTATACTTTTAAGCTAATTTTTTAAAAAATTTTTTGTTATACTCGCGTATAAGACGCACCCCATTTTTTAAGAAGAAATCTGTAATATTAGTTAGTATACATTGCTCTTCTGTATTGAAGTCATTTATTTGAGGTACTATCCCAGACATTTGAAAACATAGTGTACTTCTAGAAATACAACTCTTTTAGTTCATAAGGCAAGTCGTTTCTTTTAAATAAACAGTACTTTGTGTGTGTGTGTGATACATGTAGAATTAATTTTTTAAGCTCATCTCTTTTGTTATTTTTAAAGCTATTCTTTTTATACCCGGCGTATAGCGCACCCCCCCCTTAAGTTTTGATCTTATTTTTTGCATTTAATGTGCGTGTTATACACTGGATTTTACGGTAATTTAAGTATGATTTTCATATATATTACGAGAACCAGTTTTAACACCTTAATTAAGGAAAAAAAAATCTAAATATTTTTCAAATATCTGATTAATGTATTTTTTTACAAGAAATGTGACCTTTCTTTTTATAAATCACCTTTTAAATTATTTACTTCATTTCAGTTCACCCATATTTATTTCATTATAGAACCCTAAATAAATGCTCTGCTGAAAAATATTTCTCAAAATATTTCCCGAAGAAAAACAACGAGAATAAATTATAATTACATTAATTATTAGAAAACTAAAATTATTTTTGAAAACAATTAAAAAATATATTATTATAAATGACATGCATAACTAAAAGTTAAGTTTCTAATCTTAGAATAACAGTATGGTTTCCAACATGGCATTGCATTTTAACAGGACACAGTTTGTCTTGTAGTACATTTGTGGCTTCATATCTTTCTTTGATGGAGTTATTTAGGTAGCATATGAAAAACTTCCTTCCAACTCAAAAGTTTCTTGTGTTCATCGCTTTTGTCAAATTTACTTTCATTATCATGATAAATAAACATTATCTCATTAGGCTCTTCCCTTTGTTGATCAATTTCTTTTTCCGAAGTTTCAATTTCAGATTGCAGATATCCAATTCATTTTTTTTATATTTTATTCATTTACATTTATAAACTGCAATGAGTCATACAACACATCAATCAAAACCACTATGTCACTCAGAGGCGGAAAATGAAACCTGTTCATAGAACAAAAGTGATCTAGCGGGGAATTCAGTCACACCAAAAACATTCAAGCCCTACCACACACGCATATGTAGAGCAACCGTTTAGGATAGTTTTTCATCCTGTTGAGGGTGAAGGGTTGCCGTAAACAAAGCGGCATGCTCTGACATTAGCCGCGCTCTATTTCTACATTGAAAAATTACTCGCCGATTGTTCTGCTTCGGAAAACGAACATCCAATAATATTTCTTTTATTTCACTCGCACTTTTGTTGATGAGCGTACACAAAATTGAAGCAATGTTCTTTTAAAAATATTATATGCCATTAAAATATTATACACTGTTAAAATATTATACACCATATCTGATGCGTTTGACTAAACCGAGCTGCCATCTTTACCGCCATCTTGTTTATGACGTAGGGCACTGAATTCTATTCCATTGGCTGGAATTTCAAGCAACTGTTATTTGGAGTAACTTTTTCATCTCACTGGGAAAAAGTTTTTCGGGAGCCGTTGCTATAGCAACTAGACAGAAATTGTTCGGAATTGATTGGAAAGTTCCTCCACTGTGATAAGATCTTTAGGATTGCAAAAACTTTTACGACTCTCAAAAAAAGAGGGAGGTATTTGAAAAATACCTGTTAGTTCCCATGAAGGCTGTCATTTACGTGGATACTGACAAAAGAGGTCATTGGTTACAAATAAACATTTTTCCCAGAATCAAAGATTCCGGAAGGAAGGGGTGACTCTGTGCCCTACATAACCACTTCCGGTTTAAGGTCGTTCTTTATAGCTGTTCGGGGGCCATCTGGCGATGAATCTCGGCCAAATGACGAAGACCTGAGAGTGGGCATTTCATTCTCGAAACTCACATAACCCGAATCCCTAACTGAATTGTTCTAATAATAGCGTAGTTAACAATAATTAATTTGAATTGCAATATAAGCTGCTTTTTCATAACCATATAAGCCGGGGGTACTCAATATTTTTTCCCTCCGGGCCACATACATATAACAGCTATTTCAAGCGGACCACAACATGAGGATTAATGGGGGGGGACACTATAAAATCACGGAAACATTGAACATTGAATTGGCCTAGTGAAGGAAACATAAACAAACAATATTTTTTTTTCTACTCGGGTTATGAGATCTTATACAACCAATATAATTGTTTTCAATTTGATACTGGTATAATTGAAGAGAAGTATATTAGTAAATTCTTTCATTTTCATACTGCGTTAACGTGAATATAAATCATAATCACATTATTATCTTCATTCAGATATTTGGGCTCAGTGGTAAAAAGACAAGCAATATTATATATTTAAGTATACCACTTTCATGACAAATCAAGCAAGTTGTTGATCCATGTTTGTTTTTTACTACAAAATACTCGACATCCCAATCGTTTTGAAACAATCTACTTTTTTATATATATTTTTCTTGGGAGTTAAAACTCAGGATCCCCCATAAAATGCTCGCTATTCCAGCTCAGTTCAGTACAGTGAACGCATTCTCGTTACTCCATAGTTATTTGTTATTACTAACCGTTACAGTCACAAAGAGAGAAAAAATAGATACAAATCGTACCCATACAACATTGAATACAAAATTTATAGATTTGATTTCTTCATTGATAAAATTTTTTTGCTAAACTTTTAATAAATTGTACTTAAATAATTGAATTTCTTAGTGCTATGGTTACTGGTCGGGTCATTCAGAAAAGTTCGCCGGGCCGCAGGTTGAGTAACGCTTGTATAAGCAGACTTGTAAAAAAGTGAAGACAAATTCCTCGCTAGCTCAGCGTTTTACAAACTGTCGTGCACGCCCCTGAAGAGGACGTGAAAAAACTATGAGAGAGGGCGCGAGTGTATCGAAAAGTCGAAAATTAAAGATTTAAAATAATTATCAATTTACTGAATGGAAGCAGAACGGAATACATTCTGGCATATTAAAAAATGTAATACATATTCACTGATAAAAGATACTTGTAAATGTATCAGTACGTCTAAAAGTATTTGATAATTAATTAATCAATACCAAAATAAAAACAAGTTTAGTAATTGCTAGTGTAAACTCTGATATGAGTGTTATGATATAATCTTCACAGCAAGACCACTAACATGCTGACTTTGAAATCCTATTGTTCTGTGGTGGAATTGGAATTAGAAGTAGCAAGACGGTTAATGAATTTGTGATGAATATAAGTTCTTAAGAAGTTACATACACACACACATATATATATATATATATATATATATATATATATATATATATATATATATATATATATATATATATATATATATATATATATATAGCTTTAACGTGGAAGTACATTATTTTGCATTCAATACATAGTTGTATTGAAAGGGTGCGATGAAAATTGTCACTGAAAATTGGATCTTAAATGTTGAAAGTTTTAGAAGCACTTTTCTTATGCTTTCCTGCATACCCAAGAGGGAAGTTTTCCCATGTACTTTTATATCGATCATTGTTTTCGAAAAAAAGAATGTGGGTACTGCTTTATTTCCCTAATGTAAGTTATTGTGCCAGTTTGGCAAGATCTATTTTTTCTTTTGGAGAAGTGAGAAAGGAAGAAAGGTGGAAATAACCATCGTATTGATCTAAAGAGAGTATTGAACCGTGGAATAAATGGGGTGATATTTTTTGTGGAAATATCATTGGTATTATGCCTCGTTGGTTTCACAAACGAAAGAACTGCGAATTTGAAGGCATGGTATCTACGGCAAATGTAGATTTTTTGCTTCATATATCTTAGAAAGGGATATTTCATGCACATTATTTGACAGAAAATTTCATAAATAAAGAAACCAAACTTGGAAGTCATTATAATTCTAAAAAAGTATTGGGCGATAATTCAAGACCGTTTGGATCTTCTTTTCAAGTGTTCACTTTTTCTTTCATCATATTTTCTCCTTAATGCCTAGTTTTCTCAAATATAACACTTTAGCTTAGACCAGCGTTTCTCAAACTGTGGGACGCCCCCTTGAGGATCGTGACAATTCTACAAGGGAGCGAGCATATTAAAAAGTCAAAACAACAGATTATTTTTTTAAAATTTATTAATTTATTGAGAATAAACAAACAAAATATATTCTCACCTAAAAAATAGACATTTACACTGAGTATTACACTTATGAATATATCAGTGCTACACACAATGTATTTTATAATTAATCTATCAATACTAAGTTAAAAACAAGTTTAATAATTACTAGTAACCCATGGGATTGTCATATACAAAATTATATATAGAAATTATACACTTATCATGATAATTCGTATGGTTTATAATAAATCACTTTACTGCCGATTAAAAGTTACAGGGAGAAAAGGAATGAATAAAAGCAATAAAAATAGCCTCTGAAGTGAGTAAATTCAACGCAAACACTGACAAGGTCCTTTTATTCAATTTCAAAGCTTTCAGAATAATTTTATGGATAACAGAACACAGAAAAGATCAGACTTCGAAAAGACGCATATATACGTCTGGTAAAATTAGCGCACTTGAGTGAGACGTTTATGTACGCCAATGGCAATTAAGAGGTTAAAGTTGTACTGTAGTTTTATACGATCAAAATATACACTGATGTGCAGAAATTAAGGACGAAGTCGAAAAATTAGCATATCAGCTGAACGAAGAGTCAGAGCGGACTGAAAGACCAATCAGGAAATTAAGTAAATTAAGTACGGTAGCACATGCGCAGATATGCAGGTAGACGTAATGGGGGAGTGTCTAAGTAGTATAAAGCATGTTGTCGGTGTAAGATCAGTATTTCTGGCAAAGAGATTGCACGCCGTATAGCAGTTAAAATCACACCGAGTTGCTGCCTCAGCGAGAAATGGCGAATAATCAATCTGTTAGACGACATCTGGATGCTTTTACCCGAGGTCGAATCATTGGGAAGTTGGAGGAAGGCCGCAGTGTGACAAGTGTGGCTGCAAAGTTCGAATTGCTCACAGCATCGTTTCACGACTTTGGAGACAATTTCAAACTACAGGAACAGATATTCGGGGGTTCAGTAGTGGTCGTCCACGAGGAACCACACCCGCAGATGACCGGTACATTGTCTTACAGTCCACAAGAAACAGGCGGCAGACAGCGGAAGAAATCGCTAGACACACGACACAGGCGACTGGACGACCGATATCGCGTATTACCGTGACCAGAAAACTGCACGGTGGTGGTCTGTTTGCACGACGCCCTGTGCGGTGTGTACCTTTAACGCCTGCCCATCGGAGAAGGCGTTCTCTGTGGTGCCGGGAACACCGGAATTGGAGAGACAATAAATGGGGACGAGTACTCTTTACAGATGAGAGCAGATTCAGTTTGAGTAGCGATTCTCATCGCATGCTCATGTGGAGAGAGCGGGGAAGCCGCAATCATCCCTCGAACATCATTGAAAGGGACAGGTATGGAGGTCGCGGTGTTCTCGTTGGGGGAGGCATCATGCTTGGTAGTCGTACAGACCTTCACATCTTCGACGCAGGTTCAGTCAACGGGACCCGTTATTGTAACGAGATTCTTCTTCCATATTGCGTCTTTTTAGAGGCGCTATGGGTCTGCAGTTCCTTTTCATGGACGACAATGCCCCATGTCATCGCACAGTAGCTGCCTAACAGCTGTTAGAGAGTGATGATATTGAACGTATGGATTGGCCGGCACGATCTCCGGATCTCAATCCCATCGAGCATGTATGGGATTTTCTAGGCAGACGCTTGGCAGCTCGTACCTTACCACCAGTAACGATTCGGGAGCTTCGATTGGCGCTGCAAGACGAATGGGCAGCAATGCCTCAACAACTCATTGACACCCTCATTCTCAACATGGGCAGATGCTGTGAAACCTGCCTAGCAGTCAGGGGACATGATATCCCCTACTAAAGACCGGATGTTTCTTGCTGGACACCCATCACAGGGATGTTTCGGCCTTCAGTCGCATTGCGCTCCATGCTACTTTTTCAATCAAGCTTCTTTTTATCCCTCTGATTTCTCTTTTAGTAAGCTTACATTACACATGTCTCTTCAGCTTACATTACACATGTCCTTACGTATTGGGGATCTTACGGTATTAAATGTGTTGATTTGGAAAGCTTTTGTACAAAGTTATATTGAAAAAAAAAACCGTCTCGTCCTTAATTTTTGCACACCAACGTAGTATTATTGAATTCAATACATTGTTATTGTATGATGGGGGCGCGATGAAAATTATGATTGAATATTGGGTCACGAATATTGAAACTTTGAGAAACATTGGCTTAGACCATTAAATGATATAATTTGAGGTTTAGTGATTCTGAGAAGAAGCAAAAATTATGATCACTTAATTAAAGAATGATTTTTTTTCATTTGTTGAGAATTAGGCATTTTTCTCTAGTTTCTTCAGCAGAAAAAAATTATCTTAGAGACTTCGATTGATTATACTTTGAGTTAGGAATTGTTTTTTAAGAAAGCAACAGCAATTATATTAAATTATTTGAAAGTTAAAACGATAACATAACCGCGCAAACATCATTACATATAACAATTTCTTTCTTACATAAATAGATATTTCAAAAAAAAGTTCAATTTAAAAAGTTATTTTTAATTACGTATAAAAAAATCTTATACATATTAAAAATTTTAACGGCAATTAAATATGTACCGAACTAAACTCAAATATGTAGGGGATATTCAAATGAATTTTTTAAAAAATATATAAAAGTAATAGTACCACTTAGTTATAATTAAAAATCTTTAGACGCAGTTACATCCAAATTTAATTAAAAGGTTATAAATACGGTGACCTCCTAGTAAAACTTAAGTATTTATGTCCGCTTTATTAAGTATCAGATAGTTGTCAGAGCATTGATGTTATTTACCTTCAAATAAAAGTTTGCTGTCTTTGTCTCTTATTTGAACAATTATTTTGTTTGATTTTTTGGCATAATTATGCAAATATAATTGTCAAATCATAAGAAAAGCAAAATTTTCAGTACTTCAACTTTAATTATATAAAAAATATTCCTGATAATTTTTATCGGTATCATATAGAAGATAGTTATATTTTTTTCCTTAAATTTGAGAAACAAATATTATTCCTTATAATTCTATTGTTATTGATATGTACTAGGTTATATGTATAACTTTTTATAATTTAATTTATCGGATTATCTTATAATCACAGATTTATTCAAAACTTTAATGGTCTGTTGTGATTTAATTATTTATGACTTTATATTTCTTAAGAACACCAACACTTTTCTTTTTACTTTAACTTAACCATTACTACAAAATATTACTTCTTTTTGTCCGTATATTATTTATATATATATATATATATATATATATATATATATATATATATATATATATATATATATATATATATATATATATATATATATGTATATATATATATACATATATATATGTATATATATATACATATATATCGCATGTAATCGAACACCATATATATTTTTAACATTTTTTTCACTATTTAATGTATTAAATCACATGTTTGAAGCTTAAATTATCTTTACAATTTCTTACTTAGTCACCGGTGTCTATGGATTGAACGCTTCTGTGTAGTACATCTTCATAAGAAAGTCTTTCTCTCAGCTTTTCTCTTCAGTTAAATTTTGTTCCTTAATAAGAAAATGGAATTTGATCCTTCCTAAGAACGGCAGGAACTTGATCCTTCCCAAGCTGTGAAGAGCATTATTTTACTTTACTCGTCTTAACTTAAGTGATTTCATTAGATCATTCTTGACAGGTAAGCTATTTCCTCCTGGAGAAATAAAGCCTATTCTTCCGATCAATTTCAGATTTCGACAATAAAATGCCATGATCTTGCTTTTTTTATTTGAAAATGCACTCAATCAAGAATTATTTTAAAACCCAGTGAAATACCCAGTGATACGTCTTAATATCCTATGGAAACTCTTTTGTCCAGTGAAGGGCAGTTAACTCGAGTTGACGTTGATTCAGAAATGTTGTGAAGAAATGTTGGGCCCCTTCTACCGCCATTTATAACTTTGAAAGCGTTTCGAGTGTACATTTTTGTGCTTTAGTTAACTATTCAATCATACTACATATAGGGACGATGAAATTCATGCCTAGATGATCAAATCTTTTGATTTTTTTCATGAAATATGCATTGTTATTTGAATACATGAATGTCGCAAATGGTCTAGATAGCGGAAGATAGACATATTCAGTCATTAAGCGATGCAGTAGTTCATATCATTAAAAGCAGTCCACACCATTATGTAACAGCCTCTAGCTTGCTGACAGTTTGGGACCAAGGCAATTTAGTGCCATGACTTATTTGATCAAAGGAACATATTTACAGTCATCTAGGGTCCAAATAATGTGTTTATTAGCCCATTACAGACGCTGTAGTGGATGGAGTGATGTTAGTAAAGGCGTGAGGCAGTTTTTTTTAAACATATTCTATCAACTTCAAATTTCGCTGCACTATTCTCAGTCATACACCCGTCGAACATCATAAAAGGAATGTTGCAGTAATTTGATGCTGTTCTAATTGTCTAATAATACTGCATATTTTCTAAGTAGACATTGCTGAAAATCAAATAAACAAACTTAGACATTGAGCAGTCTATGGTGAGAAATAATGCTCGATGATATAGATCAGAGGTGGCGAACCTCAACATGCCATTTTTTTCTTAAGAAATGTTTCATGAGGTATAGGCGTGACCGTAAAATAATTTTGATTTGTGTTTATTGGTAAAATAATAAAACTAAATACTAACAACTCAAAAATCTTTATATACTACGATAAAATACATTTTGCACTGTATAATAGGAAAATAAGTGTAATTTTCAATTGTATAGAAACATTAATGTAACTTCTGTTTTTGCAAATTAGATGACAAATAACTTATATTAGGATTGTACGCTGTTACTTTTAGCATACTACATGCTCAATTGGAGTCATCTGCTAAACGGTTTCTAAGCGAGTCGTTAATGTTATTCATTTCTGAAAATAATGACTAGCAGGCATAGGTAGATGACAATATAGTTAAAATAACATGAGCCAGTTTCTTCAAACAGTTCAATGTGTCTGGAATCCTTTATACAGACAATGTTTTACATACAATTGTTCCAGAACTTAAAAAGCAACCACTTTGTAGCCTTTACTAATTATGCCATGTTTCTCGGTGAACCAAGTTTGAAATTCTCGGTTACATTTACTATTTTGCACTTATTCCTTTTGTTGAACTGGACATGTTAAATAACATCTAAAAATTGTAAATATAACGCATAAAAAGAAACGAGTCTTACAGTGGTTGCATATGATGTGTAACATCTGACATGTTATCGTGGTAAATACGCAATATTAACTTTTTTCCTGAAAAAAAATGAATCGGGTATGATTGGAAATAATTTTCTATCGAATAATTATATCTTTAATGAAAATTGTATTTAATTAACAAAAGGAGAAACAAATGCAATATTTTATCAATAATAATTATTCTTGTTCAATTTGGGGAGGAGTGGAGACAATAGACTTATGATAACTAAAATATTACACATATACTTGTGATTTCACAATATTTAAAAACCGTTGAAAAACAGCGTCAATAACAGTATTACTGTTAGCAGTCAAAACATTCTAATTTGTGCTCATTTCGAGCTTGAGTTCATCATTCATAAAAGGTATGAGCGGCTCAGCTTTTGGCAAACTGAAGTTAAAGTTACCACTCAAAATCAGGGGAAGCTAATGATAATTTTTTTAAAAGAACAGAACCAACTTCGTTGTATGGTAAAAGTACAAAATGCAGGAAATCTTTAATTTTTTTACCGTTTGATATGAAGAAATGTATACAACCACCGAAATCACTGTTTGTCCATTTTCAAAAAAGCATTCTGCCGCACTTATGTCCCCCAATATCGTGACTAACGAATCGAGTGCTTGATGGCTACTAGAGTTGGACACCCTGCGAGGGTAGCGAAAAGACACAGCCACACACTCTCATTGGTCAAATAAAGTAGCGCATGCTTACGTCACATCCGTCCCTTTTCACGAAATCACTCCCTCAAATATCCAGCAACTGAGAGGAAAGATGCTACACATCAATAAATTTAAGATACAATTGTGTCAATGGAATTTATTATACTATGAATATACTAACTTCACATCATTAGCATTGGAGTCCACGACGTGACTTAAACAAGACAATAACAAACAAGTGTGTTCCGTGACGCACCGCGACGAATCACTCGCGTTTGATCGTAATTTTTCATAGTGAACTTTGAAAATTTGAACTAAAATGCAAACTGTTTTGATCAGTGGAGTGCCTAAAATGTTGTGTCGTGTGCTATCAATGGCATTGGTTTGCCATCCCTGGTATAGGTCTTAGCCCATTGTGGAACGAAAAATGTTTAAATCCCTAGTAATTTTCGAAATAGGTTGCCTCAAGCATCCAACTCCAACTAGAACCCTGTGTTTATTCCCATTATATATATATATATATATATATATAGTAATAATCACTTCAAAAAAACTATTTACTCACATAATTTGAGAACAAAGGAAATCCTTCAAAATGTGCTGCCAACTTATGCTTTTCTTAAGCCAAATGTGGGCAGTTAGTTTTGAATTGCGGGACTCATTTTGGGAGTGGAGGATAACGGAGAACTGCACTTGATTTAAAATTATCACATTCTTTATAATAAATAATAAATATAAGTTAAATAAAATAGTAGCAGTTCTGTTCAATTTATTTATTGGGCTAATTTCCATAGTATCTTATATTTTTAAACTGCGTAAAATTTCGGCCAATATTTAATTAATTGTTACGGTTGATTACAAAAACTAAAACTAATGCATTTGGCTTAAGTAAATTACTTGTAGTGAAATAATGTTTCATATAAATACAACGAATTGTCACAATCAGGATTTTACACAAAACACCTATGCTTATGAAGCTTAAGATTACACAGTACCCTAAAAATTTCATTTTTACCGAAAAAAATTTTTTTGCATGTTTTGGTGGCCCATATCATTGAGATGCTTGCCACTAAATTTCAGATCTGTTAGCAAATTAGTTTTTAAGATATTTGAAGTTTTATGAGCTATGGTTTTGGTTTCGGTTTCCTTTTAAAGCATTTTTCATACTTAAGTTGAATTAATTAAAAATATATTTGAGCTTTTAGTTTGAAATGGTTATTAATTCCAATGTTCATTACTAAAACCATTTCTGCTTGATTATGTTTTGAGTTTTTTGAGTTCTCATAATTAATTAATAAAGATTAATTTGATGGCCAATTTTTGCTTTAAAAATAGTTTATATAACTTTAAAGCTTTATCATTATTTTTTCCTGTAGAGAAAATGCCATGGTAAATGCGTTCTGGGTTTCTGTGAGAAACAATATTTCGAAGAGATGGAATACTACTGAAAATGATGTATCTACAAATCAGTCCTCTGCAATTAGACTTCTGAATACAAGTATTCTGAATTCAAATGCTGCAGATATAACGGAATATTTCCTTTATGTACTAAACTACATTATACTAAACATATTGCAGTACTATATTTTAGTATTTTAAAGTCGTACAAGAGCTAAAACTTCCTAAACTGCCCCAATTTAAAACTGAAAAAAATTAAATTTTATGAGCAAACCTGACTATTTTTAGCTTAAGTTAGTATCATTATTAATTTGTACAGAAATTCTTCGTGTTTCAAAACTTTTCTGAAATATTAGGTTAAGATAAAGCTGAATAAACTGACGTCTTAACAAATGCTATCAATATTATGCAAAAATATATTTTGAATTAAAAATATAATTTTCAGTCATATTTAATAAAAATAGTGTTTTAATGTAGAACACACATCGGAAAATAACACATTAAAAAATTAGAGTTTTACGGGCATTATAAGTTTTTGTTTTATGACTTTACACACTTTAAATGCGTTTTTC
This sequence comes from Trichonephila clavipes, assembly GCA_019973935.1. NCBI lineage: Eukaryota > Metazoa > Arthropoda > Arachnida > Araneae > Nephilidae > Trichonephila > Trichonephila clavipes. The sequence goes on from BMAU01012426.1 coordinate 99,056, forward strand.
TCAGACTTTTAATTTTGAAGGTATAAGTGTTTTCTAATCCCTAAGGCTTTTTTCCTGTTCAAGATAGAGCCTTGAATTTTTTGTGTATACTTCCAAATGTATGTTCTACAAAAGTTAGTATGGATTTAGGGCTGAGAACTCTAGTTATTTTTCTAAAAAATGCTAAAATTGATATTTTAAAAATTTTCGCGTTTCTTCCAGGTTTTCCTAGAAAAATAATTATTAAAAATCAACAAGGGAATAGATTTTCAAATCCATACTAATTATTGTTTGTAATAATCTAAGAATCATAAATAACTTAGAATTACTAAAAAATTTTAAAAATTTAGTATTTTATAAGAGTTTGAAAAAACTTCAAAAATTCTTAATTTTTTAAAATTGTAAAATAATGGCTGGTCAAACTGACTTTTTGCTTACATAATCAGCTTAATAATATAATCTAAATATAAGACATCAATTATTTTTACTGTAACTGTCTCCAAAAAATTTTTTTTTGAAAAAGGGTACCGTGTAATCTTAAATATTAAAAAATATATCAAACTCATGCTATTTATTTAAAATCTATGCTACGCCATTTTATCTACAATTTTCTTAATACTAAAACCCTTATTGAATTTGAGGATCAATTTAAAATGGCTTTTTCTCTGCTTACAAAATTTCTGTTTTAGAGGAAGGTACTATAAAATATACTCAGATTTCAGATTTTTGTACCTTGTTAAAAAAAGGGAAACATACAAATTTTTTTCAAATTTTATCTAAAAAAGACAACATTTCAAAAACACATTGGATGATTTAAACTCTTCTAACAGCCACAAAATCCCCCCAAAACATAAAATAGTTGTAATAGGAGATCCACTGCACCTTATCCGTCAGTCACAAAACCTGAGTGACGTGAACCTCAAGTTGAGATGTTCCCCTCTTCTTTACTGTTATTGAGGAAAATGATTGATTGAAGAGTTGATATAAGTGGGATGGGATTTATTTTCTTTCCATAAGAAACACGAATGGCATATATTCTAAAAAACTATGAAATAATGAATACAAAATTTGAGAGCACGCACATATATCAATAAATATATATAATGATACAAAAAATATTGATTGATGCACTCTCTGTGTACTTTGTATTTTTTTTTGTTATTTGCTTGTTTTACCAATGTAATGGTCCTCACTTTCTGTAGAATATATGCATAAACTTAAATGCTTTAACACAGAAGTCGGTAACATATGGCACACGGAACAATTCTCAGTGACACCTGCACTACTCTACAAATTGGTTAATTTTTTAGTGGAAGGAGTTTGATAAATTTGTAACAGACGTTATTTGAGAAACATCATATGAATTAGGAAAATTTGTGGAACTACGAAAAACTCTGAAGAATAATCTGATCTAAGGATACATTTGCAGCTATTTTGAAAGGTATTGAATGTCGTTGTTGTAGAGATTTAATTGCTGGAGGAGATTTTATGCTTCTCTCTTTTCGCTTTTGGTCCTACATATCTAAGTAAAAAAAATATTTCTTCATACGAAAATTAATTTCAATTCGCAAATAACTTGTTTAATTACTGAATGCTCAGAATCATGTCAAATTGAAAATCACTAATTATATCACTGATTTTGCGATATGAAAGTAGAGCGTTGCAAGGTCTGAGGTTTTACATTAAAATTTTTATTTATCTTTTTATTTAATTCAAATACAAAAAAATGCTTATATTTTATGTTGTAAATTTTTATTTTTATAAATATGTTTAAAGATACATATATTATGTACAAGTTCAATTATCGTTATTTTTGGTGAAGAAATTTAGTTAGATTTTTTTGCTGTTTATTTTTCTGTTAAGAAACATCTTTAAATGATGCAAAATTAAGAAAATAATAAATCTTTAAATCAATATTATTGACCTCTATTTTCTATCTTTGCATGCAGTATCGTTAGAATTCCCTACTGTGTGACACACGCTGAATCATATTTGAGGATTCGCTTGGCATGCCGCAGCTAAAAGGTTATTGAACCCCTGTCTTAAAATGTATTCAATGGCTTATCTTGAATGAAATGAATGGAACTGATTGCTGTTTGTTTCTATTGTAAAGAAAACTAAACCTAGTTAAATACAGATCTTCAGCTGGTAATTTGTCTAATAAAAATAGGGTGGTAAAATCATTGAATAATATGAATATAAAGTGATAACAATTTCTTTATTTTCTAGTGAAAAACGTTCATTTTATATTGAATGTTGTTAGATTATAAAGAGTGTTTTTTTCCAGGTATAGAAGCTTAAGTTGGCATTACTTTCCAAGATGGCGACCGATTTAACAGCTGTCAAGTGATTTATTCTCAGTTTGGTTTGGCAATTCATCAAAACGATCATCAAGCAAGGCGTAGATTCGTCGAATGGGCCCAAAACGAGATTTCCGTTGGTCCCGAAGCCATGAAGCGCACTTCTGGTTGAATGGCTACGTCAACAAACAAAACTGCCGCATTTGGAGTGAAGCTAATCCACAAGTGTATGTCGAAACACCGTTACATCCAGAAAAACTGACTGTTTGGTGCACTTTATGGGCTGGTGGAATCATTGGTCCGCCGTACTTCTTCAAAAACTTTGAAGGCCACAACGTTACAGTCAATGGTGATCGGTATAGAGCCATGATTACTAACTTTTTCATTCCTGAATTGAACAATCATGATGTCCAGGAGCTGTGGTTCCAACAAGACGGCGCAACATGTCACACAGCTCGTGCCACAATCGATTTATTGAAAGACACGTTTGGTGACCGCCTAATTTCACGTTTTGAACCTGTGAATTGGCCTCCAAGATCTTGTGATTTAACACCGCTAGATTTCTGTGGGGCTATGTAACGTCATTGGTCTATGCGGATAAGCCACAAACGCTTGACCATTTGGAAGACAACATTCGCCGTGTTATTGCCAATATATGGCCACAAATGTTGGAAAAAGTCATCGAAAATTGGACTACATCCGAGCCAGCCGTGGCAGTCCTATGCCAGAAATCATATTTAAAATGTAATGCCACAAGATTATCTTTCGAATAAAAAAAATTCATGTCAATCGAATAATGCATCGTTGTTTTATTGCAATTTAAAGTTCTATACCTCTAAAAAAACACCCTTTATACATTTGGTTATTCAAGCTAAATACGTATAATTGATGGGAATAGAGCTGTATCAATGTCATAATCCAGATATAATACCATAAATAGAACATAGTGGTTCCACTGACTAGAAGTTACTTATGTTTAGAACATAGAAGTTAGTTCAATGTTCTTCCGTTTTAGTTTAGAACACAGAAGTTAGTTTCATGTTCTTCCATCTTAGTTTAGAACATAGAAGTCAGTTATATGGTCTTCCATCTTAGCTTAGAACATGCAGTGGTGGCAAAAAGTCCTGAACTCACTCATTTTTTTGTATAATTTTTGTGTTTGACTTTATTTTTCGTTATGAAATTATCGCACTATCTTAAATATTGTTATTGATTTTAATGTATTTTTCATGCTGATTTCAAATCTGTTTGTAGATTTTATCTAAAGTAAATAGTTTCATTGATATGTTTAAAAGACCTTGACAAGAAAGCATAAAGTCACTGTAAGAATGAGTGAGTGTGTTTTCCAGCAATGAAAGTCTCCATTATTTCAACCAATCAGAGAGCTGTTGCGATAAAGGGTTGAAAAAAAATGTGAAACGCGGTTTATTGTATTGAATGCAGTTGTGTGCTTGTGGAAAATAGTGTATTGAAAGCAATTTGAAGTGCGTTTGTGGAAAATATTGGAATTATGGCTAAATTTTCATATCTGCCTGATAATAAAAGGTACAAAATAATACATTTGAAGGAAGAAGGTTATTTAGTGACAAGAGTCAGTTTTGTATTTCTGGCAACCAAAGTAGTGTCTATGTAAGACGACGCACTCATGAGGAATTCAGCCCTTAGTGTCTGAAGCCCACAGTAAAGTACCCGACAAAAGTGATGGTATGGGATTACATGTCTTCTCATGGTGTTGGAAGACTTCACATCGTTAGCGGTACAGTGAAAGCCATGGATTACATTGAAATACTACAAAATAAATTGCTACCAACTGCGAAAGACCTTTTGGGGAACCAGTCATGAATTTTTCAGGACGATAACGCCCCTTGCCATCGTGCAAAGGTAGTCCAGAAATGGTTGGAAGACCATGCTGTGAATAGAATGAACTGACCAGGACAGTCTCCCGACCTTAATCCGATAGATAGTTTATGGTTTGAAATTGGTTATGAAATTTCAAAGAAAATACCTTCAAACAAACGTGAATTAATTGAAGCTTTAATATTTTCCTTCAACCATATTGTCACGAAAGATCTTCTTTTGAAATTGGTGCATTCCATGCCAAAAAGATGTAGAGCCGTAATTAAAGCAAACGGCTGGCCCATAAAATATTGATTTTCTAACATGTGACAACAATGTAATCTTCAAAATGCTTATATATATTAAACATACCGTATTTGCCAATTTTCGTGTTATTTTTCTTTGCACATTATGTTATTCTACATTGTTTTATTCTGCACATATTTCACATTATTGTGTTCAGGCAGCTTTAATACAAAAATATTTTAGTCATTAAGAAACTAATAGTAGATTTGAAATCAGCATAAAAAATACTTTAAAATCAATAACAATATTTAAGATAGTGCGGTAATTTCACAACGAAAAATGAAGTCAAACATAAAAATAACGCTAAGAACTGAGTGGGTTCAGGACATTTTGCCACCACTGTAGAAGTTAGTTTTATGTTCTTCCATCTTAGTTTAGAACATAGAAGTTATTTCTATTTTCTTTTATCTTATTTTAGAACATAGATGTTACTTTATTTTTTCTAAGTATATTATGTTCTTAAACTTAACTGTATAATTTTTATAACAATCTTAAGGAACTGAATGAATAAAAACAACTTTTCTTGCCAGAATTTTTAAAATAATCCATGTAAGACTTTCTGCTTATAATTTGTATGTAAGCTTTAAAACAGAATGCCTCGTATTATCATTTAATGAATAAAATTATTTTTTATAATTTAATGAATAATAAAATACATTTTTGTTATGATTTGTAACAACACACAATATATTGAATCTATAATAAAAGGGCAAAAAAATGAAAATTAAAAACTATTTCAGAGAAAGTAATAAATAGAAAGTTAAAAATTTTTTTATGGTTATGATATGTAAAAGACAATCCATTTTTTGCCTCTTAAGTTGTTAATGTAAAACACGCACGTTTTCTTCTAAAAGTGATAAAAATAGTTATTTTAACATATAAAAATAATTTATGCCCTAGAGAAAGATAAAAAATACTTACAAGATACTATAATTTGTATCCTAAAATTAAAATCAATGTGTTTTTTTTAAATTTATAATTGTGCGTAACACCGACATAAATACACCGTATAAGAATATAATAAAGAGTAATTTTTTATGGTAACATGTCAACGCATAACGTAAAATAAACTTTTTTTTCATGTTTTTTTTAAATATTAAACAAAAACGCTGTTTAATATTCATCCATTTTAACGTACTCTGATGTAATTGCTTAAAAATATAGCGAGAAAAGAGTGCAGTTAATTAGCTTCTTGCAGAGAAAAAAAGTATCTTTCACTTTGAGGGCCAGCGTTTGAGATGAAAAAAAAGAGAGATGTTTCAAAACTTTTAAAAGAATATATATTAATTTAATTAAACCTTTTCCTATAACACTTTATTCACACCCCGTCATCCTGTCCATTATGGGTAAAGATATTTCGCCAATATTTGAAACATCTTAAAAGGTATACTGCAGCCTTGTTCACAGTAAAAAATTTATAAAAATAGAAACTTATAAAGATCATAAAGATGCTGAGATGATAATGTAGTGATAATATGCAGTTGTAAAAATATAATGCCTTTATTATTTTCTTATAAGAATTCAATAAAATGTAGATAATCGTGACTAAAATTGTTACATATAAAAGGTTAAGAGATTTAAGTGCCATTTAAAAAATAAACGCTCTTTTTTTTCTAAAAATATTGATTAAAATGCGTTTAACTGTTAGAAGTGTTCTTTTTAAAAGAACTGTAAAATTCCTTTACATTTAAATTTCAATGAAATAAAGTCAGTAATATATATTATAATGAATTAGCTACTACTCTCTTTAAGGTATCCGACTACGTTCGGAACCGTGATTATAAAAAAGGCATAAATGGAAATTTTTCATGATATTTAGTGTCTCTTATATTAGAATACATGTATAAAATTGTTTTAAAGACATTTTGACAAGAAAAAGTTATTTAAATACAATATTTTGGCAAAAAATAAACTTAGAATAATCTTTTTTTTCAAAATGTTCTCCTTTTGTTAAAAATATTTCTATTATAATAATATTTTGCCTGTATACAGCTCAGACCTCTCTACAGAGGCTCAACTAGAACTTATGAAAAATTCACATTGTTTTCAGAGTTACCACCCATTGAAATGATTATCGGTGTTTTTTTATTAAAATAACTCCCCTCTGTTGTCGTAAAATATGGTTAAACCCACTTTTAAGTTATATATTTCAAACATTCTAGGTGGGCCTCTTTAGAAGGGTCTGAACTATATACGAGCAAAATATTATTATAATAGAAGCATTTTTCATATAAAAGGAGAACATTTTGAAAGAAGATTATTCTAAGTTAATTTTTTGCCAAAATACTGTATTTAAATAATGTTTTTTTGTTAAAATGTTCTTAAAACAATTTTATACATGTATTCTAAAGTGACACCAAATATTATGAAAATTATTCGTTTACCCGCTTTTTCAAAATCACGGTTCCGAACGTTGTCGAATACCTTAATAAACTATCGATATTCATTCATTTTTAACACTTCTTGGTTTCCTGGTGCTGAGCTCGGAAAAGAGAAAAGTATCATTCTAGCTTATCTAAAGTGTAGCTCGGAACCGTGAAAATTTACACTGTGCAATCCGTCTTTCTCGAGTTATTTCACATTAGCTTTTTGTGGTTTCGACTAATTGAAAAGCATCACTCGGTGGAGTTTTCGGCAAAAAGAGGAAATCCTTCTGCTACGCATCTCTCCTTACACTAGTCTGAAAGACACTTTGTTGACTACATTCTTGTAACAGAGAAGAAAACTCATCTAACACGACAGTGTGTTATTTGTTTCTCGAAGAGGGGAAAAGGAAGAAGAAAGGGAAATAATAATTGAATTTCTTAAATAATAAAGCGAAGAAAACAAACAAGATTATGCTCTCCGGATTGCGAAGTCCGATTTTGGGCAGTACTGCGTTTCTAACACGCTTTTATAAGTTTAATGAAATCTTTGAACTTGATCCCTACCCATCTTAAAATGTCAGATTAATTCGAAATCTCGCACAACTGTCAAGGACCGATGAATACAATAATTTCATAATTGTATTAGGATTTCCTGACCAGTATCATGAGGAATAACGACTTCCAGAGAGAGAGATTTGGTGACTTATTGCATGCAGCATTTCAGATTTGGCCACTAATTCCATGTACCATTTTCAGATTTGACGATTAATTCCAGATTCTGCGACTAAAAGATTAAGCTAAGACCCTAAAAGCGAATAAGCTTGTGGTTAATACAAATAAAACAAAGAAGTGTGCTTTTGTGAGAAAGAGGAGAATAGATGCGTCGACAATTTCTTACCATAATATAAACAATTTTCTAGTTTCTCTGAAAATGGAAATTAAAAAAAAAAATGACTTGCTCATGTGAAAAAAAATTATATTATAACTGCTAAATATTTTTTATTTTTATAAAGCAATACGTTCTTAGAAGTGATATACGAATAAACTTATAGCAATACGTTTAGAAGTGATATACGAATTAACATTATAGCAATACGTTTAGAAGTGATATAAGAATTAACATTATAGCAATACGTTTAGAAGTGATATAAGAATTAACATTATAGCAATACGTTTAAGAGATGATTATACGATTGACAATTAATATTTATTTTTCACACACTTTAATTATTTTGACCAGTACCTATAGAGAGGGAATCTTTGAAATATAACGACAAGGGACTCATCCGAGGCCCTGTAAATGGAGAGAATAAATAACCATCAGACCCGTTAATTAATATCCATTGAAAAGCAAGCCTAATTCCAGCAGCCAGATAAATCTGGCTCCAAATATCAAACTCAAGGGTAAATTCAACTATTAATAAATGATAGTTTAATAAACTAAAAAAAACACGTTCTTGTTGTAGATTGAACTAAAAATTGAAAAATAAATTGCAGTTTAAATGACTAAAAAATACACGTTTATAGTGAATGGAACAAAAAAATAAAGAAAAATACTATATCTTAATATAAGAATAAAATGATTAACGAGAAAATTATATTATGGCATTGGATTAAAAGCGTGGATGCTTTGTCCTACATATTTGCACCAAGTCAGCCTTTTGGAATAGAACTAGTAAGAAATTATAACAATTGATATCGATCTCCCCACGCTTTTATCCCAATGACATTAATTATCTCGTGTTTTTTAATCATTTTATTCTTATATTAAGAATATTTATTTTTACCTTTAGGTTTGATTCACTATAAACGCGTAATTTTTAGTTTTTTTAGAATATAATTTATTGAATTTATCATACAAGCGTGAGTCCAATTTTGATTAATAATTTCTCAATCATTTATGTGAATGCAATAGATGTAAATAAAATTTGTAATTCTGGATAAAATCTGGATACTCTGAGCTTTATATTTATAGTTAGTGTGGACTGACTCCAAAATCTATAATGATTTCTGCAGTAGAAAACTAAATTTACAGGTTATTCATTTATTTAAATAGGTTTTTTTACATTCATCTTTAGGAAATTTTGTATGCGAATGGTACTGATATGTTAAAAAAGACATAAATGTTTGAAAATGTGCATAAGAAAATGGACGTTTTTTGTCAATAATGCCAGAGTGAAATGAATCTGGAAGGTGGTAAACACACACATACACACACACACACATACCACCCCAATAACCCTTATTTTTTCCTCCTTTACACATATTAATTTTTAAAACAAAAATAGTAGTAAAAAAACAGCCCATTTGCTCAGGAATGAAACAGTATTCATGTTCTTCATTTTTCAGCTTTGCAACTTGTCTTGTTTTCCTCCTTCCTTTTTAACAGATATTTTTTTGGCATCTTTTATTAAAAACTTAACCGTTTTTTTTTTTTTACTTTTTTACAAATATATCTAATAGATACATAAGTATATCTTTTAAAGACTAGTTTCTTAGAATTTCCTAGAATATATTTTTTATTGTTAATATTTACTAATAAGATGTTATATGACTGTAAATAATATTAAAAAATATTAAAAATTAGTTTTAAACATTTTTTTATACACACATTAGTTATTTTTCACAATGCAGTCATTTTTAATGCTTTTAGGCAATATAGGTATATACAAAGTTTCAGTCTTTCTAGCATTAAGTACGTATTTATTGAAGATTTTTCACTAAATACGATCAGAATTTATTTATTTAGCACACCTGATAAAGTAAATCTACTCAGTTTTATTAAATATGTATGCGTATGAAAATTGCTATAAAAAGAGAAGTATTATAGGAAAGGAATAATACGTATTCTCACAGATGCTATACTCTAACAATAAACATTTTTTCCCCATTTAAATGCAAAAAAAAATATCAACTCTGTTTTGTTTTACAATGTCATATACAGGGTTCAAAAGTTCCCGGAATAATTTTTTGAAGTTGGCAATACAGGTCGGAGGGACAAAGCTTTGAGTGGAAAAGTTGGAGGGGGATCTAAGCTTCGAAACAGAACCAGTGTCAGTGGCATGTAGGTAGTTTCTAAGACAGAATCACTCTTCGCATAAAGGTATCTACTGCACCCTCATCGAGAAAAATAGGTCTAGTTTTAGAAGCAGCGTTATGCTATCTTTTGTGGGAAACTTAGCTTCGGATAGCGTGCGATAGTGCTTCTCAGACTTAGTGTAAGTATTTGCGACCCAATTTTCTTCGTGTCCCCCTCCTCCCATAAAATAACATTGTATTGAATGCAATTATGATGTAATTTTATAATTAAAAAAAACTACAACACGACTTTCATTATAAACCGTTTAGTAACAGCTGTTGATGGATATAGGAACGCAAATGATCTTGGGTATGTTATTCTTCTTTCAACGAGAACTTCGTTGGAAGCAGTATATTTAGTTCTGTTAGTCAGATAAATAATTTATGTCTATATTTTTAAGTTCAGATTAGTAGTCTTTTAACCTGTTGTATCTGGTAATGAAAGAATCTGATGATGGATTTAATGAGTTTTCTTAAAACTGTAAAACCAGCTAGGGAAATAATAATATATTAACGAAGTGAGAAAGAACGGAATAAAGATGTTTAATATTTTCACTTTTTGAAATGGATGTAAACTTATTTCATTTATAATATATTTAATCATGGTGTAATAATTAACACTATAACCACACAAATTATCAAGTAAAATATTAAATTTTGAATATAATTTTTGTATATGACAAAACCATGACAGTCAGTATTAATTATTAAACTTGTTCTCGTGTATAATATTGATAAATTTATTATCAAATACATTGTACAGTGCTGATAAATTTATAAATATATTATATCCGTGTAAATGTATACTTTAGTCTTTATTACGTCAGAATGTATTTTGTTTTGCTTCCTTTCAGAAAATTAAAAAAAATTTGAAATTTTCTTTTATTTTTGGTTTTTCCGATATACTCGCGTCCCCCATGTAGTGTTATCACGCCCTCTAGGGGGCGCGCCCCAGAGTTTGAGAAAAGCTGGAGTACGGGGAAGGGACAATGAAACAAAATAAAAATTTCAGGTAGTGTAAGAGTTTCCGGGAAGTACAGTTGTACATTAACTACAACACCCAATTTAGACTCCCGTCAACATCAAAACAGGACGACTCCGTGCGAAAATTGATGTTTTGGGACAAGGACTAACGATTAAGTTTTCGGATGATTGCATAGGAATGCGAATACCAAAACAGGCATTCATATAATTTTAATGGGTATCTACAAATAAGGAAAGACTGTCCTACATTAGATTTTACATCGTAACAACGCATCAAGCCATACCAAGCTCAATGTATTCGAGTTGCATGCCAAACAGGGTTTGGCAACGATGCCCCAGCAACGTAAATCCCCGTTCTAGTACAAATGGATTTCTTTTTGTTTCCAAGGATCAAAAGAACCCTAAAAAGAACTCTACTTGGTATGCAAGAAGAGGCATAGGTAATCCACTTTTAGATCGACGAGTGTGCAACAGATGCCCTCACGTGGAGCGTGAGCTTGCCTCAATAATTTCCGGCATGCGATTGACATCGGTCTGGTTTTGAAGATAAAATACCCCACCATGTTTTTCTCCTGAAGCTCTACGCCTCCATCCTGCGCTACCAACTACAAAAAATCACTCTGGAAACATTTGGAACAGACATGTACAAAACTGGATATCATTATTAACCCGGCATCGCAAGCGCGAAAAAACGACCGAAAGTTCTCGTGAAGGGTATCTCATACCCAAAGGTGTTTACATTCTGTTTTAACCGTAAGATTCGTATACAAAAATTAAAAGGAAGAAAAATAGGAAATACAATATGTTTATTATATTTTTAATACGTGAATTTAGTTAATATCGTCATGAGTGAATCCTTTATTCTAAAAATTCATAAATTTTGGAATTTATTTTTATTTTCTCTTATTGATCCAGCAATAGTTTCTTTCTTTCAAATGTTCACTGAAAGTGAATACGATGTGTCCCGGTTGTCTTCTTTAAAATTACGTTCTTCCTAAATATTTTTGTGTGTCCCTACATATGAAACATTTATTTTCAATAGTGTCTCCCTCTTCTAAATCTGCATCAATTTCAGTGGAGAAACCATGCATTCTGTTATACTCTTCATCATTTGATTCTTCATTATCATAACCGATAAGAGAATTTCTTCATACAAAAATACTTTGTACTATACCTATTAAAACTGTATCTATCGAGTTACTTAAATATTCCATTTCTTCATCATAACTACAATAATACGCCATAGCATCAGAGAGATTTAAAACGTACTCATAAATTCTGAACTGTAACGGTGATTCAGGCTCAGGGTATGACATACCCGAAGAGGCGGTATCCAAAAATTTTATTTAGATTTTGCCTACAAGCTAATGCCCCTCAAAGGATATGACCTTAAAGTCAGCTACACGAGAAGCTATCAATTATCCGAAAACGGTTTAGAATGAACGTTGTAAAAATTTAGTGGGTATGGCATATTCTGCGCGAGAAGGCTAGTTTAAGAAAAAAAAACCTCAGAGAGAGACAAACAGCGTATATTGGGTAGGTATTGATGCGACGCTCTTTTATCTTCGTTTAAATTCTATTACTTTTTGAACCCAGTTTCTTAATATCATCGCATCATGACTATTAATTAAGTTAACTAATTCTAAATAATAAATTAATGAAACTCATCTCACAATAAATTATACACTGATCGTATAGTTTTTTAACATTATTAAATTTATTTCTTAACACAATTTACTTTAATACAAAATGAAAAATTAACTTAGCTTGAGAGAGGTTGCACGAGTGGGAGAATGGGCATGATCGACGCCCGGAGCCCCGCGGATAGTCTATAGCTCAGGGATAGGTTCTTTTCTCAAAAATCAAGATCATAGTCTGGTTCTGCTCAGTCTGTATCTCTCAGTCCAAATCGGGGGTGCGTCCCGTTTTATTTGACGACTTTTCACCTAAAAATCCTAGAGCGGACTATTTGCCTTGTCCACGTAATTATCGCTGATTGGTCCAGAACCAGCGCAGAGATACACTGTTCGAAACCCCGAGGGTTGATGAACTTGGAAACGCGCGACATTTGTTGACGCCCCCCACAATTTATGGGTCCAGTGACCCCCAGGCGCGGGAGCCTTCTCGGCACACCCTTGCTGAGGAATTCAACCCCTCAGTGATGGGAAAAGAAACGAATTCCACAAAACTGACTTCGAAATTTTGAAGTTCTGTTGAATAATCTTGAATAATCCGCGCCTCCCATCAGTATAAACGAGGTATTGGGGCTAGCCAGTGAGGTGGTCATAAACGTTGGAAAAGTTAACTATTTTAGAATAAATCCTCGGTGGTTTTAATAAAATGTGCTGTTCATGTAACTTGCAAAGAAGATGATGATAGAATTTCGCAATAAGTTTTATCTCGAAAATGCGCAATGTGTGAAGATATACAACGACTGAATGGTCTCAGTAAAGAAGCATTTTAGGTAAGTTTTTTACCTATCCCCTATTTCTAAAAATCAAAGTTATTTCTGCAATTGCTTTTAAAAAATGAATTAATCAAATATTTTAACATATTTAAACATTTATTTTTATCAGTATATAAATGCTCTCCATGCTTTTCAAGTCCTTATTATTTGAGAATGAAATATTTTACTATAATGTTTTATTCTAAAATATTAAATAATGTAGCTTTTCGTTTTATATTTACTTTGTCATCTACATGAAGATTGGGAGTACATTTCGTATCTAAGGATAATACATTCAATGATGACATAAATACATGTTTTGTATTATTTTTGTATAATTTAGAATAAATGTGCTAATTTTTTAAGCAAATATGCTCAAAATTCCAGTATAAGGAGTTAAATACTTAGTAATTTCTCAAAAGATTGTGAATAGGTGCCATGAAACATAGTTAAATCAAATATTAAAATTTTAGTTCTTTTTCTAGCAACAACAAGCAAATGGATAATATCATTTCTAGCATTTAATAATTTTTCCCATATTTTTTTGTGTGGGTGTGTGCGTGAATCAAGATTAAAACTTTCGTTTTCTTTTAAAGAAAGGATTTTCGAAAAATATGTTTGATATTATAATGACAAAAATATAATACATTCATTCAAAATCAAGTGAAGTAAAACGTTTTTCTTAAATTATAAACCTCATTTTTGACAAAAGAAAAAAATCATAAATTCAGTAAATATTATTTCTGATTAATTATATCCAGTATTTTTTCCTTTTATATGAAAAACAAACCAGAAAATGCTTAATAAGGAAAATTATTCAATGAATAAGGTGATGCAAGATTTTGATGCAAAATTCAATAATTGCGACTCCAGCTTGGGAGTGTATATGTGTAAAAAAAGAAAATTTAATGAATCATAATAATTTATAGCCCCCCCCTCATTTATATCAGATGATATAAAATAATTCAAATGAGTACATATAAAAATAACAAATAACTCAATTTGAAAAATGAACATCATTGACGATTCATGAAACAAAATTGAAAATGATATTGAGTAACAATAAAAAAACCCACCTTGAAATCAAATAATAAGATGAGCTGCTAATTTGTTGAATAGATTAAATTAATGTTAAACCACTAACTCCCAATCATTCTCCCGTCCATTTTAATTCCATTGACTTCGTGTCGGTTGTTAATTTGGAGAGACGCCAGCCAGACGCACCGCAAAGTAATCATCTGATCATCTTAAAGACGTTTTCTACAGCATCTCGGGAAGTTTCATCAGTTTAATTACAGGCTGTTTACGAAAACTCCAAGTTGTGCATTGCGTGATCATATTAACTCGGGCTATTTTTAAAGCAGAAATTTTAAAGAAATGGTTATTCGTGTGACACAGTGATGAAACTCGCGGATAGAATAATTTTTGTTTAAAGATGTAATTTTTAAAAATACTTATAATATACTTTTTTTCTAATTTATGATTAATAATTATAAAAAAGTTGCAAAAAGTTTTTCTTTATTTGATTTTTGATCGTAATATAAAAAGGTATACATATTTTATGTCAAAAATAAAAAGTAAAAAAAAAAGCATTGTAAGTTCTAAGAAAGAGAAGACTGCGAAAAATATACACTTTTATAAATTTCGAAGGATATCTTATATAGTAACAACGGTTTAAAGAGAAAAACGTTAAAATTTAGCATTAGAATAACATTCATCTCACAAATACATAAACACCACACTATTGTGTTTCAGATTGCGCCATAATTTCGAAAAAAAAATCAACTGAGTGACATGCAATTCACAGTATAGAGGCACAGTGTAGCATTTAAAGGTTGATAAAAGCATAATAACCAAAAATAATGATTTCAAAAATATACATTGTTGCCACTATTGCCCGAATGGCCTCGGTAAGAAATATTGTCTGGTCATAAAGAACAACAAAACAAAGTTCCTTAGTGACGATTATCCACCAGTTCCTAAAGAAAGAGATGCACCTCTTCAAGAACATATGTATAAGCTGTCTGGTGTTCTCTAGAGAATACTATCTCCGTGCTAGACGTCTCTCCAAAGCATCTCACACATGTTCAATTGGATTTAAATCAGGGAAGCACATTAGTTATATTTCGCCCAACCAAATTTCTTCCTTTCTAGAAGCTTCTCAACAGCAAAGTAGATGTGAGAATGTGCATTGTTGTCCACAAGAGAGGACCAATGGCACCTAGAAAAAGACACACGTAAAGGGGAAATATTTTTTTTGCAGCAAATGGCTCTGATAAATGAGCAACTGTCGAAAATGGGTAGCTCCGTGTTCTCCATGCAACAGTGATTCTTAAACTGTGGGTGGCGTCCACCTGGGAGGCGTGATAATCTTGTGTGGGAGGTACGGGCATAGCAAAGAATCAAAAATAAAAGAATTTAAGAAAATATTAATTTACTGTGTCATTTAATTAAAATATGTAGTACTTAAGACTACAATATACAAAATTTAATATGTATCTTGATTATTTGTAAGGTTTATAACTAAGATCGTATTGTAGCTTTAACATCAAAGTACATTAATATTGCATTGAATAAATTGCTATTGTATGAGGAGGGTGGCGATGAAATGTAGATTGAAAAATGGGTAGCAAACTTTGAAAGTTTGAGAAGTACTGCCATACAAGCACTTGAGCTTCAGCCCCACGGTCTCTTTCACTGGCACGTTAATAGGATGAAACCGTGGTGTCAATATTCATTGCTCAGACTGAAACGACTCTCATCAATAAACAGAACGTGATTTAGATGAGAATATGTCAATTTTTTGTGTTAAGGTATCCGACTACCCCAAAATCATGATTTTTTTCAAAAATTGACAAAAAAGTTTTATGATTTTATTTTATACACCCTCTTATTAGCTAAATAAAAATACCCCAAGCTTTTTATTTTCCATTCACTAAAATAAAAACTACACGTCTTTTAGTAAAAGAACATGTCATAACTTTACACAAGATGTCAGACTTTAAAATGCGTTTCACTCGAAATGTGTTTTTTTCGAAAAACTCAAACGGGAACAGTGATTGCTCAAAACGTTTTGAAAATAATTTGCTGAAATTTATTGTGAATGTTTTGTGTAACAGTAAAATTGTTTTGACCTTCAGGTTTATCAATCGGTGTTTTATTTCAAGATTTACAGTCCTTTATGTGAATATAATCTCTCACTGTTTTTTATAAGCAATTTCATATAGTCACTAAGATAGAGTGCTCTAGTTTTTGTAAAAATTAAAATATCCATTATCCTGAAGGTCATTTCAAACATGAGTAACAAAGTAACGCGTTAAAATTGAAAAAATGAGAATTTGTTCATTTACTATTTATAAAGGGCGGGTCTCGTTTAAGTAATTTTTTTGTACACATTCACCAGTTTTTTCCCCTTTTAATAATAATAATTTTTTTTCTGTTTTCAATTTTACGACTTTTTCCTTAAAATGTACTAAATAAATCTAAAAATCCCCCAAAAAAACCCATATCTCCATTTTTTCATAAAAAAGTTGTCGGAAGTAGACGGATACCTTAATTACACCACTCTAAACGGTACCACCCATGGTCTGCTATTAATGATATGCAGCTTTCAGAACGAGGGGTGAATAGGTCACCTTTATGACTATGTCCGGTCGTACTAAACTGTGAAACCGGTTGTCAGGTTGCTGCAAGCAGCTGCTTAGCAATGTTTTCCGATGTCAAGCTCTGGTCTTTCTTCGTCGACAGAATGATATGTTGGACCTCACTTGACGTTGTACTCCTCGTTCGACCACCGTTAACCCTTTCTGCCGTTTGGAAGGCTCTCTAAGCACATGAAACTACACTTTAGTCCATTCCAAGTTCTTGTACAGCACTCGTCAAATTTTGAACCTCTTCACGCTTACCAATTATTCTACCCTGCATAAGGACAACTTGATGGATTTGGTAACAATTAATTATCAATTTAGCTTACAGGGAATGTTCAAAAATACGACTTTCATTCTTCTTTTTGAGCAACCTCAGGACTGAACGCACATATTCTACGCCTTTGCGTGCCGTGACAACCCGTCTCGTGTCATAGGGTTCATATTTGCATATGTATCACCTTTCTATTGAACTGTCTTTCCCCTGTACTAATCATAAAATGCCCTTTTCAATAATTTTATGGTTGCATGTTGAAACATACAGTTGTTGTTTACGTTTTGCATGTTGGTATATATACACATTTAGACATTTTTTATTGTATAACACACATTTCTTTAAAATTTTATAATTGCAGTTGTCTTCAAACTCGACTCATGGAACCCTTAAAACAATAAGGGGTTTTCATGGAGCCCTATTCTACCATTAGAGCAACATATATCTTAATACAAAGCTTCTCAAACTTTCAATACTTACGACCTAGTTTTCTATCATAATTTTCATCGCGCCCCCTCCATAAAATAATACATACAATAGCAATGTTTTGAATTCAATAATAATGCATTTGAAGTAAAGCTACAATTCGTTTTTAATTATAAACCGTTAAAATTATCAAAATATTAAATTTTATATATGACAAGCTTATGGAAGTCACTAGTAATTAATAATCTTGCTCTTAACTTCATATTGATAAAAAAAATTAATTATCAAACACATTGTGCAGTACTGATGCATTTATAAGTAGATTATATCAGTGTAAATGTGAATTTTACTTTTATTAAGTCAGAATGTATTTTAATTTGCTTCCTTTAAATAAATTTGTAATTTTTAAATCTTTTATTTTCGATATGCTCGCGCCCCCTTGTAAAGTTATCATGGCCCCTTAGAGAGGTGCACCCCACAGTTTGATAAACGCTGTCCTAATAGAATGTTTAACGTATATCATAATGATAATATATACGAGGCATATCCAGAAACTATAAGTTCCGTTTCTATTTATATCCGCTCCAGCGCAGCGATCGCAGTTCCGCGCATGCCCGACAGACGCTCAGTATCAAGGAGAAGAAGCATGCGTCATTTTTAGATCACTGTCAGCCACGTACGCTTTGTTGTGCTTGTTTACAATGTCGGTGTTGATTGAAAATCCCGCTGCGTGCGAAATCAAAGAATGCTAAGAAAATGAAACCAATCAAAATTTATCGGCAAATTTGTGAATTTACGGACAAACCCTATTTGGCTGGGACGTGTTTGGTCATCCTTCGTTCAGCCCTGACCTCCTAGCGATTTTCATCTTTCTTACATCTCAAGTCTTTCCTTGCCGATAAACACTTCAACAATGACAAAGAGCTAAAAGAAAATGTTTCCAACTGGTTGAAGACACAGGCGGCAACCTTCTATGAAGAAGGCATAGAAAAACTTGTGCCACAATATGATACATGCCTGCAAAATTTCGGCAGTTATGTGGAAAGGTAGTTTAAGAGTTTTACATTTTTGTCCAATAAATGTTTTTTCTGTATCTGTATACAATTTATTTTTATTACCAAACGGAACTTAGTTTCTGGATATACCTCGTATATATTGATATTATTTACATGTTATGTAAAAACAATTACAAATATTATATTTGTTCTGTTAATAATTTTTAATATATAATATCAATATAATTTACTCATTCGAATCAATTTTGCAGACAAGCTTTTTTTTTTTTTTGACCAGTGAAACCCCAAGAAATACCTCGTAGGTTCCATGAAACACAATTTAAAGATCCTTTGTATAGATTTATCATTTAAATAAAATATCATTCCATATAATATATAAAACAAGTCATTCAATTGTTCAGATCATTCAGAAATCGTAAAGAGAGTATGGCTTATAGTTTAAATAAATTATCTATATTATATACTGCAAAAAATTATCGTTCTTGGTAATAATTTTACGAATAATTAAATCATTCAGACAAATTTATGTTTACAAAATATATCATTTAATTTGCACAATAGCATATTTCAAATTACTCTAAAACTCAGTGGCGCAACTGCCCATGAGAACAAAGGCCTACTGTATCCAACTCAGTTTTCGTTACGTTGGAGGCTAAGATGCATGAGTAGATATTTCGATCATGTGGTCAATCTGACGCGAAACTTCCTGTGTTTAGTTCCCAAGCAAACCCGGTACACATTTATCCACTGAAGGGATGAAATGCTGAGTCGACTTTGTCCAGCCCGGAGTTCGAACCCCGGATCTGTGGCGTGGAAGTGCGATAGGCTACCACTCTCAGCTCAATTATTCTGAAACCCACAAAATTTGTAATTAATTCTAGAGCAAAATTTTCCTTCTCTTGAATATATATTTGAAAACATGAGTCGAATCTGTTCACATAGAAAAGTAAGAGAAAAATACTTGTATCTAAAGATTAACTCACTATCGTATATCTTTCAAAATATGTGTATAGACAGACATTGCCTATCACATTCAATAACATTTACTACGCAGTATGCATTTTAGCTCTTTTATTCCCGTTGACTACAATTTTGTCGTAACAAACGTATAATTTTCAGAAAATATTTAAGGTGTTTTGTCCTTTGAAACAGAATAAATAAGAATTCGAACAAAATTAGTTATTTATCCAAAGCCTTTTACACTCCGGCATTTTCGACAATACAAAAAATAAAACAAATCTAATGAAATTGCATTGCATTAGAAGTTATTTTTCACCTAAAAGAGACATGTATTAATTACTCTCTTGGATACAACATGAAAGAATTCTTCATTCCGGAAAAGTGAAGCAGGAATGTATCTAGAATATTTCCACTTATGAAAAATTTCAATAATGTTTCGTTAATAGAAATAAGGATTAATGAAACAAATTATTTTACAACTGAATACATTTGCATCAACGTTTACAATATTGAGGAAAACAATTTTAAGCAAAAGTAGTTAAAATAATGTTTTATTTACTTGTTTATAAGAATAACTTATAAGTTTAAATTTTGATATACTTTAAGATTCCTTTCTGTTAAATTTCCAAAATTGGAATTAGCCAATATTCTTTTCATCCATAAATCTAAAATTTGAGTTCAAAATATTTATATTTAAATATTTTCATCCAACAATGGAGATAAAAACAAAAAAACATTTTATAAGTTCAATAATTCTAGAAGAATTCAGGTAAATTAGAAATTACCTTGAGTAATCACTACAGAGGTTAGCATTAATATTAAAAGAAAATAAATAACCTAAATAATAATTTGATGCAACTTAATTATCATTATAATAGAAATTAGATCCTTGAGCTTAAATTAGAAATTAGATATTTAATACCTTTTCATTAAATTATTTAACCACATACTTCATAATAACATGGGAGACAGTGATTTTATTTACTTTAAGGATATAATAATGAACATACATTGAAACTGAAGTAAATCTGTATAGTAAGTAAATAAAATTAATCATTGTGTGTGTGCCCCTTACTAAAAAAAAGTTTGATTCTCTCATCATTCTCAATTTTAAATGAATTTTTTTAAAAGATATCATTTACCATTTGATTTTTAAAATTTCAAGCAGTTATAAGTAGAATTTTGATAAAGTCTGATAAAAACATGTCTTCTTACAAAGTTTTTGACAAAATTTAAGCACTTAAATTTTTAATTCAGAAATCACAAGCAGAACAAATTTTTATAAAAACTTAAAGTCTCTGTAAAATACATTGATTTCATTTCAAAATTCTTTAAACATTTTTATTGTATTTTGCTAAGAAAAACTAATACTTTATCAGAATTCGTTATTCATATGTTGGAAGAAATTTTCAATGTTTAAAAATGAACAATTTTTTAAAAAAATTGTATCACTTTTTTATTGAACTGTCGCTTTTTTTATGAAAGACAGTGCTTTATAAAAAAATATTGCAAGTTGCACAGTTCAAGACACATGAACACAAAAACCTTTTTGATATATTTTATTTAAAAAATAATTTATAACATTTCATTTACATCTTAAGTCGCCCTTATATTTCCAAACTATAAAGTAAATTAATGTTTGAAAGCATTTCGTGCAAATTGTTGATTATTTTTATTATTTAATTGTGCATTAATTACTAAAAATATATTATATAAATCTAAAATTGCATTGCATTTTTATTATTGCACAGGCATAAGAATTTTAACTTGAGTGTATAAAATTCAAACCCTCCGAAACATTAAAATATTTTACAAATGATTGTCAAAATTAAAATAAAAATATAATAAACATTAATTATCATTAACACAAGAAAATAAAAAACCTGTATTTTCTTATATTTTGTTTTTAAAACCTTACTCAAATTTTCATGTTTTTTTAATCTAAAAACTAAAGTTTGCATTTACTTATTTTCAATAAGCCTATTTAAATACATAAATCCCAATTCATTATTATATTATTGTTATTCATATGGGTTTTTAACTGAAAAACTTAGCTCAAAAGATCCAAAATTCTTTTTTAGCATTTATTTAGAAATATGATCTTTCTGTAGCATAAATTTAATAAAGAAATGCAAAAAAAAGTGAGTGAATTTATTATATGGCTTTGTAACCATGGTAACTCGAATGCTTGAATAGAGAAAAAAATAGTGCTATTGCAAAATTTAAAGGGGAAAAGTGAGTGAACTTTTATGTACTTTACCTATCTTTAAAATCGTAGGGTTATTTATATTTAAGTAGCTAATATACTCGTTTTTAACACGGGTGAATTGAAAAATGAAACAATAAAATTGAAAAATAAAACAAGTTTTTAATGAGTTGATTTTACGTGAATTGCGAATTAAACAACAAAAGAAGCTTTTTGCGTATCTCAGCTGAACAAAAAATAATACTTGTTAAATTTTAAGTCTGTAGATATAATATCTGATAAAAAAATAATTTTCTTTTTAAAAATTTATAATGGCCTCGTAACACCCTTGTGGGTCAATTTTTGAAAACACTTTCCTAAGCTGATCTTGGCTCAGCAAAAGTAACATATTGTTACAAATTTTGTGTCATGAATGCTGAAAATAGTGTAAATAATTTATACCTGGATGTGTAATACGTTAGCATTATTTTCTGTTGTATTTATTTTTCGTTAAAATTGTGATATTCGGAAGCAACGTCGCTCCTTACATTATAAAGGTGATTTAATGTAGGTGATAGATCCAATTTGGCATCCTTTTTGTCGACAATGTTGGCAACTTGGCGATTGATTGAACGGGGTAGAAGTTGATATGATGTAGCACCACCTAATGAGGAGATGAAACAAAGAGAATAGCACAAAATCCTTTACCACAAAAAAAAAAATACATATACATGTCAATTTTCATACTGATTAGTTGAACGGTGTTAGAGTAAGTGAGTTCATACATACGAACATCCATTTATATGTATATATAAATATGACTCAATTACTAGCATAGGTAATGAGTGTTCATTTCGTGTATTTTGATGGATTTTTACGAAGAGCAAAATAAGCATCAATCTTCATTTGATCATTTGAGAAACATAAGATAAAACAAGTAATATATATATATATATATATATATATATATATATATATATATATATATATATATATATATATATATATATGTCATATATATATATATATATATATATATATATATATATATATATATATATATATATATATATATATATATATATATGTCATGATTTTAAAGACAGAATCAGATTAAAGTTTAAAAAGAAAGGTATTTATTCGATCGAGTCTACATCAGTTCTGACGCTAAAGGCAGAGAGGAAAAAGCACGCCATGGTGGGGGGCCATGGTGGGGGTTCCACGTGAAATACACGTGAAAAACATCTGGTGAATGTCCCTGCTTTGAAGATGGTGTTTGCAAGTTAATACTGACATATATGTTGACTATTAAATCTAACGAACCTAGAATTAGACATATTTATTGCCTAGGCCATATGTTCGGAAGAGAATAAATGGGCGATTAGTTTGATACTTGAATATGAGAACGTAGACAGATGGAGTCAAGTGCTAGATAGGGAATTTAATTTTTAATCTAATTTAATTATCCTTACATTTGCCCCCCAATTTTAAAAGGGAGTCATGGCGTGGTTTTTTTTCTCTCTTTACAAACTTAATCAATTTTCAACAAACACAAAACAATACATAGTTATTTAGAAATACATATTAAACACAGTAGAAAATTTTAAGCAATAGTAATTCTAAAATCAAAAAGCAATACAATAAACGAAACTATAACAACAAACACAGTAAGGACAATTCCAACTTATGAATTGATAAACATGACTTTCCATACATATAAATGAAGATTAGCTTGTTCAAATCTATTCGACATCTAGAATAAGAGCTCACGTTTCCTCCTATTCCTTCATAATAATAGATTCGTATTATAGCTGGTAGATATTTTATAAAAAATTATGTTGGAAAATAATATATCAAACAATAAGATAGTAAATATAAAAATACATGAAATCATACAAATGTTAAAATAATAATTTTGTATAAAAATCTACTCTGGTATTTCGAAGGAATCGCACGAACTTTCAAAATTTCTAATGAATTTTTGGATGGGTATTTCAGGCTATATTTTGGAAAAAGTCTGTAGATCTTCAAATCGAATATCATTTTTAATAATGGTTATAGGTTGCTTTAACTTTTCTTCATCAGCATCTAAATTCTCTTCTTGCTTAATTTTATTTTCGTTCTTTGCTTCCATTTTTGAAGTATGATTTTCTGATATTTTGTTAGGAGAAGAGGATGATTCTATTTCTTTAGAGGTAAGAGCGATGTTCTTTCAGGGATTACTAGCACGTTTCTATTTCTTCCGTACCATTTTTTATTCCGGCAATCCGACGTCTTCATATATAGGCATACGGCGTAGTCGACGTTCCATAATATTCTCCATATCAGTTATTACAGTCGCTGGCGTTAGTTTTTATTTTAAGATTATTTTATAAAAAAAAAATTATTATTATTATTATTATTATTATTATTAATTTTTTTACGTTAATATTTGAAATCCCCTCGCAGATAAAAATCCTGCCGCCTTTAATTCTGTCATGATTTTAAAGACAGAATCAGATTAAAGTTTAAAAAGAAAGGTATTTATTCGATCGAGTCTACATCAGTTCTGACGCTAAAGGCAGAGAGGAAAAAGCACGCCATGGTGGGGGTTCCACGTGAAATACACGTGAAAAACATCTGGTGAATGTCCCTGCTTTGAAGATGGTGTTTGCAAGTTAATACTGACATATGTTGACTATTAAATCTAACGACCTAGAATTAGATATATTTATTGGCTAGGCCATATGTTCGGAAGAGAATAAATGGGCGATTAATTTGATACTTGAATATGAGAACGTAGACAGATGGAGTCAAGTGCTAGATAGGGAATTTAATTTTTAATCTAATTTAATTATCCTTACATATATATATATATATATATATATATATATATATATATATATATATATATATATATATATATATATATGTAAGGATCAAGTGTTATCCACTTGAAACCACCAGCATGGCGTGCTTTTTCCTCCCTGCTCTCAGTGTCAGAACAGATGTACAAATGAAAGAATAAAGGTCGTCTTTTCCCTTTTCTAACTTTAATCTGATTCTGTCTTAAAAATCATGACATAATTAAAGCCGGCAGGATCTTTGTTCGCGATCTTAATGTAAAAAACTAATATTTTTTATAAAATATTTTAATATAAAAACGAAAGCCAACTGCAGTAATAACTGATATGAAGAATTTTATGGAAAACTGACGGCACTCTACATTTGTTAGCTGAGGACGTTGGGTTACCAGAATTAATCTATGGTACGGAAAAAAACGCGCTAGTAATCCCCGGAAGAACATCGCTCTTAACACCGAGAAGAATGCAGTGTTTACCACCAAACGTTATTTCTACCGTTGCTAAAGAGACCAGCAAGTTTACCATGAAAGAACCAACTTTCGAATGGCGAAAAAAGAAACAAAACAAAAAGAGAACCGTGAATTCCCCAACTCAGGGATGAAAGACGTCAATCCCTTGCACCAGAATATTAATAAAAAAAATGTTCTTCTCCGAATAGTATTATGATTTAGCTCTAGTGATACAATGATGGAAGGACCAATATTGAAAGAAAAATAAAAGGAAAAAATCTTTTTCGCCTGAAAATCTGCACGGTAATACCGTGAAATGACCAACATCGCATGCCATAGTGAAATACCGATATCAAAATAAATAAAATTTTACTAGTGAAAATAAAGTGACATCAACCTCCGGATTACCGTTCACCAAGGGTTTCTGCCGCTGCGAAGTGGAGGTCAGTTAGATTATATATTTCCAATTGTAGTAACATTGAAGTAACTGAGTTTTGTTGAACAGAACTTTGCGAAAAAGAATGATATGTGATATGATACGATATTTAATTTTTATAATATAGTTATGTTATAAGTGAGATATTTTCTTTATATTTTAATTGAGAAAACAAAGTATATAGGTTTAGTCATACAAAATTTTGAGAAATTTTAATATACTTCTCATAATTTTATCTTAAGATGTCGAATGAGTTAAGAGTTCTGATAGAAATTGGTGTTTTAAAGTGAAAGATATAAATTAAGTTTTTAGAAAAATGACTAATGAGAGAACTAATACTAGAGATATTGATTTTTATAAGAAACAAAAGTAAAGTCAAGTTGTATTCTTTTTTTCTCCATTGAATTCAATTGTTTTGTTAACTATTTTATTCAGCAGTAATCTTATTGCATGTCATTTAATTTTTTTTATTTTGAAATTGTGTGTTTTGATATACCGGCCATATATCAGGATTCACTATTTCTCGAAATTTTCCTTATCTAAAATTAAAATTAATTTAATAACTTGAAGCTTATTTTTGGATATTACACAATGGATAAGCGAGAATACAATCATTATACACTGCTGGACAATTGCTAGGACGGATAACACTATCATCCATAGCAACCACAAAATGAAAGGAAGCAAAATGTGGAAAATTAGAATAAGTGCGGGATATTAGTAAGAAGAAGTATGAGGATGCAAATTTTTTTTCCACTTCTGTTCATCACGTGATAGCGTTCATAAGAGCTTTTAAAGGTTTTGATGCGTGTGGACAGTTGTTGTTTCAAGTCAAAGCTTTACAGGAAAGATTTAATAGACGAACTTGAAATTTTTGGCATGTCTTCCCGACATCACATAGAGGATTTTATGCGTGGCCGAATTATTGGAAAGATCGAAGAAGGGCGAAAAATAACAGATGTTGCCAGGGAGTTCGATATCGCTCACAGCGTTGTTTCTACGGCTGTGGAAGTCATTTAAAACTACTGGAATGTGTAGTAGACGGCACGGGGGAGGTCGTGTTAGAAGTACGACGCTTGCAGAAGACAGATATATCGTCCTATCAGCAAAAAGGAACAGGCGCACCACAGCTCAGCAGGTGGCAAATCAGTTTCTTGCTGCCTCAGGAAAGCAGATCTCCCGAAAAACTGCTGCCAGACGTTTGAGGGGAGGAGGACTATACGCACGCAGACCTGTTGTGTGTGTCCCATTGACCAGACAGCACCGTACTGCCCGTTTGCAATGGTGTCGTGAGCATCACAATTGGACTGAATAGAACTGGACATGCGTACTATTCTCAGATGAGAGTAGGTTCAGTCTGTCATCGGATTGTAGACGCCAATTGATCTGGCGCGAGAGTGGTACTGCTTATCGTCCAGAAAATATCCAGGAAAAGGACCGATATCCAACATGCAGTATCATGGTGTGGGCCAGCATCATGATCAATGGCCTCACGCACCTACGTGTGGTTGCGAATGGGACTATGACGGGCCAACGATACATTGATAAAGTTCTACTTCCTCATGTTCGTCTTTTCCGTGGTGCTGTCGGTGATAAATTTGTTTTTATGGACGACAACGCAACATGTCATCGAACACTCGCTGTTCAGGATTGTCTAGACAGCGGGGGTATTCAACGTCTCGTATGGCCAGCGTGTTCTCCAGATCTAAACCCCATTGAAAATGTGTGGGATGCTTTGGGGAGGCAAGTTGCTGGTCGAAACAATCCTCCGACAAACAAGAACACCCTCATCCGTGCACTCACAGAGGAATGGGATAAATTGCCTCAACAGCTGCTGGATAATGTTGTGCAAAGTATGGTACGACGTGTGGAATGTTGCATCACACTCCACGGTGGACATATCCCGTACTGATACCTTTCTTTAAGGTGCCTGCTGACTTTTAGATACATTGTTCCATTTCTCCGTACGCAGATCAAATGAACATTTTTTTTTCTTTCAGATGTTTCACAGCTTTTGTACTTTCCAGAACAATAAATATTCTTTATTCTAATGTCTGAACAGTGTGGCAACTATATTTTTATCCTACTAGGCCTCATGTCTCGCTTAATGTTATGCTACATAGCAATTTGTGATCCGTCCTTAGCAATTGTCCAGCAGTGTAATTTTGTATATGTCTCGAAACATTAAAAGGACAAACTTGTTTAGTTTGATATGTACACCTCTCATTGTTTCTTATCAGCATCCCTGAACATCTGTGAGTTGATGACGCAGATTTCTCAGAGATGTGTTCAAAATTAAGTAAGGTGATACAGTTTTTATTAGTGAATGTGTGATGCAAGAGAAACTCAAGAATTTTTGTCTATGAAACGTATTTTTAGAAGGTTACGGAAAGATTCAAAATATTGCATGCGATATTAAGTTACAATGAATATTGTGAAAAATTTTCAGAAATACTAAAAAGTTATTATTGAAGTGAGTCCACTTTTCCGACTCAAAATAATAAAAAGAGCTCATATATTCTTATATTCTTATAATTTTTATATTTTATAACGCATATGAAATAAAACATTGTTTATTGTGTTGGATAGTGCATAGAAGTTGTGTGTTATACACCGCTTTCATATTATTAATAATTTCATTTAATTAGTGTCTATATTTTTTTTATCTCTTTAAAAAATGTATTTCATATATGCAAAATGTGTGTAACAATATAAGGTATTTCTACGATGGCGCCAGAGTAGATTTTTATACAAAATTATTATTTTAACATTCGTATGATTTCATGTATTTTTATATTTACTATCTTATTGTTTGATATATTATTTTCCAAAATAATTTTTTTGAAAATATCTACCAGCTATAATACGAATCTATTATTATGAAGGAATAGGAGGAAACGCGAGCTCTTATTCTAGATGTCGAATATATTTGAACAAGCTAATCTTCATTTATACGTATGGAAATTCATTTTTATCAATTAATATGTTGGAAGTGTCCTTACTGTGTTTGTTGTTATAGTTTTTCATTTATTGTATTGCTTTTTGATTTTAGTATTACTACTGCATAAATATTTCTACTGTGTTTAATATGTCTTTCTAAATAATGTTATGTATTGTTTTGTGTTTATTGAAAATTGATTAAGTTTGTAAAGAGAGAAAAAAAACCACGCCATGACTCCCTTTTAAAATTGGGGGGCAAATGTAAGGATAATTAAATTAGATTAAAAATTAAATTCCCTATCTAGCACTTGATTCAACTTTCTCAGTTCCCATATTCAAGTATCAAACTAATTACCCATTTTTTTCTTCCGAACATATGGCCTAGCCAATAAACATGTATAATTCCAGATCGTTAGATTTAATAGTCAACATATGTCAGCATTAACTTGCAAGCACCCTCTTCAAAGCACCGATACTTACCATATGTTTTTCAAGTGTTATCCACTTGAAACCACCTCCATGGCGTGCTTTTTCCTCCCTGCTCTCAGTGCCAGAACAGATGTACAAATGAAAGAATAAAGATCGTCTTTTCACTTTTCTAGCTTTAATCTGATTCTGTCTTAAAAATCTCATGATATATATATATATATATATATATATATATATATATATATATATATATATATTTAAGTCAATTCCTACTTAGATCAACAAAGGAAAATTTATTTTAGCTACTTTTTTTTTTTTTTAAATAGTTACAATTAATATGAATATATATATATGCAAATGATATGATCAAAACTTTAAGTGGTAATTAATTTTTATTAATTAGCATTAAAATATTGCATTGTCATCGAAAACAATCTTGCTCTTAAAATTTCAGTTCAACTGAAGCTTTAAAACGTGAGAAAAAAAAACCTTTTCATGTTTTGATACAAATTGCTAAAATGGTCGCTAAGTCGCCAAAAAGGATGCCAACGTGGCTGTATTTGTAATTATTTAAATAATGAGGTGTAATAGAGTAATTTTTATTAAATATAATTAAATTACTGTATTGTCATCCAAAATAATCATGAATATAAAATTTCAGCTCAATTGAGGGTTTTAAAATGCATTTCATTAACGATTGAAAATTCCTCCAAGGTAAATATATATAGAGAGAGGGCGAGCTGATAGCAGGAATTGAATAATATACCGCATTTACTCGAATCTAAGAAGTCATCAATTCTAAGCTGCACCCCAAATTATCAAAATGTTTTTTGTAAAAAAAAAAAAAAAAAAAAAAAAAATGTTGTCATCGATTTTAAGTCGTAGCCAAAGTTTCTCTGCACGATCTAGGGAAAAAATATAAAAACGTAAAAGGTTCACCTTTATCCGATACTTAAGATACTTAATTTTCAAACAAAATGTAATAAGAAATAATAATAAGTTAAGGGGACACAGTACGATTCAATTAACCAAAATCGGTCAAAAAATCAAATTTCAATTTTTTAGCCTAAATTTTTTATATACTTTCTATATCCTCACAAAATTTGAATGCCTAAAAAAAAAAAAAAATGCAGAATTATGATAGCTTTTACGTTCGTTTTTATTCACATCCCTACGGCAAATCAAAACTTTAAACTGACGTATCTCAGAAAGGCAAAATAACTAGTTTGTCTTCATTTAAAATACTGAGGCTTTTTTTCTATTGCGCCTAACACTTTGAATTTTTTTTTACCTATTACCAATAGTACATGTAACAAAAGTTGGTATGCATTTTTCAATCAAAGCAATATTTATTTTTTTAAAAATAATTAAACTCAGAATTTATACATTTTTTAAGGAATTTTCAATAAAGATTCATAAAAAGAAGTATTGTACGAATACCAATCACGTTAATGCAAAACCCCCCAAAAACCAATTTATACATAGCTTGATGTACTTGTAAATCAAATTTCATGCATGTACGTCAATTTTTGTAGGAGGAGTAGCATTTTAAAATCACTTCAAAAATTTCAAGTTTTTTCCTTAAAAAATTACATGGCTAGCTTTTTATGAAATTTTGAGCGCAAAAATCTGTTTAACATAGGCAACCAAAAAATTTTAAAGATCCTTAAATTAAAAATTTTGCGTAAATCGTACCATGTCCCCTTAATGATTAATTTATTTCACCATCGTAGCGTAATGGAGAATATAAGAGCCACCCCCTACAAAGTCAGGTTTTGCGCCTCAAGCCTTACTTCGCATCAGCCAAGTTTAGGGTTCTAGAAACCTGCCGCCCTTCCTGCGAATCTGGGATCTAATTACGCCCCTGTTTACCAGTATTATAATTTTTTTAATACATACATGAACCTATAATTACTTTAAACGTCAGTATCATGTTTCGAAAATGATTCGTCTCTCAAAATGCCCCAGCTCATTGGTGCCGGTGTAGCCATGTTTCCTCCTGGTGCGCTCTTCAGTGCCATCCAATGCATTTGTTATGCAACATTTCTATAAAAAAAGGTAAAAGAATTATTAAAAACTGTTGAATTTTACAAGCAAAAATTATGTAATTTTACTTACGCCATCGACGTATATTTGTTTTATCCGTGTCAAATTTTCAGTGGCCACTGCTTTTTGTTACATTTTTTCTGCGTATAAATTTGCCTCTTTTTCTATAATACAGTCATAGTGAACTCGTATTGATGCTTTTACACATATATTTGATGGTTAGATGATTAAGAAATAGCGTATACAAAAAAATTTCCTAAATACCAGCAGACAATGATGTTCAGGAGAGACTGAATACAGGAAATAAACTGCGGAATAAGATAAGTCATCAATGCAAGTCATCAAAATGGACGGCTACAAGTTTCTTTTAGTAAAGGATAGAAACTCAATTTTCTGCATCCATTAAATGTTAAGCTATCGAATCTAAGTCACATCCGATTTTCAGTAGCATTAACACTGGAAAAAAGGATTCGAGTGAATATGGTAATCTGATAATTTATGTTTTGGCAAATGAAATTTTAGTGGCAAAACAAATTTATGAAAATTTTAAAATATTTATCAAATTCAATATCGAAGAGTTACATACTCATATGACTATAAAAAAATCATATATTAATATATATATATATATATATGTGTGTGTATATGTATATGTATATTTAAAAATAACTTTTTAAGTGATAAAACATGAAATAATGCATTTTCAATATTTGTTTAACTTTCTCTTCCTTTGTGTGAAACTTAAAAAATGGAATGAGATCTGCGCAAAACAAAATGTAAGAAAACGGTGGTTGAAACTCAAGAAGGTGAATTAAATTTTTCTTTCTCCTATATCTTTAATTTCTGAAAGGAAAGCTGAATATCAATTCATTCTACAACAATTTAAACAGTTTGATTAATAAAATAGTCATCACTTTCCCTTTAGATGTGTTGTTTCTTTCTCATACTTAGTATATTTGTTGATACTGATTGGTCAAATAAAGCCCCTCTAGAAAAATAGAATAATGATAAAATCTTCTGAATTAAAAATACTTTATAATAAACACCCAATTTAAAATTTTATTTTTAAATTTAAACGTTATCCCATCCATATTTAAATACCTGATAAATTTAGGGTTTATTTTTATCTTCAGTTTAAAGCTTTTACTGAATATTAATGCCCCTGATAGGCTTTTATGACTCCTTCGACAGAATCAAATCTCTTCCAAAATACCTACCGTGAGAGAAAACTAATTTTTGTTAATCCAGCGTTTCTCAAACTGTGGGGCGTCCCCCTGAGGGAGACGCGATAAAGCTACGAGGAGGGTGCGAGCATATCGAAAATAAAATGTTAAAAAAATTATTTACTGGAATGAAGTAAAACAAAATACTTTATGACGTAATGAAAAGATACACATTTACACATATATAATTTATATATTTCATCTGCGATATTACGTCATCAAAAATAAAAGCTTCTACTTCAAAACCTAATTAGATATTTTTGATACCATAACCAAATAAAAAACATTTGATTTGGTAAATCAAATGTAATCAAATTAAAAACAATTTTTTAATTACGTTTTCTTTTCAAACATAAAATACTACTCTTTCAGAGAAAAAACAAAACCCAGACCCATAATCAAAAAAATTTTAGAAAGATCAAAAAATCATCACTGTTTTTTTATTGAAATATTGTGCATTAGCTGTAGGCAGCAGATTGAATTTGCTGTGGTTTTACCTTCGAAATTACTTGTACGGTTAGTTACGTCCCTGCTCTTATACATTTGTTTTTTCATTTAGGGAAGTTATAAATAAACTATTTCTGCTGCGCTTTTATCCTTGTAAAATATTTTTTTATGATTTTTGGAAAAGCATACAGAGCACATTAAAAGATTACTTGACCAAGATTTATTTTAATGAGTATTCCCAATCATATAAAGCATAATGAAAAACGTTTTACACAATTTTTTTGAACATTCATATCGTATTAAATACACTTTTAATCCGGGAGCGGTCACACCGAGAACAGAGTGCACGAAATCGGTAATTCTGGCAAAATTGTTTAATTGTTACCAATGACCCTGACACTATCCTCCTATTCGACAGTCTTCACGGGAACTAAAATATATTTGTCATAAATCTCCCTCTTTTTTGGAAGTGATAAACGTTTCCTTACAATCTTAAGGTACTTTTTTTGACTGAGTTGCCGGTGCGATCACTTTTATTTCCGAAATATTTTCTGTGTTCATACTACACTATGAATTACTTAGTTATATATATATATATATATATATATATATATATATATATATATATGACAGGCCCCATGCCTGCTGGTAAAATGAGGAGATCATCATCTTCACAATATTCCTTTATTACGCTTTCATCATATATAATCTAACATGGCGGACCTTTTGCCGCGCAACCGGGCGTTACCAAATACAACATCGCGGCGAGGAGACACCAGCCAAGTCCTTCCTAGTATGCGTTCGCCTTCATCAGCGCTCGTTGCTCCTTTTAACAGGCTTGTTTACTCATAAATCCTTACGCGATGGTAAAGAGTTCGCTCTATTTTCATTTATTACTTCCTTAATTTTGAACCTAAACTTTTCAAACCTGACAAATTTCCCCCTCCGCTGAAGTCTGGCACAGCCAGATTGGCCATTTCTGACTGGCAAGTCCCCAGGGGAAAAAAATTATATTTCAATTATATCAAATTCCCCAAATGTAATAAAAATCTAGCAGATATAATAATTGTGTAAAAGAGTGGGCTGGTGAATCCTAACATGTACAAAAAAATAGCAATAATGAATAACAAAGTATCAAAAATTTGGTATAAAACTTTGTGTTACATAGAATTGTTTTCTGAAAAATATCACACATCTAATACTTCCACTATGACTATAATAATAATGAGGTTAATAAAAACAACATAAGAAAGATAATTCACATTCAAAAATATAGTAGTACTAAACAACATAACATAAGATCAAGTGAAATTCTCACTAAATGTGCATCAATAGTAAACAATGTTAATAAAGTGATAAATGTTGAAAAGTTACAAGTACTTCAAAATTGTATTGAATGTTGGAATAATGAGTACATAAATACATAGAAGAATAGGTATAGAGTAAATAACATGAGTTTAGGAATAATGGTAAAGTAAATACATAGATATAAATACATAGCAAAATGTGTTTAGAATAAGGTAAATACATAAAAAGAAGAGATATAAAATAAGTAACAGCAAAATGAGTTTAGGAGTAATGGTAAAGTAAATACATAAAAAAACATAAAACTAACATCAACATGATTTTAGAATAATGGTAAAGTGAGTACATACAAAGAATAGATATAAAATAAGTAACAGCAAAATGAGTTTAGGAATAATGGTAAAGTAAATACATAAAAAGGACATATAAGAGTAACTAACAGCAACATGATTTTAGGAATAATGGTAAAGTAAATACATAAAACAGACATACAAGTAACTGCAACATGATTTTAGGAGCTCCCAAAAAAGAAAAGATTACATAACTATAACACAGAAATTTATCAAAATAAACACGACATCAACATTATATCAAAATATCACTAGAAATATAAAATGCAAAGAAAAAAATAAGGGTATTTCAGATATATCAAGTACAGGTAAAAGTTCAATCAATGTAATGTAATGTTTCACAGTCCTGTCTTGGAAAAATCATAGTTCAATGTTCATCATCCAATTATTGTTTATCACACAGTTCTTTTGTTTATTATTAGAATCTCTACTCAATCAACTCATTTCAAAAACATACAACCATAATAAAATCTTCATAACATCACATACTATATTTTAACTTTCAGAATATACTCTGATCACAAATAATCACAATGAAATTACTCTAACACAATGTATCGTAAAATGACCTCATCACAATGTTTTCATACAGTCCATAATTCAGTTATTTTTTTTTTTTTAATAGTCTTCAATAATGTGTTCATTATGAATAAAGATACAATACAAATTCAATTACATTAAATGTTGATTTTCATAATGTAAACAAGTCT
Organism: Trichonephila clavipes; assembly: GCA_019973935.1. Taxonomy (NCBI): domain Eukaryota; kingdom Metazoa; phylum Arthropoda; class Arachnida; order Araneae; family Nephilidae; genus Trichonephila; species Trichonephila clavipes. The sequence continues at coordinate 134,034 of BMAU01012426.1, forward strand.
TAAATTCAAATTTTAAACACAACTTTTATTATTATTATTTTAATAACAATGCACTTCTTTTAAAATTACAATGCACTTCTTCCCCCCCAAAGTTTGAGAAAACAAACTCTATAACAAATATAAATAAGAATTTAGCATAATTGGAAATTGGATTTTGAATGAAATGGTTTTAATCTTGTAGAATGAACAATATCTGTTAATTTTCCTGTATATTGATTTGGTTTATCTATTTCATAAGTAACATTTGAGAGTTTTCTGACAACTTTAAAAGGACCATTATAAGGAGATTGAAGTTTACATGAATTAGGGTATGAGAAATTTTGATATAAGACTAAATCTCCAACTTTAAATTTTGCATCAACATAATGTCTATCATACCTTTGTTTATTTATCTTATGATGCTTAATTGTTCTGTTTACTGCAATTTGTCTAGCTTGTTGTATAGGTGGATAGTTTAATTTTACTTGATTAGGTAATGGCGAATCATATGGCAAAGTTCCAAACATTAAATATGCAGGTGGAAAGCCAGTAACATCATGTGGCGAGTTATTGTATTCATATGTAACTTGTTCTAATAATTTTGTCCAAGGAGTTTTTGTAGTTGAATTAACTTTACATCTTAATTTTGCTACTAATGTCTGATTAACTCTTTCATTCTTTCCATTGCATTGTGGTCTATTTGCTGAAGTTAGTAATTGTCTAATATTATGATGTTTTAAGAATTTCTTAAATTTAGATGAAGTGAATGCAGCATTTCTATCACTTAAAAGTTGTTTTGGGCATTGAATTGAAAAATTTGTTTTAAGCAATTTGTATAAGTTTCAGAAGTGACACTTTTGGATGGAAATGTCCAAGCATATCTGGTAGCATGATCCAGAACAATATGCAGGTATTTTTTTTGTGAATTATGATAATTAAATCCTCCTACAGTGTCTAGTGAGATCATTTCAAATGGTTCTTCTGCTACAGGAACTTCTTGCAATAATCCATACTTTTTTTGTGTAGACTTTTATTCAATTGACATGTTTCACAACATTTAACAAAATTTGAAATGTCTAATATAATGTCTTTCCAGTAGTAAATTGGAGAAATTAATTTTAACATCTTTTACACCTGGGTGACCAAATTGTTCATGTGCAGTTGTAATTAATTTTTCTCTCAAAGATAACGGTACTACAATTTTAATTAAATTCTTTTTCTTAACTGTTAATACATCATTAATTTTTATATATTTTGGATCATTAATGTTCTCTGAATTTTGGTATTTAATAATTTCATCAGTATTTAAAAAATGACAAATGGGTGATATATAATGGCATACAGGGTTCCTCGACAACATGTCTGCTTCAACATTTAATTTACCTTTTATATAAACTATCGAATATTCATACATATTACATCTATCTACAAAATTGCATGTCTACCTACACAAGAAAATGAATGTGCGTGTACAACAAAAACATTTTATAATTAAGATAACATAAAAAAAAATCATTTATTTTGATCAAATATTTTTCAATTTGAAAGATAAAAAAAAAAAATGTGACAAATATCAAATAAAAAATTTTAATGAAAGTTATATTCTATAACTACCTTATGTTTTCAAATGTTATTCAAAACATATCTACAACATTAATTATCACTTAATATATCAAAAAAAAAAATTGTAAATATACAGATTTATAAAAATATATGTGCATAAGAATTCAAACATCGGAAAAAAAAAAAATTGATACACACCTGCAAGAATTATACATCATTTCTCATCAAAAATTATTTCTTTCATATTTTGGAATATTTAGATGATTCCAAGTCTTGACTTAGAGACTAATCAATGATAAGTTCAGTATCTTCTAAATCAGAAAAATGTTTATTCATTTCTTCGATAAACTTATCTACTTTTGTCACAGGACGTGTCTTTTTCTGTTCACCTTTAAACTTTCTCTTAAGCCCCCAACGTTTTATCTGGTTAGGAGATGAAAAAGGGGTAAATTTCTCTGGTGATGAAAAGAATTCCTCATCATCATCCCACTCAAATTTTGCTTTTTTCCATTGTTCGTCTTTTTGATATTCCAAACATTGTTTATCAAAACATTCAAGAAAACTCTCCAAACTACTAAACTTATTAAGATCAAATTCAGGAAAAAAGAAAGTTTCCCTGGATGTGTTGACTGGTGACTCCTGCCGGAAAGAGTCGTCTTCCATGGTAGTATCGTTTTCAATGCAGTCGCTCGTTCGAAAAAAAAAAATTGTTGAAGTTCATTCCATTGGTTTCCTCGCGTATTTTTCGGTACTTTAAATCATCCTGCCGGCTCTTGACAGGCCCCAGGCCTGCTGGTAAAATGAGGAGATCATCATCTTCACAATATTCCTTTATTACGCTTTCATCATATATAATCTAACATGGCGGACCTTTTGCCGCGCAACCGGGCGTTACCAAATACAACATCGCGGCGAGGAGACACCAGCCAAGTCCTTCCTAGTATGCGTTCGCCTTCGTCAGCGCTCGTTGCTCCTTTTAACAGGCTTGTTTACTCATAAATCCTTACGCGATGGTAAAGAGTTCGCTCTATTTTCATTTATTACTTCCTTAATTTTGAACCTAAACTTTTCAAACCTGACATATATATATATATATATATATATATATATATATATATATATATATATATATATATATATACTCAGGACCATTGAAAATAGCGACCCAAGAAGAAAGCATCGGGTTGAAATGAAATTTAATACACATAATGACACAGATGAGAGATTCACTTGATCTCAAAAACAAGACAATTAAACGAATACAACGACACAAATACTGAACAATTTCAATAGCGTGTTGGACCACCTCCATCTGCAATACATGCCACCACATGGTCCGGCATTGAGTTGATTAGACACCTTATGTTGTTCTGAGGCAGATGGGCCCACAAATTTTGAACAGCCAAGACTAAATCATGTACAGAGTGACACGATGCCATCTGCCGTTTTAGCTTATCCCAAACATTCTCTACAGGGGACAAATCGGGGGAACGGGCCAGCCATGGAAGAGTGTAAAAATGACGTAGGAAGTCTTGAGCAACTCTTGCTGTATGCGGACGAGCATTATCTTGCTGGAAAATTGAACCTGGGAGACCATTTACTAAAGGTATTGCATGGGGTCGAAGAATACCATCAACGTAACGTTGGCCCGATAAGGTTCCACTCATCATAATTAAAGTGGACAGGCTATCATAGGCTATGTACCCCCCAGACCATTACACCAGCTGTGCGGGAAGTGTGACGTAGAACAGTGTGGGGGGAATTGCACCACTCACCAGGGCGCCTCATCAACCGAACACGGTCATCATCTGTCCCCAAAACAAACCGGCATTCATCACTAAACACAACCTTTTGCCAATCTGTGGCATTCCACATTGATCTGGCTTGACACCACTGTAGACGCAGTTACCGATGTTCCGGTGTTAAAGGGAGTGCACGGAAAGGGCGCTTGGATTTAAAATTTGCTTCTGCAAGGTGTCTGGAAATTGTTTGTAGAAGAATTGCTACGCCTACGTCTGCTCGCATCGTTGAACAAGTCACTGTGGGGTCCACAAGTGCTTGCCGCATGATCCTTCGATCCTCTGTCCTCGTATTCTCCCTGGTCTCTCCAGGCCCGGTTTTCCGCGCATGGGTACCTTCTCGTGTCCACTGCTCCCAAAAATTTCTAACGGCACACTCCGAACGATGCACCTGGCCAGCAACACGGCGCGTTGACCAGCTTGCAGTTTTCCTCCCGTTGATCAGGCCTTTCTCAATCTTTTTAACTGTGAGAAATGTCTTCTAGCACATTTACCTGGCATGTTTCGCCTACCAAATTCTTCCTACAATCGGCGGGTAATCGTGACGTTTATGAATCATCAAATTCGTGGTGGCTTACATAGCACCCTCTTCCTGATTGTAGCGCCACCTCGTCGTGTACGAGTATGCGTATTGGCACAAAACTTGGATCATTTGCATATCACATTACGCTGGCTGTACTTATTTGCAAAGTTTCGCGATTGTACTTAGCTTCCTACTTGGGTCGCTATTTTCAATGTTCCTGAGTATATATATATATAAAGAAATGGGCATCTTTGATCTCTATTGCAAGAAGTTAAAACTGATAAAAAATGGGATGGACCTGCTGAAATGTCTAGAAGAATCCAGAGGATTTTGAAATTGCCAACATGGTTGCCAAAGTTACCAAATTGGTGGTAAACTTGGTTGTTCTATAGGGTGCCAACTTGGCTGTATCGCCAAGATCTCGCCAAGTTTCCATTGAATTACCATAATAACGTAAGGTACGTCGTTTTGATTGAAACATTATTATAATGTAGGGGGCAGCGTTGCTTGCAAATATATTAGAATTTTGACTTAAAATAAATATAACATAAAGTAATATAAATGTATTACCCATACAAATACAAATTATTTACATCATTTGCACAAAATTCGTAACAATATTTTTTTCTCTATTTTACCATTAAATATCAATACAATTTTTCTGACATTGTTAAAATTTAAATAATTTTTGTTTTTTTCAATTTTAGTAAGTTATACTCATATGTAAAACAGAAAAAGTATTTGTACCAAACAATATATCAATTTTGATTTTTAAAGATACTTTAAAATTCGTCTTTAAATAAAGGAAGCAAATACCTCTAAGTCAAACTGCATGTTCTTAAAATAAACTGGCCTACTAATTATTTTCAGCTTGTTTAAAGTGAAGCTACTTTTGTATTATTTTGTAATTTTATTGATTTAATTTTGTTATTTTTGGTTTTTTGATTTTATAACTACATTGTTTTGCTCATATTACTTCACTGTGTTGGTTTTGTTATTTAATTGTTTAGTTTTGTAGTTTAATTATTTAACTTTATAACAAAACTGTTTGTTTTTGTAATTTCATTTGTTTCGCTTTTTTTTTCTGTAATTTATCCTGAATTTTATTTATTGTATTTAGTTTGTTTTCCCTAATCCTTTAAACTTCATGAGATACTTCTGAATCATGGGAATGTTTTTTTATAACAAAAAATGTTGTTACTCTGTATTGCTGTTTAAATATTTACAATTTTATTTCGAATTGTAATTTCGAGAAAAATTAAAAGTTTTCTATTATTTTCACATTTTATTTATTAAATAAATTTAAGTATACAGTAATAACTATACGCTTGGAAAATTATATTTCTTTAGCACCAAACTTTAACCAATAAATTATATGTTAAATCTTAAAAATTGTGCTTAAAAAATACTTTAATATATATAAAAAATGAATTAAAAATAAAGCAGACTACAAAGTTTAAAACGCAACAGGTAATTTGATATTAAATTATGCAGCAGAGCTTAAATGCTATCAATATTTCTTTATGAAAAAAGAAAACTGAATATATTTCCATAAATGACTTGTAATAAATTCTTAAGTAAACAAAGGAATAATCAATTTCATAAATAATTGAAAGGTTTAGTACAAGATAATTGTAAGTTTTTACGGTATTACTATATGGATATTTTCATGCTAATTAAATTATGATTTATTTTCATTCATTATCAATGTTATTTCTCTGATATTTATATTTTAAGCAGAAATCAGAAAGCATGGAAAAAATGACGAATTTATATTAATATTTCAGAAAATAATTTAAAAGGAAAAATATTCATTTGTAACAGAGTTCTTTAAGCAACGAATAAATCTATCCATCACATTATTTATTGATTTATTCTAACCTTAAAAGCATTGCTTCTAAAGACATTTCCGTATTACTCGTAATTTTAACAATGAATAATGAATCGGGAATTTTCCAATGAGATCCTTCAAAAGCAAGTTATTCAATTTTAAAAGCAATAAAGGCAACATTTACGGAAAGTAACCTTTAAAATAATTTCGACAGAATCATTCTCTCATTTGCATAACAAGAATCAAAGCGAACCGCTGAATTCTTCAACAATGTGCAAACCATTTCCTCAAACTTAAAAATGTAAAATGGGAAAACAGCATGAATGGAGTGTTTCCGAAATGGTCGCTTTTCTCTGGAAGTCTTCCTATGCTTTCCAAATCTTCATTATGGAGGCTTTTTTTTATTTTTGAAAATTATTAAAGGGAGCGAATAATGGTATAATTATGCAAACATGAGAAAACTTACCGAAGACAATTCATAAGATTGAACATTTTGGAATATAAAACTTATATTTTACTAACGGTGGAGTAAAAAAGACGCTTGAATATTCTGGAAATTATTATTAAGCTACACTTTATAGAATGTGGATGTTATGATAAATATTTCAATGGAAAAAAAATAGCAAGTCTTTTACTTACTGCATAAAATTTTGTTTCTGGTTTCAATGAATATATATATATATATATATATATATATATATATATATATATATATATATATATATATATATATATATATATATATGTCTGTTTGTGTGTTGTATGTGTGTCCACAGCAAAATAACTGAGAAGGTTTTAATTACTTGTGAACTTTGTCAATTAATGATGAATATAATTTCGAACACATATTCAGGAATTTAAATATAAAATATAAATGTTTGATACAGCCTCTTGTCACAACTTTTCTAAATAAATTCTAATTATCTTTATACGATTCTCTGTGTATATGAAGATCACCATTCCATGATGAATTGTTTCAAAACTTATATTTTTCTATCGAAGATATGAATATTGCCACTTTCAAAACTGGCTTCGATGAAGATTTATAAATAGGTTATTAATGCTGAGATTACAATAACTTTGACTTCAATTTAAATTTATGCAGAAAATTTATGAATGAGGTTTGATAACCAATCACTTGTTATCTAAAATATTAATTCAGTATAATGTGAAATCATGTCCTTTGAATAATGTCTGGTAAAGCAGTAATTTAATTATGGGATTATCCCTTTTGATTATTTTAATAAATAAGAAACCTTTGCAATAATCCTCTTAGCAATATTCCTATTTTTGTATTTCCAGAAATTATAAAATAGATTAAATAACAAAAATTCGAAAAATTAGGGTAATAAATTTTCTTACGGTAGTCGTAAAATATTTATAATCCTCCAAGATAAAAATAATAAATAATTCATCTATGGAAAGCTGTATTTGTTAAAAATAAATTAAAATTTAAGAATTTATTTAGTTTTATACTTTCTATGTGATTCAAACAATATTGTCATGTTCATATGTAAAATTTTTTCAAATGATACTTGTTAAATTTAGCAAACGATATTTATTGAAAATGAGCTTCATCGTATTGTTTTCTTATTTTCTTTACTTTTTTTTTGTATAAACGGCAATTAAAAAAGTATTTCGTTTCGTTTCGAATATCGTATTTTTTTTATTCGTTTTGAGATGTTAAATTTGAGTTCTTTCTAAAAACGTTTGTGCTTAATTTCTAATAATGTTTGGTTAGGAACTTTTTGTGAATAAAACACTCAGATAGAAAACTCATATATTCTAGTCCCAACAAATGGAATTCAAGGTAAATAAAAGTTTTCACATGGAATGACTAGAACCAAATTTGTGCAAAAAACTACTAGTAAGTAATTGCATTTATGGTTTTTATAGGAATTCCCGTATCTGAGCAAGTGAAATTGGCGAATTCCTTTCAGAATTTATTGCCTGAATATAATGAGAAGTTATAGGAATGATATGTTACCAATAGCTCTAATCAGATGGGGAATATCTTATGGCTTTCCCAATCTTATGACAGTAGACATAATTACGTTTTTTAGTATAGAAATGGAGTAAAAATGTATTTATAAAACATTCTCCTTTGATTTTTGTAATATAACCAAACTTGTACAAAATTATTAAGTGATTGCTTACGTTGGGATTATTAATCAATTTTTACCTATATTAATTTTTAATTACAAATTTTTATCAAACTAAAACAAAATGATGTGGTTGCTTAAGGAATAACTAATCTTTTGCAAGATAAACTTACACAGTGTCGTGCACTTTAACAATAAGATGTGCGCAGCTTAATATGCAATTGAATTTAAAACATTTCACACGCACACACAACAATTCTTATTTAAAATAAAAAAATTTCTTTCAACTTAAAAGAATGTTATTGTATAAAATGCAATAAGAGATTGAAATACTATTTGAACGCTCAAGTACATATGTCTCTTTTTCTCGTATATATATGTTTCCATTAATCTCGTAATATTCTTAATCTCTAAAAGCACATTTATTCTGAATAAATAAACATTTAATATTGTTCTAATTTCTAAATTAAAGACTTGAAGTCTAAAGAGCAGAATCGATCACTGGTTGGCGAGATTTATTTTTTGTGCTTTTCTCAGATAGATAAGCGCATCAGTTGTGGTAACCAAGCCGATTTTGGAACTGTGAAGGATACACAGTATCGTTCCATTTTCGCGTATACCCAGTATGTCTTTTAGATTTAGAATAGTTGTGTAGAATTTGGTTCTGAGGTTGTGCCACCTTTATTATTATTATTATTATTGTTGTTGTTATTATTATTATTATTTTGTAATAGTATTGTTCTTTCTGTAATTTTAATTTTTAAGTTGTCAGTTATTACTTGCTGTTACGTATATTACTTTGCTTTTTTATCATAGTACTATAATTTTTTTCTTTTGGTTATATATTTATGGTGATATTCCTGTTAATTTCAGATTATTTTAATTCGATTTTTTGCAAACTTAAAAATTTTAACAGCTTACGTTGTCGTTTCGTCGCCCTTTTGCGTCTACTTTTCCATAAAACATTTTTTAGGATATGTGACAGATCACTTTTGGCTTCATTCTTCGGGTATGGATACGTTTTCACAAGTTAAATTTCTTCTTCTGTTCATAAGTTTTTACAGATGCTCACAATGGCCATCGATAAATTTATTCATGAAGTACGTGCTCTTGTATGACATCTTCTAGAGAGATTGCTACTCACACAGAAAAGAAGAACACGCAAAACAGCACCAATTTGGCAACTTTTTTTAAAAATCACACCAACCGTAGGTCAATTTTGCACTTTTACCATTTACCTTTGAATGAAATTAATGTATAATATCAGTGATAAATTTTAACCTGAAAAAAATAGTTTTTGCTATACCAAAAATACTCCCAAAATTTTAAATTAGATTTTTCCTACTTTTTCTTCATATTTTCAGTCATGCAGAACATTTAACACCCAAGTAATGTCTGAAAATATTTGGTGAGTTAACAAATTCCATTTCTCAAAGTTCAATTCTATTCAGATCTTACATTTCTATAAGTAATTATGTATGGCTCTTTCAATTTCTGTCATAAAATCTTACAGTATGTTCGGACAATTTATATGGACATGAAATTTAATCAACAGTGAAAAACAAAACAAAATTAATATATAAATCTTATTTCTATTTATTTTTTTTTCAAAATGTTATAAAACATATTTTGCTGAAAAAATGGAAATTAATATTATAAGAAACTAAGTACCTTTTTTTCATCAATCAGTTTTAAGCAAAAACTAATTTTATTTTTCATGTCAATCTAATATGTAACTTATACGTTTTTTTTTTTTACTTGCTTAGAGTATTAGACTTTTCATGTACAGTAGGCCACAACAGTGTTCGTACACTTGCAATTTCTTATAAAATTTAACGTTTTTGACTAATAAAAATTAATATATTGCAATTGTAATTTTTTTATGATATCTGCAACTTATTCTTAATGGAATTATATATTTTTTCTAAAACTGTATAACTGTTTTTTTTAAATTAATAATCAAAAAATACTAAAAATTACGCCACAAAAGTCTTCGTACACTTAACAAAAATCTCAACTTAGCTTTAAAAATTGCATTTCTTTCTTAATTTTGTACTTAGTAGGATGTCTTTTAGTGTCCACAACAACTTTTAAGCGTCTTGGTATAGATTAAATCAGTTTTTGTAAATTCTACATAGATTTTCCTCCAGTCTTCAGTGATTATTGTTTTTATTTCACATTTTGTATTTCTTTGTCATGTTTTCTTTTTTTTTACATCAAAGTCTCACCAAATATATTCTACAAGGCTAAAAAAAGTGATTGAGGAGTTGTTTTCATAATTTCGGGACAGTTATAGATACACCAGTGGCATACATTGAGAGCAGTGCGCTTGGCGTCATTACCCTGTTAAAAAATTAAGTCATCTCCGATATCCAAATTTCTGGCGGATAATTTAAAATATTTAAATAGAGCTCATGATTCACAATTTCAACAAAACCTACCAAATTTCCTATTCTGTGGCGATTTACACGCCCACGCAAGAATACTTCCAACTCCATGTTTTATAGATCCAACTAGATTCTTGGGATAAAGTTTCAGAATATTCGAAATTGACAGCAAATTGATTGGGATGGGAGATTTAAACATTTTTGGTTCTGATGGGCCTATAATAGGTTGTAAATGAAAAAATAAGGAGTTTAATCCCATGAATTTATGTGGAACAAGAACTCCTCTACCTCCATGCTTTAGCCTTGAAGTGAATGTGTTCTGGCGTGGGGGTGTAAATTGGCTTCAGAATTAGGTAATTTGGTATTTTTTGATGGTATCGTGAATCATGAGCTCTATTTAAATATTTTAATGAGAAATTTTAAATTATCTGCCCAAAATTTGGACATTGGGGACGACTTAATTTTTTAACAGGGTAACGACGCCAAGCGTACTGCTCTCAATGTACGCCACTGGTGTCTCTATAACTGTGCCCAAATTATAAAAACACCTCCTCAATCACTTTATTTAGCCCTGTAGAACATATTTGGTGAGAATTTGATGTAAAAAAAAGAAAAAGTGACAAAAATGTGAAGTAAAAACAATAATCACAGAAGCAGGGAGAAAAAATGATGCATAAATTACACACACAAAAGCTGATTAAATTTATACCAAGACACTTAAAAGTTGTTGTGGACACTAAAATATATCCTACTCTAAATACTAAATTCAGAAAGAAATACAATATTTAATGCTAAGGTGAGATTTTTGTAAAGTCTACGAAGACTTTTGCGGCGTAATTTTCAATAGCTTCTTGATTATTAATTTTTAAGAAAAATAATTATACTATTTTCAAAAAAATAATGATTTTATTCAATTAAGAACAAATTGCAGAAAAAAATTACAATTACGATACATTAATTTTTATTAGTCAAAAACATTAAATTTTATAAGAAATTGCAAGTGTACAAACACTTTTGTGGCCCACTGTATAATCTCATTTAATATTATTGTAATAAAACATTACAAACATCATTGTTTTAGCAGTGAAATGAATTGCTTCAGAATACGTAAAAAGCTTATAAAACTAATGTAAACAAATCATTAATTAAGAAATATAAATTCAGTTTTCAATTGACGAAAATTTACCTTATTTAAATTATATTAGAAAAGTTTTAATGCTTTGTTGAGTTCTGAGTGCTTACTTGAAAGTCTTAAAAAATTATTTACGTACAAAACAGTTGCTTATCTGCTTCCCACATACTTGACATTTTACTTATTAATAGAAAGAAAGTTAATAGCGTTTTAATAAAGCGTTAAGCGTGAATGATTTGAAATATATAATTTCTGATTTATTTTTCCTGATTTTTCAACCATAAATTAATTCATGCAAATATACTAGAGCGTCTAATTGAAAATAATTCCAATGACGTTCGCATTTAACATTAAAATACGTAACTCGCCATTTATTATAGAAAAAGGCTTAGATTTCTATTCATGCGGGAAAAATAACGTTCATTTTTTGAAATTTCATCAAAGAATGTGGTAATTATTATCATTAATATCGCTTGAATTCACTCTAACGATGCCTTTTACAGCAAAAGTCGAATATAACAGAAGCATGGTTAATAATTATTGTTACGAATGGAATAACAATTTTGCCTTCCACTTAAATAATCATCTGTCGATAAAGAAGAATCATCGTCAGAAAGTAAGCTTCAGTTGGGTCTCAGGTACTGCTTTCGAATTGAATTATAACTTTTTCAAAGTGATAGAAGGCTAATTGTGTTTTTACAGTCTGAATTAATACCTTTAACGATCCCATGCATCTAACGCCTATGACATCAACTTGAATAGTCAATGAAGGAATACTATGTAACGGTACCGTTTATGGCTCTTCTGTGATTAAAGAACGTGAATACATGGCCGAATTTGTCAGTTTAGGAAAGGAGAAATTTTTAAATTATAGCGTATTGTTAAAAACTTACTTCGAGAAGACATGTTTGCTGACATTATACTCTAAATCACTAAAATGCAAGCCATTGTTGTAAACTATTTTTTTATATCGCACCGTTGAACCCATATATTAAGTTCGCTAGACAAATAAAGACTTAAAAAACATATTTGTAATTTGTGCTTCAAGTGGAACTTATTATAGTATTGTTCCATTTTACATTTAATACAGTTTTCGTACTTTTGCTTTTCTTGTTATAAAAGTATCAAATGCTTCGAATTGTTATTCTTGAAGCACTATATTCGTATGGATTGAAAAGCTAATGAAAATAAAAACTCCATGAATAGATTTCTTGTTTAAAAATTCCAATGCAGTTCTTTAAAAAAATCTACTTTGTTTCCAAAAACTTACGTATCATATAATAGATCTACTTAAATGAGAAATTGCTATTTCAGTTTTTTTTTTAAATAACATGTAAAACTATTTGAATTATTCTCTAAGGTTATGCCGATGTAAGATAAGAACTTCTAATGAATTAATATCTAATGATTTATCGTGACATGCGTGTTAGTTATCAAACGCCCATGAACGCTGGGTCTGTTATTCAGAGATTTAGATTTTTCGATTGAATTTTTTACATTACTCCATGTTGGCTATGCTCGTATGTAGTTCAATGAAGGAAGCAGCTGCAACAACTCTTGTGGTGGATTACATCAAAACATTGGCGGAGGAAATCATCCGTAGGATAACATTAGCATCAAATAAAAAATTACAATTTGGACAATGATAATCAGTTTGCTAACTGAACAACAATATACAAATAAACCGAATAGCGTTATGAATTCAAACACAAAAAAAAAAAATTATGAATAAAATCTATTTTTTCAATCTTTTCAGATAATGTTCATCTTCGTTTTAAAAAATTTGAAGACCTAATTTAAAAAATAGTTTCAGATTGCTTAATTAGTTCTCTTAAAAATGTGTCCATAGTTTCTTAAAATAAGCAAATGGCAATGTATATTCGTAACTCTGAGAAACATTTTTAAGAAAATGTATCAGTTGGTGATATATCTTCCAAACAACTGTACTCCATATTTCCAATGCCATTATTTTAAAATCTATCTGAAGTATAATCATTGTCCATGATCATTACCTTAAAATCTCAAAATATTTATTTTTTCTGTACTATTCGTTACTTCTTATGCAAAATAAATCCTGTTCCCATCTATCAAGACATATTAAAAGTGGTTTTAGATTATCGTTTTGCGGTGGTCTTCACCTAAGAACCCATTTATTATTAGGGAACTCGTGACGTCTAAATAATTATGTAATTTCGACTGGGAAATTATCCGAGATCTGACACTCCGACGCTTAGGTTCTAAGGCGTCAATTTTTGACCTACATTTATACAGCCAACATAGAAATGACCACATTCCTTCTCATGATTCAAAGTCCACCGCGTGAGGCGTGACAGGGACCAATAGACGAATAACAGACACGAATACATCCAAACAGAAGCGATTCTACATCGTGTGAGGTTTGAAAGAGCATAATGTATTCGATTTATAAAGATACTCTCGTTACGCTACAGAGCTTCACAGACACCAGAAAGACACTTGAACAGGCTTTAACACTCTACGACACCCCAGCAAAATCTATCACTCTCTCTCTCTCCGATCGATTTTCAGACACAATTCGACCCTCTCACACTTACTGTGACCTATCAAGACTCACACATACGAGCATCTTAATGTTGTCCCAAGGCAGCCTTTCACAGGAGTGATACGGCCTTAATAGCGACCTAAACAGCGCTGCACTTTATCAGTGTCGTAGCAGTTTCGAATGATGACAATGATATTTTCCAGTTATGTAGATATATATTTGTAGCATTTTCCGATTTCAAAATTACCAATAGATAAGCAAAAAATGCCACCTTTCCCTTTTACATATAAAAAGACTTGACCAAATATTTCAAGAGCTAAAAAAAAATATTCTATTAATTTACTTAACTATTTCATGAATGGTGTGTGTGTTTGTGCGAAAATTATTTTTATGTTAAATACAGACTAAAAATGATGAGTATCTTAAGCAATTCCGATATAAAGTGAATTATAAAAGCATATAACAATATATTTAAGATGCGCAAAAATTGGAATAATGTTTTATATGCTATCTACAGTGATAAAAATAATGAGTTGGCTCTTTTAATTAGATGCGAATAAAACGCATCAAAATAACGTTAATAATTTGAATTTCTCTAGGACTTGTAAGCATATTACATCTACTTTCGAGCAATTTCTGTGAATGTGTGCATTTTAATTTTTTTTATCTCAATCAATAACATGTGGTTACTTAGCAATACCAATAAAATATTCAAATATCAAAGAAATTCTATTTCAAAAATCATTTTGACTACAAACTTATTTAATTAAATACTTCCACGCAAAGTTTTCATAATAGTAAATTTATTTTATTACTGTTTCTTTAATATGGCAAAATAACTTGTTAAGCTATTTGGTATTTCCTTAAGCAAAGACAACGTTCCAAGAAAAGTTCTGATAAAAAGCTATGCTTAATTAATTTGTATTATAATCAATCAATTACATGTTAATATGCAAAATTCCTATAATGTTAAAAATTATTATCAAAGTACTACTGTGACAATTAAATAACTAGACTAGTCTTAAAAATTAGCTTTATTGAAAACAATGTACAAATAATATATACCTTTTAATGGATAATTAGATCTGGTAGACAATTTTTTTTCAAACTTTTTATTTTGTCCAGAGGATTAGGTTTCATTTTGCAGTCTTTTTTTCCTATTAAATACTTACTTGTAGACGAAGCTTCTCTTTTTTATTGTTATAATGTCAAAGCGTAGGACGTGTTTAATTGAGAGAACTCGTAAAAATAATTCTAAATACAATTTTAGCTTTGAAATGTGTATTATGTAAAAAAATGTGTATTATTAAATATGACACATAAATAATGAATATAAAAGTTGTAAAAAATGTATTTAAACAAGAAATAACTTATGTAAATAAAAATGTAATTATAAGAAATTTGAAATATAAATTTCAAATACATAGTGTTACGAGTCATTAATGATTCATAAATAATGAAAAAAAATATTTAAAAAATTGATTTGAGCAGAAAGTTACTTAAGTGATTAGAGTATGTCAATACAAAATATAGAAAGCATCTGTTTATTGCGTATTCTACAGAACTATATAAAATAACGCATTCAAGTTTCGGTATTTTCACGAAGTTAGGCTTAGCTACTCAAAACCCTCCGGCCTGTGAGTGACACTCGCGACAGAAACATCCGACCCTGATCTTGCGCACGCGTTTGCGTCTTTCGTCCCGAAAGGGTTAACTTAAAGGAATATAATATTGGACATCATGAATTTTCCCAGTTTCTCAATTGGCCACAAACAATCTGCCTGGAAAATAACGTTTGAACACTCAAATTCCCTTTATTCAGATTTTGAAACTAGGTTTGAGAACGCTTTGACCCTTATAATACCACAGTAGGCAATGAAGACATATAGACAACACTGAAAAAACGGTTATAATACAAGAGGAACTAAACAGTCTCTATACCAAGGGTACTCAACCATTTTTTCTGTTTGGCCGGATACATATGTCAGCTATTTCAAGTGGGCCGCATACCTATGTTAGTAATTTCACGCGGGTCGCAACATAAGGATAAATGGGGGGCAGAAATGCTTTAAGACGAAGATAACATTGGAAACTTAAAATTTGGAAAATTGATCAAAATATTATAACTCCTGTTTTGCTTTTTTAATTATTGTTTTTTATATTTTTGCCACTAACACTAAATTAGAAGTTTAAGAGCACTTCTTCACAATTTCTGCATCATTAAACGGTTTCATACAATTACCAATAATATAACAATCTTCATAAAATGTCTTTCTTACTAGTGTGATATTATCACTGACAAAACACTGTGTTGCTGTTACAAAGATCATTCAAGAAAGCCTATTTATCACCTCTTGAAAGAGATCTTCAACACAAAGTGCCATCGAATGATTCCTGTTTATTGGTATTTTTTAAATACAGCACTTTCGTGACAAAGCAAACAATTACTGATCCCTGTTTGTTTTTCACTACAAAATAGGTTACCTCCAAATCGTCTGGAAGTGATATATTGTTTTCGAATATTTTTCGCTTGCAAGATATGAAAGAAAATTAAAAATAGTTCCACCCATAAAATTGGTGCTACTCCACCGTTATCTGTTATTACTAATCGTAACCGTTCCAATTAGAAAATTAATATCAATTCGTACCCATACCACACAGACAGCGAAAATCAAAATTGATATATTTCGTTTCTTGACGAAGAATTTCCCACCAAATTTTTAATACTTTGCTCTTAATTCAGTAAACTTCTCAGAAAAATGGGCTCTGACCGGGCCACTTAAAAAGGCTCGGTGAGTCACGTGTGGCTTTCGGGCCACAGGTTCAGTATCGCTTTTTATGTCATTCAAAAGCTTGACTATGAGACGTGTAATTATCTCCAAACACTCCTTTAAAATTTAAAACATTCAGTTGAAATTTTGTTTTAATTTCACGAGAAATATCAAATTTACGAGCAGCTTGATTTTCACGTTTTTCATGATCACAGTGCTTCAGAACAACAAAGTCTTTCTCAAACTAAGATAAAAAGCTTACTGAACTAGATAATGAGATGGAATAATGTGCCAACAATGCTAGAAATATCAAGTTCAACAATATTCTCTTCTCACACCTCCACACAAAGCCTAACGGCTGGGGAAAGCGTATTCTTTAAATTTAATTGCCACACCTTGTATAATGCTGGATAGATAAAAATACAATTATTTCCATTTTCAAACATACTAATAAATTCAAAATAAACGTAAACTTTATACAAACTCAAAATACCATTATCCGAAATTTTCTCAGAACCTACAAGCGACTTCAATATACATGTCATCTTTTCCACAACCTTTCAACAAACATTTAGCATCGCAAATAGTGAGTAAAATAATAAAAACGAATTCCAATCCGAATCGGTTTGTGTATAAATCTCAGTGCTTTTTTCCCCTTCAATTTTCGAGCAAAATTTTAATATTTCTCCTGGTAGCTATCTAAAAAGATAATACTTGTGTGCTCTGTGATATTCAGAGATATATTGAATTTTCACTAAAAAACTAAAAAATAAGATTTCTTTTTTCGCAATCGACAAAAATTCTTTGATTTAAAAGCGTTAAAGTATTTTCGAGGAAATCGAAAAAAACTCTATGTAAATGGCAGAAGTTTACTCTGAACGGAACTGATGTCAAAGCTTAAAGTGTAGGGATTAGAAAAGAGGAGTGCAAAGAATGGGAATAAATTTATTTTTTGAATATTTTAGTAACGGAGTATGTAGCTGGGATGATTTCCCTGATAAATTTTGTAACAATTTGTTGTTGTTTTTATACTTTAAACATAAAATATTTTGGATTTAAAATAAAATTTCTCTAAAGCCATAAAAATGGATTGTATTAAAAGTTTCATTTTTACAACATAGATGAAAATTTAACCTAGCTTTGTTGTTCACGCGTTACAGATATATTTCTCTAAATTCCTGAGATAAAAGGTTTGTATTTTAAGAGAGGGGAGGTGTTCCCATGTTATACGCAAACCATGTACAATTAAATAATAAAAAAAATTTATTGGACTCGAAAATATAAATACAATTGATGAAAATTCTGTAGCCGTTTTTGAAAACTTCTAGATTTATGTATATTTGCATTTAATCCTGGAGAAGGTGAATACTTGATATTAACGTTAGTGGTCGTGCGGGGTGACGGAGTCACCCTAGTTCTTTTTTTATAAATTTATTTATTGTGAACAATAAAAATCCTAGTAATTCCAGTGAATAATTTAAATAAGAGAACGTATACTAACCTACCTTTAAAGAATTTGCCTTTTTTATTTAATAATTTGAGAAGAAATATAAATCAAACTGTACTAAAATGTTACAATGTTCATGGCCTTAGTAAAATAAACAGATACACATCCTAAACAGATTTCTCTAACATTACAGGAATGATATTCGAGGGCAAAACTGTCATATTGTATTTAAGTTATTGTAGTTTTATTGTTCTATGACGATCTACAATTAGCGGGTTGGACTTTTCTTGCATGTGTCTTTCTGAAAGGGCGCAATGTGGATTTGTGACTTCATGCATTTTTTTATGCAAGCCTTTAATTAGTATTTGAAAATCTTCCTTTTGGTTCAAACGTTTCATGTTCATCGCTTTTCTCAAACTTATTTTCACTATTATGATGAATATTTATTTCATTAGGTTCTCCCCTTGTTTGAACCGTTTCATCTTCCTTCAAGAGATCACAGATGCCCCATTTATTTTTTTATATTCTGCTCATTTGCATTTATAAACCGTAATAAGTCGTACACCATACTAATCAAAACCTTTAAGATGATCTCAGAAGGAAAATGTAGTCTGTTGAAAGAAAATAATTTGCAACAAAAGTGGTTACGTGGTGAATTCAATCACCCCAAGTGCCTTAAGATTGTAAAAAAACGAATGTCACTTCCAAAAAAGTGGCACAAATGGGAGAAAAACTTTATAGTTCCTATGAACGCTGTCATATAAGATGATACTAACAAAGTCATTGAAAAAAAAAAAAACAGTTTTACCAAAATAATATATTTCGTAAGCCTAGGGTGACTGTATTCCTCACGTGACCACTCCCGGATTAACATTCATGGATTGCATATGTGATACTTAAATGTTTAATATTACGGCTGCTAGCGATCCAGTATCGTAGATAGTGACGCTGACTATGGTACCGTAAGACCTGGGTTCGACTCCAGGAGAAAGCATGGGGGCTTGTAAATGTACAGTGCCTTCGCGGCAGGTGGGTACTTTAAATAAATATCGAACCGCAAGTCCTCTTGTGATGTTGGTGAAATTGGAAGAGAGGTGGGAGACCCCTGACTACCCCCAGACGGGGGTCTCCCTCAAAATTGGGGAAGGGGAACAGAGCAAAATCGTACTGTCCCTGGTATGGTGTTCAAAGTTAAGGCTAACGACAAGCACAAATAATCTACCCCTTAGCCGCGATGAATTTCGAGGTCCTTGGTCTGATGTTACTGTCGATCAGGTGGTATAAGCAGCAGCAACAACATTATTGCTACATGTTTCAAAAAATAATTAAAATAAAACAAGGAATGTGTACAAACGGTTGGATATAAATCAAGAAGGAAATAAAATTTTAAATTAAAAATACATAGATGGAACTGGAATGGGAGTATAAAATGGACTACGAAATTCACCATTGATATACTTGTTCAAGATAAAATCATTTGTTTTTGATGATTTGGATCGAAAACGTTTCCTCGATAAAAAAAATGTCACATTATCTATGCTTGAATTGAAAAATATGTGTGTTCAATAATTACTTTTTTTAGCACATTAACCGCTCTACAGAGTATTGTACGGAACTCTTAATATTTGAAAATATCACTTTTCTCATTTCTCTCTCTCTTTCTTATTTTTCTCTTTTAGTCATATCACTTAATTATAAATAGAATGATTTTTTTATAAATTTTATTTATTTATTTTATTGAAGACAGATTAAATAACACGAGACTTTCAGAAGTAAATAAAACAAACAAAATAAAAAGTAAATAACAAAACAAAGGTTATGAAATATTAAAGTAACAAAACAAAAGTTACGAAATAATAAAGTAACAAAACTAAATAAGTTATGAAGACAACAATGCATTCCTAATAAAACAATTACGAAACGAAACCAGCACAATGAAATTACAAAAATAGAGAACTGAAAAATTTAGAAAAAAATTACAAAATTAAATCAATGGAGATACTGAATAAAGTGAACGAAGCTTTATTTGAAACAAGTAGACATCCACATGTGAAAGTAAATAGAGGTGGAGAAATTTTAACATATATTTAAGGAAATGGAGGTATAGATGTTTTTATAAAACATCAATGTGAAGATTTATTCCTTTAGTTAAATTGTATTATATTGTCATGTAGATCCAGGTTTCAGGATTTTATGCAAAACAATCACAAAGAAAATAAACAGTTCTTCCAGAGTGATGCGAATTTATTAACAAAAATCCTATCCTTTAAATACAGGATTCAGCATTAATATTCACAGAGTAAATCGCTGAAAGTCTTCACACTTTCACCAGCAATCAAGCACAATTGCCAGTGTTTAAAATTCACGTATGTAATGGATTATTCACAAGCACAGACGAGCTAATCGCTAGTCAAAACAATGCTCTCTACTCGCTGGTTGAAATCATACTAACTGGTTGCAGGTCGCACGGCTGTATTTATAATTACGGCGGAAACTTCCAGAAAAATCAGCACACGTCATAGTGCGTGAAATTAGTGGAGAAATCGACTACTTCCTCGAAGAATCTAGAAGGTCCCAAACTCACCAACATGATTACGAAACTCAGTCTGGTGATCTGGTCATCTAATATCTGGTAATCAAATATGAAGCCAACTTGGCTCTATATTTGATCTATCGCCAAGATTTCGCCAATTTTTCATTGAATCGCCACTATATCGCAATGAACGGCATTGCTTATGAATATTACAATTTTAACATAGAGTAAAATAAATGCATTAAAGATCCAAATACAGATTTTTTACATTATTTACACAAAATTCGTAACAATATGTATAAAATGGTAATTTTAATTGTAAAATTTAAGCATTTTTTTCAAATTAATTCTCTCCATGGTAAAAGGCGAGTCCTAGCACAAAACAGCTCTTGGAAATCTTAAATGGCGTATAATATTTCAATATAGGGATATAAGTTATTTAAAAACCATGACTTCAAAAAAAGAGTATATGATACAATTTCCCTAAAGAAATAAAAATCCATATTGATGTTTTATAAAAACCTCTATACTTCTATTTTATTAAAAAGAAGTTAAAATCTCTTCACACCTACTTCCTTCTATGTGGATGTCTTAAGAAACCAAATATAAAGCTAAAAAAGTGCTATTTTTTCCCCAAAATATATAAAAAAAGAAAGCTCGAATGAAACATACATAAAGTACAAATGATACAGAGCGAAGATAAGTGATTTCGTGCTTCATTTTTCTATTCAAAAAAGTACAAAAGGTGCTAAAAACTAAACAATTAATAGTAATAATACATCCATATACAACATATGCAATTTGGCTGTTACGGACTATATAAAAAAATATTCTTAGAATTCGACTGGTTGTAGAATTAGAAGACTACAACTTCAACTACAGTAATAAGCTTTTAACACGAAACTGAGGGGTCTAAAATGTTTTTCTTGCGTTTAAAGAATTTTGTGTTGCGGGACACATTGCAATATATATAAACACAGTCCAGTCACATTAATGTGACCATCTGGCAAAGGCCAGAATAACCACCATTCGCAGAGCGTACTACTGCGAGACGTGAAGGAAGAGAGTCACTTAGGTCCCTGAAGGTGTTCTCTGGGATGTTGAGCCATGCCGACTCTAATGCCGTGGCCAGCTGCGCTAGATTACGCGGTTGAGGATCCATGGCGCGAACAACTCGATCGAGATGATCCCACAGATTCTCGATTGGGTTTAATTCAGGTGAGTTTGCTGTCCAGGGGAGGACGGTAAACTCATCCTGGTGCTCTTCGAACCACGCACGTACACTGGCAGCTGTATGACACCTCGCATTGTCCTGCTGGAAGATGCCATCATCCTGAGGAAAAGCAATGCGCATGTAGGGGTGGACATGGTCGAAAGGACAGATGCGTACTTGTATTGATCCATCGTGCCTTCCACAATGATCAGTGAACCCAGAGAATGCCAGGAAAACATACCCCAGACCATAATGCTCCCGCCTCCAGCGTGGACCGTTCCGTCAATGGTTGCAGGGTGGTTCCTTTCAGAGGTTTCACGCCTTATACGCCAACGTCCATCTGTCCGATGGAGCATAAAACGCGATTCATCAGAAAACGCTACCGGTCGCCACTCAGTGGACGTCCAGCTGCTGTACTGGCGTGCAAATTCTAGCCTTCGTCGTCGATGAACAGCAGTCAGCATAGGTGCACGAACCAGGCGTCTGCTTCGGAGGCCCAGACGCAGCAATATTCGCTGAATAGTAGTTTGGGAGACACTTTTGGTAGCCCCTTGGTTCATTTTAGTGGTCAGTTGCTCAACGGTAGCCCGTCTATCTGTCCGAACGCATCTCCGCAACCGTCGTTCGCCTCTGTCATCTATGGCCCGTGGTGCACCACATTTGCCACGTCGCTGATTTTGAACAGTCCGATTTTGCCATGCACGGTACACTTTTACCATGGCGGCACGCGAACAGTTCACAAACTCAGCCGTTCCGGAAATGCTTCCACCCTTGGCCCGAAAGCCACTGACCATGCCCTTTTGGACGTCGGAAAAATCGCTTCGTTTCTGCATTACGCCAACGATTGAAATGTTTTCCGAAGCCCTCACACACCCTTTATATACGCTCAACTGCACTGTGCTGCCACCTGCCTTCTGTGATTGGTTATTTAACTCTGACGTGGAAAGGACGTGGTGGTCACATTAATGTGACTGGACTGTATATATATATATATATATATATATATATATATATATATATATATATATATATATATATATATATATATATATATATATATATATATATAATAAATTTAAATGTTGAATATATATATATATATATATATATATATATAATAAATTTAAATGTTGAATATATATATATATATATATATATATAATAAATTTAAATGTTGAATATATATATATATATAAATAATAATAAATTTAAATGTTGAATATATATATATATATATATATATATATATATATAATAAATTTAAATGTTGAATATATATATATATATATATATATATATATATATTTATATATTTAAATATATAAAAACAATCACAATTATCAATTCAAAAATTGTACATTTTATGAATCAAAATACCAAAACACTTCAGAATATCAATGGCGAATATGTCAAACAAAATTAAAAAATTGAAAATAAAATATTATAAAATACAAATCAATGAAACAAAATCATTTTCACAAAAATGAATATTGCAATATTAAAATTTAAGAACAATTTAGTACATAATATAAACCCTCAAACTTCCAAGATTATGCAGACATCTTTAAAATAGTTGTAAAGGTAGAAAAAATAAACAAAACATTTACTGAGTCGAATCAAAAATTTTATAATGTATTTAAGTTATTTTTAATTGCATTTTAAAAAACCCGAAAGTTTTAAAAATCAGTTCATGTTAAAATTCCGAAAGTTCAAGTTAAAAATCCAAAAGTTCAAGTTAAATAAAAAGTTAAATAATCAAAAGTTCAAGTTAAATAATCCAAAGTTCAGTTAAATAATCCGAAAGTTCAAGTTAAATAATCCGAAAGTTCAAGTTAAATAACGAAAGTTGTTTGAAGTCATCTATTTTGTAAATCATTTCACCATCTTTTTTTTTGGATAAACAAAACATTTATGAGTCTTTTTAAATGTATTTAATATTTTTAATTGCATTTTCTTTTTTCTCATCAAATTGTCAACAAACTGTTTGTCATCCGTGAATCATTTAATTGAATGTTCTAAATAACTGCGCGTGCTTTTAATGATGTTCTTCATTTCGGAGGTCCAGGGAACAAGAGAAGCATTATTCAGTTTCATTGTCAGAAACTGCATCAATGATACTTTTGTAGTTCGAATAAACTTCAAAATGTCTTTGTCTGCTATCATTGAGACTGTGCACACATTATTATCATCTACTGCATAGAATTCTTCCGATAATACAGTGGGATAGTCCCTTACTTCAGAAACTTTCTTCAACTGTCAGCTCAGTTCTAATAACTACCTTATCCAGAAGGGAAATATTTTCGTGTTATGCGATTTCCTCTTCGTGTTAAGAGAAAATGCATGAAAATACATAGTAGTTTGGCAGGATCGTTGTATTAGTTCGTGTTAAACGGTATTTCGTCTTAAGCGTTCGTGTTAAACGTTTTAACTGTATTTCGCAAATCTAACGTTTTGCTTTATATAAGTTTATCCATTAGTATTATATACATTTTCGCACGTTTCTGGTGGAAAGACATTGGCCAACTGAAATATTTATACCTTATTTCAAAGCAAATATATTTCTACCCATCGATTGCTTGGCTAACAGGATTCATGAAAATTGTATGGTTTAGACAATTTCTTTTGTTGTTTTCCTTCGTTTAAAGCAAAATTCTCTGGGAATATTTTGCGGCTCTCAATTCTGGAAAGAATGTCGTCCACTAGGATTTCAAAATATTTTTGAACTTGTGCTTTGTACTTTTCTTCGAACTGACTTATTCCGAAATTGCTTTTTTTAAGAATTTAAATGTCTTGCAGAAAGTATTTTCTTTTCAAGACTTTTAGACAAAATTCGACGATTTCTTTGCATTTTATGTTTACAGCTAAATAACATGTCACTGCTGAATTTTTCGAAATTGCTCCTGTGTGTTGAAAAATATTGACGCCTTTTCAAGGAGATCCTTTGAATGATTTGATGTCATTTCTTATTTTATCGATACTTCTTTATCATTTTTTTTTTACAAAATATCGGAATTTTTGCTGTCATTATTCCTTTAACAGTTAGTTTTACTACGGAAGGAAATTTTTTAAGTAGACATTCACTTCAATAAATTTACGAATATAATTTTTATTATCATAAATGGGAGTTTTTTTTTAAAGTTCCGTTTAGCAAAAAAATTTTTTTTAATTTTTTGTTTGTTTGTTTATTTAAAAATACTCATATTTAAAACCAAAATTTGCCAAAACAAATTGAAAATAATTTTGAAAAATGTACAATTTTATGTAATTTAAGAATTTATACGTATTTTACATTTCTTTATTACATAAACATACTGGCCAAATGACTTGTCAACTCATCTAATATTTGGGGCTTCTTCTTTATGTTTCGTATAGAGATTAAATCGTCATAGTACTGATGTAATAAGTTTCTGTACGCTTCTCATATAGACGTGTGCTCTGCACTTACGAGTTTGGTCTGCATTGTGAGGAAATAATGTGGAGTTCATTTCCTAATGGTCCGATGGTCAGGCATTTGATAAATAAATAAATAATAGCTTCTCACATGTCTCTACAATTAATTTAGGCCATCTTGTATGATGTGGTATTTCTAGTTCTTTGACATTTGTGTTAGAAGGCTATTAAACTCTCTTAAAAAACTTTCCAGTTCCTCCCAGAGATTACACTAATATTTGGACATTTTGACTGCAATTTCAAATAACGAAATACATCATAGTTATAGTTAAACCAGGTCTGTACATTTTTGACGCGATGGAGAGGGGCATTGCGTCCTGATATATTGTCACCATATGGAAACCAACTGCCGTTAATTGTTTTTCAACATTTTCTAGATGAGATATACTCATATCCAGATCTGTTACCCTTCAGAAGGATAAGGGGATCTATATTCCATCTTAGCCAAACGCTCCCCAGATCATCAATCCCTTACGTCCAGCCTGCACGACTGGTTGTGTGCAATCAAAACAAAGAGCTTCAAGTTGTTCCTCTCGAATTCTTTGTCTGTCAAAGTTTGTAAAAAGTGTAAAATGTGACTCTCCTTGGTTCATACACACAACTATTTTCCTTATTTCTATCTCAAAGATTTTGCATTCTTTAGACCAAGTATAAATATTTGTTCAATTTTATGCTGTTAAATAGGACTTTCGTGTTCATCGTCGATTTTCAAGCCCCAGAATTTTACGTATTGTTCTGTGAGAGATCATTGTTTCCAAGTTTAAGGGGACACGATACGATTTACACAATTTTTTTTTAATTTAATGATTGTCAAAATTTTTTTGGTTGTCTAATATGTGTATGTATTATATGAAACAGATTTTGTGCTCCAAATTTCTTAAAAAGCTAATGATTTCACTTTTTAAGGAAAAATCTTAAAATTTATGAAGAGATTTTAAGATGCTACTCTCTCTCTGTCTCTCCTCCTACAAAAATTGACGTACATATGTCATATATATGATTTACAGGTACGTCAAACTATGTATAATAAAAGTTGGTATGGGTTTTGTGATAACATGATTGGTATTTGTACAATACTTCTTTTTATGAATGCTTAATGAAAACTCCTTAAAAAATGTGTAAATTCTAAATTCAATTATTTAAAAAAATAAATATAGCTTTGATTGAAAAATGCATACCAAATTTTATTCCTTGTACTATTAGCAACAATTGAAAAAAATTTCCTAATATTAGACCCAATAGAAAAAAAGCTTTATTAAGTTAAAGGCAGACTAGATAGTTATCTTTCTGAGATAAGTCAGTTTAAAGTTTTGATTTGTAATTGGTTTGTGAAGAAAAACGAACGTAAAAGTTATTAAAACTCAGCGTTTTTTTAAACTTAGAGCTTTCAAAATTTGTAAGAGGATAGAAAAGTATATAAAAATAATCTTGGCTAAAAAATTTAGATTTCATTGTTCGACCGATTTTTGTCAATTGATTCGTACTGTGTCTTCTTAAATTGGACTTCATTGAAATTTCTAGAGTTGGCAATCTTCTGCTTCCCCTATTTTTCTTCAATTTCCTCTCATCAAGTTTTTATATACTTTCTAGGTTCTATTTACATTCAGTGTTGTAGCTTTTGTTGTACCTTTCCGTTAAATAGGCTTTGTATGTCCTTATTAAGCTTCTGTTTGATATTCTAAGTTGTTTTGAAATGTGTGATACTTTTACGCTGTTGCGTCACATAGAAACACTATATTCAGTTTTAAACTGACTAATAGCTTTAGTTGATGGCATCATAAAAGAAAAATAATTAGTTTTATAAAATTAAAACAATCTTATATTTAAATAATAGAGTAGTTTACTTTTAAAAGTATTTTTTCTAAAATATTAATGGATATTTTCTATAGTTACAATTTAAGGAAGTATAAAAACAAAAACAAAATGGTAAGTGACAAGTCATTTGGCCAAATTAACGCAGAAGTTAGGCATCAAAGTACAAGTACTAAACTGCATCTATTTAGTATGAATTTAATTTATGAAGGGAGAATTTTTTTTGAGAGAAAAGTACCACACATATCTATTACAATATACATCTGGGGTATTTTTAGATCGTGCGAATTAATATAAATTAATCAGTTTTTTACGAAAAGAGAAAAAATATATTCATAATCAATCTTATCTGAGTTTGAAGTTTAAAAAATTCTTTTTAAAAATATTTTCATTTGTATTCATTGTAGTTCACAAACGAGTTCAAATAATTAAGAAAAACACTCATCAAATACTAATTTCTTCCGAGTTAAGACATATTTCTGCTGGTTATATAAGACCTTATTTTCGAAAAAACTTCAAAGTAACTTAAAACTTTTTACCATTCACGCCGGAGGAGAAAACTTTTAAAAAATAATTTTTCATTTTGTATACTTGTAAGTGCAACCAACAATTAAGGATAAAACAGATTTTACATGCCTGCTCAGAAAGTTATTTCATGTTTGAGTGACTGGAGGTAGAAGTGTATAAAATTAAGAATCACTTCATTTTAAATTAATGAATACTGCCATTATAAATTAGAATACCCTTTAGAATTTATTTTTAATCCTGTTATGCTTGTTTTTAATGTGTTCTGAATTTATTCAAACTCTTTCTGAAGGCAAATGAAACCAACACTCTTTATCAATTTATTTATTTCATATTTTCTTATTCAAATTTTATGTTCTGCTAAAAGTGGAACCTTTTAAACTAAATGAACTTTTCAACAACTTACAGCGGCGTTTCTCAAAGAGTGGGGTACGCTCCTCCAGGGGAGCGTGATGATCCTACGGGGGGTGAGCATGTCGAAAATAAAAGATTATTAAAAATATTAAAATATACTTAAAGGAAACAAAACAAAATACAAAGATAAAATACACATAATAATAATATATGCGCATTTATACTGATATATTAGGTATACAATTTTGCTTCCACCGTTTTGCAATAGATGGCTGTAGCGGTAAGTGGTAGTCGAAATAAATAGATAGTAGAAGTCATACAATAAGCTTAAGTATTTGTAAACATAACGCCATCGAAATATTAGTCGATTTGTGTCTACATCATAAAGTTATTCTCGATTAAACATGTCAGCTTACGAGCCAAATTCTCGTCATTTGCGGGAGGTTTTAATTTTCTACTTTAATATGAAGAAATCTGCGGCTGAGGGTCATCGAATGCTCTCAAATACCTATGGTGAGGCCGCTATTAGTGAAAGAACGTGCCGAGAGTAGTTTCAACGCTTCAAGAACGGTGATTTTGACGTCAAAGACCAGCATGGCATTTGATGGGACCAGCTCGGCGTAGTGTATTATGAGTTGTTAAAACCGACTGAAACAATCACAGCGATTGTTATCGAAAGCAATTATTGAATCATAAATGTATAGTCAGTTTTTTTACAATAAAGCCTTGAATTTCGGAAAAAAAACGGCAGAAGCAAAGTTGTACACCTAATAATATAAATATATGTGTACTGAAATATGAATTTGATACTTAATTTATCAATAACAAGTAAATAGCAAGTGTTATAAGTACTACTGACTCCCAAGATCTTGTCATATTCAAAATTATATGCAAAATGTAATACTTATCTAGCCGATGTTTACAACTTATAATTGAAGTCGTATTATAGCTTTAGCGTTAAGATACATTATAATTGCGTATCAGTATAATATTATTGTATGGATCGGGGGGCGAGATGAAAATTATAGTTGAAAATAGCGTCGCAATTACTGAAGTAAAAGGGAAGCTCTCCATATTTTCATTACACTGAAACAATTATATTATCATTCATTAAAATGTATACTTCCTTCATTAGAAAATAGTGATATATCTGTTAATTGTTTTTTACTTAAGGTGAAATGATAGAGTAAAAAAGAAAAAAGTTGCATTTTTAATCCTTTCCCCGGGAAGGATGATAGGTTTAGCTCTCAACAAGACGGCAGAATAATAAATTAAATTTGAAACAAAAAGCCTCCGAAGCTAAAAGCGTTAATGAGGTTTTACTCCTTTACAATTTATTTTTAGAAGATAAAACACACGTGATAAACATTTTTTTTCCCAAAGGAACTAAGATATCATAAATTAGTAGAGATTAAGGAAAGGGTAAAAATGTATACAGGTGGAAGAAACAAACTATTTAGTACCCTAGAATGTGGAAGTTATAGCCTTAAATGAATTTTATTTAGCATTTATTTTAAATTTTGTTATGTACATTTTGCACTGAGGCTTATTTGCCTAATTAGATAAAAAAGAAAGATAGTGTAAAGCCGGGTTTATGTGGTAAAAGCGGAGAATTCTACTTCAGCTTCGAATTGTTGAGATCACGTAAAATTAATGAACTCGGTATGTGTAGAAATAAATGTGAAATAGGATGTTAATGTGTTACAGCATCTGTAACTAAATAAATTAAAATAAATTGAAGTGAAGAGGCAACGTACTTTAATTTGAATTCGTTTATTTTGGTCTGTAGCAATTCAATAATTAAAGGCATAATTTCTTTCAATTTCATGAATCAATAGAACAATAAAGTATTTTACTTATTTGAAAAGTATACTCTAGCAGTCTAATCAAAAGCCTAATTTATTACAAAAATCCTCGGAAAAATAATAAATTAGACATTTTTTACCGTAGAATTTCAAAAAATTGTTTGTAATCTCAGGGATTGCTGTACATTCCATTTCATATATAAGTGGGAAAAAAGTCACAAATGTAATCCTTCTTTATACTTCTTTGACAGATATGTAAAAGCAAATATTCTTATGTTTTATACATATATATACGTAACTCTCTTTTTACACAATATATACATTTCTTGAAATATTGAGCAAGTATTACATACGAAATGTATAGTACAATGGTAGATGCGTTTCACGTTATCTTACTCGTATATCCGTATTGGATGAAAAAAGCCATGTAAAACAACGAAGAAAAATCACTGTACACAGTTTTCATATATTTGTATTCTCCATTATATATATATATATATATATATAACATTTATACATTTGATATTAAAGCTTTTTTATGCATTAAATATTATAATAATTATTCAAGTAGCGTTATGATATCTATACATTTTGCGTTAAAGCTTTTTTACAATTAACGTTTATTATGCATATTTCATGCATATTTCATGAATTATTTCATGCATATTTCAATTAATAAGTGAAATAAAATTAGAGACGAATACAAATATTTTCTCAAGAAAGGACGGAAGTTTTAAAAAATATTATAAATAATATTAAAAATTGTTCCTCGCTACTTCTTGATTATGGCAAGATGAACCGATGTCATTGCCCTCACTAAAAAGACCTATCATATCCAATATGTTTGAATCTCCAATGAAAATTTTCATCCGGTTATGTTGAAGGTAGTTACTTTTTATCAAAAAAATTAATAATTTATTTGCTTTATTTGGATTTGCAATTTCTTTGTATTATTCTTGATACCCAGCTAAAGAAATTTCGTTGGAAATTTAAGATGCATTTTATGTTTGAATGAACGCTTTAGAAAACCCTCAGAAATTAAACTATTAGTCTATAATCTAAATTTGTTCTTTTCATTTAGCGTACAGAATTAAGCATCTTAAATTGTATGAGAATAAATAAGCCGTGAATAAAAAAGAAGTATTTTTCAATAGACATCATTATTTCAAAACTGTGTAAGAAAATATCATGTAAAAGATACTTTAATTTACATTATTTTATAAATTACGATCTTTGAAAAGCAGTATACGTGCACTTTCTTATATATTTTTGCAATGATTAAAACTTTAACCTTTATCTAGTGGCATTTTTTTGTCACGTGTATATATATATATATATATATATATATATGTATTAGTTCTTTCCCCATTCTTCTTCAAAATAACTCATTCTAAAATAAAATAAATGAATATTCAAAAAACTGGAAATTCATTTGCCTTTGAAATATTGAGATAGAAACTTCCCAACCATTCTAACTCTTTGCACTAAGAATGTTAGAGTACATACATAAACCAATTATGCTTATGTACATAGACTTTCAGTTACGCTTGATATCCATCATCTAGATAGAATCTATTAAAGGAGAAATAAATGGATTTAAAATGAAGACATTCGTTCTTATAGTTAAGATTTTTCATAGTGTGGTAAAGTATTTCATAGTTACATGATGGACGAGTTTTATGTGAAAAATTATTTTATCTATTTTTAGGGGTTTTTTTCACCTTCCAAGAGAGTTATTAGATTACATACACTTTTACAAAATTTGATAAATTTGATTTATATCAAATTATGTTTAAATATATATTTATATATATATATATATATATATATATATATATATATATATATATATATATATATATATATATATATATATATATATATATATAAAGCGTTTCTTCATTTCTTTCTTCTGCAAATTCTCTAAGTTTTCTGCCAAAGTAGAGATATACAAGCTAAAAAACAATTCAAACGTAAAACAAAATATTAGATTTTTAAATCTATTAAAACTTCTTACAGATGCTAATTGCGGTAAAAATAATTATAATAATCGAGATATTTTTGCAAACTCTACATAACGTATCAGAAAATATTCTGTAATTTGCCTATGTTTGATTTTAATTTCAGAAAAAATAAAGGAACAAGTTTTGTCATGAAAAACAATGCATGAATGAATGAGTGGATATTAACGTCACACTGTTCAGCTACATGAAGGCTTTCGGCGACGAACCGCTTAATCCTCAACCTTGGTCAAGTGACGTGGACTACAACTGAGCTGGCACCCTCCTCTCCTAACTACCACACCACACCAAAGGAAGGACGATTGAGCTTTCGACTAGTTTAACGTGCATCGCTCCCCTACACGGAGGGTCTTCAGCGGTACTGGGCTCGAACTCTTGACCCGCCGGCCGTGAGTCCGAGACCTTAAACAATCAGCTACCACGGCCCCAAAAAAACGTTGCAGATATACCCTTAAGTATAAGAAATTTTAATAAACTCTATATTGCTACATTTGGAGACTATTGGTAACAAATATTGTAGGTTTTTCCATTCACAAAATTGAATATGTATAGATATTTGGGGAGGGGGAGAATTGTACCACCAACAATCTCATGCATGTAATCATTTTAGTTCTAAAGTTTGTGGTGAACTTAAACCGAGAAGAGCAACGAAAGGAAGATACATTTTGTACTATTAACCACCTTTATTACCGATGATTCAAAATCTGGTATAGTTTCAATTAGCAAATAGGATCGAATTAGGTCTATATAATAATGATTAGTATTACTTATACCTAGGTGAGGTTGGACAGAGTACTGTTAATGATTACTACTCAGGAAATGATACGTAGATATTGTGTAAGAGCAGGTTTCACAAATATAATTTGTACTACCACTATCTTTTATAATTTCGCTACTAACATCCTTCTGCAATTCGTTTTATTTCAATAATAAAAAGCATTTGCTGCGTTGTAACTCCTCCACCGAAAGAAATTTTCCAATAACAATCAAACAATTCATGAAAATGTTTTTTCTCTTAAAGATTGCTAATTAGAAGACATGAAGGGAGCCTGTTACAAGTTTTGCAAACAAAATTTAATTATTTTTTCATTTACTATATAATTTCTACGAATATTTAATTGAGTAATAATTCCTTCTTTGAACAATTTACCCTTAAGAATTACATTTCATTATCCAGACTAATCATGGGTTTCAGTAATTTAAGACTTTCTAAACGAAATAATAACAATAAATCATTCTATGTTATTATAATTTGGGTCTTGGTTAAATCTAATGTTTGTTTTCATGAACTGTCTTAAATTTCACACTATGAGTGATGACCGGAAACATCCTGGTAAATACTATCAGGTTACTTGAGTTGCGTCTTCGAAATACATTAATATTTAATGAGTGAATACATGCATCTTAAGTACTCTTGATATTTTAGAAAAAGGTCTGAGGCAAGTAATGAAGTGTTCGCTGAAAATAATCACATCCAAAAAAATTACGGGGATGGAAGAAATAAATAAAATCCGAAGTATATCGAGC
Source organism: Trichonephila clavipes (assembly GCA_019973935.1). Classification (NCBI taxonomy): domain Eukaryota; kingdom Metazoa; phylum Arthropoda; class Arachnida; order Araneae; family Nephilidae; genus Trichonephila; species Trichonephila clavipes. Next base: position 167,329 of record BMAU01012426.1, read on the forward strand.
ACTTTTAGCACAAAAAATAAGATCAAATTTTACTTGTGTGCTTTATACATCGAGTATAAAAATGATAGCATTAGAAATAAAAAAAAAGAGAAGAGCATAAGAAAATTATTCTTCTGCATCTATTGAAATATTTTTCATTAAAAAGAAATAACATACCTTATGAACTTAAAGCGTTTGTAGCTCTAAAAGTATATTATTTTTTCAAAAGACGGGAGTAATATTTCGAATAAATGACTTCAAAGCATCAGAGCATTGCATACGTACATTTCAGGTTTCCTCGTAATAAAAAGAGGTGCGCATTATACGGCGAATAAATCTAAAAATTAAAAAAATTTTGCTTGAAAGTATAGATATATGTTATGCGCTGGGGCATGCTATACGCTGGATTTTACGGTAATAGGAAAATCGATTAATTCTCTAAATATTGGTATAAATACTATAATTGGTATAAAGTATGTATGAAAATATTAACTTCATGTATCCGTACTCTTTTAGTAAAAAAATGAAGCAATTTGAAATAGGTTTCCTATTTGTATTAATGTTTTTTTTTACTTAAAATTAAGCAATATCAAATTTTAGCGCTATTATATAAAAAAAATTATTATTATTATTCTTTATTCTCTGACTTGGAAATTCAATTTATATACCCGTCAAAAATGATATTTTGTTGTAAAATGTAATTACTGTTTAAAATGTGAAATATTTTCTTACTAATCTTTTAAATATTTTTACTATCTAATCCATACCAATTTTAATTATAAATATTAAATATTTATAGACACACCAAAGTAGTTTCATTAATAGATATATCTGAATCGATAAAATATGTGATCCTCAAATAATTCAACTACGGTGAAAAATATGATTGATTAAAATCATATTTCAATTGAAAAAACTTTTTTTTTAAATATTGCATAACTGATTAATTTTTGGTGAAATTTCATTTGAATGTGCAATAAAATGTGAGGATTGAAAAGGAAGAGTGTGTGTTTGTAAGAATACGCATACTTAATATAATATAACTTACGGAATTATTATGCATATTTTATGTAAAAAATACAATAAAAGACGCCCAAAAGATTTAAATGATATGTAAAAATTTTTAAGTAATATTAAAATAGAATATATAATGATAAAGTGTTTAACTACTATTTTTAAGACTTATTCAAAAATACAACATCAATATCAAGAGTCCCAAAACATGCATATTCTTAAATATTTCCCGCTCAAGCTAATTAAATCCCTATAGTACACCACAAAATCAGCTTATTGAAAAATCATTTCACGTGTAAACGAAAGAATAATACTATTAATTGCTCATTTTTATAATGTACTATTTCTTTTTTTAAAAACACCGTATAACACACACGTTCTAAGATCAGATATAAATTTTTTATCAGATAAAAAAGTACTTTTTACTATACATCAAAACAGACTAAAAGTATTTTTTAATTATTTTTTCAGTTTTGTTTTAATATTTACACATTTTTAAACAAAATAAACATTTTTAGAGGAACTAAATTAATATGCAACAAAATACAATGTATCTCAAGAAGTATTAAAATATCCAAGAAAATTTAGCTTGAAAATAGAATATTGTTACTCTTCTTAAACTAGAACGTTATCTCAAAAATATCCGTCCAAAAATAAAGCAAAAACTCATTTTTTTAAATATCTTTTTTATAAAAAAGAAGCACGAAAATATGAATTTATTAATCAGTGCTTTTAAAAGATATAGTATGCGAAAAATATTGAAATTAATACTGTTAAGAACAAGCAAATAATGCTTAAAAAGGGAAAATGAAGGATGTTTATAGCTTTTTCGGAAGCAAGTAAGCACTAAAAATCATAAAAAAGTAAAATGTTCTCCGTTAAATAAAGTGCACGTATAAAATGTTTATGACTCTCTGTGCGGTAATAGAAATTTTGAAATTCAGGAAAAGACAACAAATAATCATTGAAGTAATTTGAGGTAAGATTTATAAGTCGAATCATTTTTATTGCTGAAAAAAATAACTGCTCCTTACAGAAATACAAGTTTATATTACTTTAATAAAAATCAATTCTTATTTTCTTTTGTTTCAGCTTATGGGGTCTGAGGGGTGTTAAATTTCTCTAGAGGTCTGAAAATATAAACAATCTTCAAACGGTTATAATTTTTTAAAATTTAAATTAAATGATTCGAGTCTTTTACATATTATTGAAAATAGAAAGCGGCTTCAGAAAAGTATAAAATGTTTAAATATAATAATAATTTTAAAAGTCATAAGCATATGAAAATTCTATAATAAATATTAAGTATTTTTTGCTTTGTGCATGCTATTTTCTAAAATATTAGCCTCTGATGTATAAAACTTTATAGAATTATACAATGCATCATACTCTTTAAACCCTACCTAATTTTAGTTTTATATATCTTTTGTATTTCAAAATATTTGTAAAATATTGCAATTTTTTAAATATTTTTTAAAAATGTATTTTTTTATTTATTAAAATATGTAAGTTATTATTCTATTTACATAAAAGTAGCTACAAAGTATTAAGAATACATTTGTCTTTATAAATCAGCTTATAGCTAGTAATTAAAGCTACTCTTTTCGAAAATAGCATGCGCGACGTAAAGCTTAATAAATATTTCTTATAGAAAAGTTTCTTATTTTCATATGCTTATAATTTTTAAAATTATGATTATATTTTAAACATTTTATGCTTTTCTGAAGCCCCATTCCTTTATAAGTAATGTGTAAAAGATTCGAATTATTTAACTTAAATTTAAAGAAATTATACCTGTTTGAAAATTGTTTATATTTTCTGACCCCTAGAGAAATTTAAGACCCCTGTGACCCCTTATCTAATCAAGATACCAGAACTCGATTGCATCACAAAACGAGAGGGGAGCGGCAATCGCTGTAGCAGATTTAGCATTAACCACGGTGCACCACGAGGAGGCCTGCTACATTACAATTGGTTTATAAGGGTATGCCTGTTCAACAGAGTGATGTTTCAATTTATTTGGGTGGCGCTCTTGATAACAAATTGAAATGGACTAAACATGCTGAGCTTGTTGTTTCTAAGGCAAGAAAGCGACTCTCCATTCTTAAAAGATTGACCGGAGTTAAATGGGGATGCAATAGGGATACCTTAAATACAACTTACAAGACATATATATTTAACCAGTTCTAAATTATTGCAATGAGGTGCTGATCTCTGCCTCAGAGAACGTTAGAAAACTTCTTGACACTTTCCATAACCAAGCCCTTCGCATGATCACTGGCGAAGTTAAAACTACTCCAGTACTTGCCATGCAGTAACTTTGCGGCATTCAGCCATTCACTAATGTAATTGAGAAGAATGCTGCTATTCTCTTCAATAGACTTATTAGACTTCTAAATAATTCATTCTGGCGGGACTATGATTCCGATGGAGGACGTAATCTTAAGACTCAAAAGGGCTTTATTCAATGTGTTCGTGAGAACATTCAATATAAAGTCATTTATGATGTGCCCTTTGAATTACTGTCTTTTGCTAACTCACTCGACTACGCAATACTCGACATCAGATTGGACCTTGTTCTGAATGTGAGAAAACGTGATCTAAGTCCAACTGCTCTTCACGCTATAGCTTTGGAAACTATCAATACCCGCTTCCCACTGGAGGAGTGGCTTCACATTTACACAGATGGCTCACTCTTGGACTTTGCCCAAGGCGCTGGCATTGGTGTTTTTAGTCACCTCTTCTCCTTCTATTTACACGCCGGCCCTTTGACAACTCACTTTGATGGTGAGGTTGAAGCTATACATATAGCCCTTAAGCAACTTGCTGTTCATCTTCCCCCATTGAAAGAGCTGTAATTCTTACAGATTCTACTTCTGCCCTTCAGGCTTTGTCCAACTATAATGAGAATAATTGTTTACGTGTGCAGAACTGTAGAGAACTCCTGGGAAAGATAAAAGGAAAGATTGTCTTTCAATGGGTACCATTCCACTGTGGTCTTTGGGGAAATGAAAGGGCAGACTTTTTGGCAAAAAAGGGAACGGGTATCCTTCAGAACTTTCGCAGAGACCTGACACTTCATTCTGCCAAACTGGAAATTAAAAGGATTTTTAGGGAATCATTTCGCCTTGCAGCTTCTCGTGTTGCTCGTGATAAGCCTTGGAGTACACTGTGTAAGAAATCCCACGGTAGTCCAAGTTCTCCTCGTGCTGCTGCTGCGGCTAAATTTAGACTTTTAACCGGGCATGACTGCCTTTGTGCTCATCTTTTTCGTTTTAATTTAGTGACTTCACCTATCTGCGTTTTGTGTGACACTGGACAAGACATGACTGCCGCTCATTTGGACGAGTGCTCTGCACTGAATGATCTTAACTGCATTGTAAAAAGGTATTGGAGAGCCCGTTGCCTAATGACCTGATGGTCAATGGCCTGGGATTTGTAAAATAAATCTAATCAAGATACAAATTTTATTTCATTATAAAAGGTTTGTAATCAATATCGTTTCTTTTTTCTTTCTTTATGAAAAAAAATTTAGGCTTATTCCATGTGCATAATATAAAAGAAGCATTTAAATTAAGAAACAAGTTAATAACGTTCCTGAGGAAAGATGTAAAAAATCACCAAAATTATTTTTAGTTAAAAGAATATAAACCGAAAATAAGAATTTTTTTTATCTTAGCTGTAAAATAGATCTTTCAAATAAATATCTCACCGCACATTACATCAATAAAACATTATTGCTGCTTCCTGAACTTTAAAATTTCTTTGCTGGAAGCAAGTCATAAATTTTTATCTTGATTCTACTAGACCTTACAGCATTTACAAGGAATTCTATACTCTTATATCTTCAAAAATATATATGTAATCTTTTATTGCAGCTTTTCCATATTGTGTGTTTTATGTAACTTTCATTTTGATATAAATCTTGTTTGAAATGCTATTATTTTTCTCATTTGCATTTTAATGGAGTATTAATTATTTTTACTTTTGATAAATATTTTGAAATAAATTTTGCGGTTTAATTTATTTTTTAATGGAAGTATTTATGTGGATAAATAATGCTAACAACAGAGTGTTTGCTATCATACACAGTACTAAAAAGACACATTAAGTTTTTTTTTTCTTTGTCGTTTTGTATTAGTGCTTTAATTTAATAAAATTCAAGAAAAGCATTAATATGCATGAGTATTTCCACCTTCTTTTACTTTAAAAAGTTTTATTTGACCAAAAAATAGTTCCGTTCCAGCGTATTAAACCAAAGTTCGCCAATAGCTGCTATTGTGTGCATAGATAAGATTATTGTGTTTGTACACAAATGTGTGAACTACTTCCCATTTTTAGCTGCTTAATGCAGCATTTAGCCACTCATTTTCACTTAACAAATTAGTCGACAGTATACAGAGTACGTAACAATATTTGTAATCCTTAAAAAAACTTATAAAACTTTCGATGACAAATTTCTTAGATTTTTTTATTTAAATATTATAAATCGTATTTGATTTAAAAATTGTTTAAAATCTATCATCTATATCATTGTCTTACGTATATTTTATGAGAAATTTATATCATACAATGGCGACCGATCGAATGGTATAAGCTTTTACTTAAAAATAAATTAACGCTGAATAAATTAGAAGAAAATGCAACTGGATACTAATCAAATTAAAACAAATAACTCTTTGAAAAAAAGCATAAATAATTAGTATAAAAATATAATAAACTCACATTCTTTATATATATATATATATATATATATATATATATATATATATATATATATATATATATATATATATATATATATATATATATATATATATATATATATATAAATCTTAAAAATTATTTTCTTCTTACCATAACTTACATACCTAGAAATGAAGAATGTAGGATAATATAATAAGTTTTACCGTTTTAATTTAATTTGATTGAACATTTTATTATTTTGTTTTGTATTTTAATAGAAATTTGTGAGGACTTGAATTATATGTAACAGATAAATAAGAATATAAGTATTTTGGATTTCTCAATGATTTTTTAAACCAACAATGGCATTTTTAAGGAGAAAGTGAATTGAAAAATTTGACAAACATTTTTCTATTTAAAGCAAATAGAGCAACAAGTGAACCAAAAGATACATGTGAATGATAAAAATTATCCAAATGCTTGGAAATATCCCAAAGTGCATTTAAAAATAACTGGCCATATGCCAGATACTTGTTGATGATGGCAAGAATAGTGATCAAATATGAATTCGCTTTTCTATTTGAAAAATTTTAAACAAGTGAATTATTTATTCATAGCTACAATTTAAACTAGTCCAAGTAAAAGTAGTTTTTAAAGACAAAAGCATATATTAAAAGGAATTGCTTTTTACTAAAACATTTTTTTTCAGTGAACCTTCGTATGTTCTATGCATGATTTAATGCACGTTTACAAATTAAACATATTCTTGAATTTAAATTAGTGCTCCTCAAACTTCCAATATTTGCGTCGCAATATTCAATAATTATTTTCATCGTGCTCACCCTCCATACAATAATAAAGTATCGAATTCAATAATGCTATACTTTAACGCTACAACTACAATACTACTTCAATTATAAACTATTACTCTTCTTTGATACTGAAGCTACAATACGACTATAATCTCTTTAAGTGCCACTGGCACGTATAAACGCTTTCCTTAGCCGAAGTGTCAATTTCCCTGGACGTATATATACGTCTTTCCAAAGTACGATCTTTTCTGTGGACTACTATTCATAAAATTATGCCGAAGGCTTCGGAATGCAAAAAAGGGACCTTGATAATGTTTGTGAAGGATTTTCTTAATATTTCAGAGGGTTTACTTTATTATTCATTTCCTCACCACCCCCTCCCCCTCCTCTCATACAGCCCATACGCGCGCCTACGTGGAAACCGGTGACATTAGGGACCGAAATACATAACTTTTAATTGGCATTTAAGGGATTATTTATAAACAGTACACAAAATTATCAAAATAAGTTCTAAATTTTGTATATTATTTGATATATGACTAGCCAGCCCATGGTGTCATTGATAATTATAAAACGTTTTAACTTAGTACTGTTAAATTAATTATAAAATACATTGTTTAGTACTGATACATTTATAAGTGTATTATATGAGTTTAAATGTGTATTTTGTCATTTATTATGTCACAATGTATTTTGTTTGTTAACTTTCGGTAAATTAATTTTTTTAAAACTACCTTTCTTTTTAAACTGTTTAATATGATTGGGCTCCCTAGTACAGTTACATGCCCTAGGTAGACGCACCCCCACAGTTTGAGAAACGCAGGTTTAAATTATTATTTATGTTCATTGAGAGATTGTAATACCTGTTTTAGTATAATATTAGATAGAATCGAGTTCAGTATTTGATAACATAATGCATTGTAACAACTACACTCATGTCCATAAATAAAGGATAAATTAGAATCACACAGAAATTGAACTCTAAAAAAAATTTCAAATGTAGAATTATCACACACATCTTGAAGAAGAATATGCAAATTACAGGAAACCACCAGAGGGGTACATAAAGAATGGTGGCAAAAGGTAAAATTGTTCACAAGCGCTTTAAAAGCCTTTCAGGGCAATAACCGCAAAGTTATGGAACAAAGGAAACATTTGGATGATTTTTTACGTGGTTGAATTATTGGACAACTGGAATGTGGAGCTGGAAGTGTCCGAGGAACTTGGAATTGCCAAGAGTGTCATCTCCATGCTTTGGCAACGATTCCAAGATGATGGTAATGTGAGTAGATGTTATAGCACAGGTCGCCCCTAAGATACAGCGCAGAATGAAGACCGGTATTTGGCAGTTACTGCCAAAGAAAACAGACGGATCACAGCAGCAGACTTGTCTCGTCAGCTCTCTTCAGCCACCGGTACGACAGTTTCAAGGCTGACTGTGTACAGACGCTTAGAGCACAATGGTCTATATGCTCGTAGGCCTGTCAGATGTGTTCCATGTACCGCAACTCACTGTCACCTGTGATTAACCTAAAGTAGAGAGCATGCATTGTGGCCACTACAACAGTGGTCTTGTGTGATGTTTTCCGGTGAGTCCAGGTTTAGGTTTCAGTCTGATTCTCGCCGGATTTTAATATGGAGAGCGCCAGGTACCCGTTACCACCAAGAGAACACCATTGAACGACACCGTTACGGTGGTGTAGAATGGCTCGTTTGGAGAGGAATTATTCTTGGTTCCAGAACTGACCTGCATGTTCAGAGTGTAACACACGATGACAGGCCACATTTATCGGAATGTCATTCTGGAATAACATGTATGTTTGTTTCGGGGCGTCATGAGTACTGAATTCCTGTTTATGGTTGACAACGCCCTTCCTTAACGTGCAAACATTGTAGACAAATGCCTTCAATCGGAGGGCTATCACCGGTATGGATTGGCCAGCATACTCACCGGACTTGAATCCAATAGACCATGTGTGGGATATGCTTGGCCGACGAATTGCAGCCCGTCAACCCCCTTCCACCTGTCTACCGGAACTTCGGGTGGCATTGCTTGATGAGTGGTGTAATATTCCCAAAGATCAGATTGATATTTTGATACTCAGCATGCCTAGGCGTTGTAAGGCCTGTATTGCATCATTGCATCGTCCGGGAGACATACTCCGTATTAACCATCATACTAACCATGTTATACTGTTTTTTGTAAATAGGTTTTTTTTTTAAATTTGCTCCAGGGAGTAAAAATCGCAATTTTTGTTAATTATGTCAAACATATAGCATCTTTTTTGCTCTTTACCTTTAGTTTAATAAATAGACTTTACAAATAAGTCAAATTTGTTTTGCTTCTGTCTCTTTCTTTGCCTGAACTTCATTATCCGTAATTTATAGACATGAGTGTAATTAAACTATATATTATGTATTGCACTCAAACTACAGTGTAGTTTTGCAATGTTTTCCCCATTTTGTGAGGAGAAGAGTGATTTATTAATGTGCATGGAATATTTAATATTTAAAACATAAACTTAGCGGGAGAATTTTCAACCAACTTTGAATGAACAACATGTTGCCTAACTGAAACAAAATTTCCATATAATTTTTAATTTAAAATAGTAATATTTGTTTAATAATAATATTAACTAGACAAAAAATTGTTACTTCTTTTCAGTTTTTTAAACTGCATAGTTTTACACACATTATATAATTTAGAATTTTCTCTCAGTCTATCTGTAATTAGGAAGAAAAAATTAAGCTGTTGTTATAAAAATATTGTATTAATATCTAGCCAATATTTTTATTTTTAATCATTAAATATATATATTTTATTCTCTCAAGAAATTTAAAAAATAATTAAGAGTTATAGTTCGGCAGTTTTTAATAGCCAGTTTCACGATCTCAAGGCCGGTGTTGCTTAAACCAAATTGTGTGTTTCAATCTTGATGTCACTAAGGATGCGTTGTTAGCTGGACTTATTCATTTAAATGAACATATCTGTTTTTCATCTCAAATATGAAATACATTTGGCCATATATTTAAAAAAAGAAAAAAAACTCCACACTATACATTTTGTTGGTTGGTTTTACCCGAAATCTAAACTTGTTTCGGTAACTTTTTTTACTTTTGGAATTTTTTTCGGTAACTAAAACTTTTTTTACTGGTCTCTGAAATGCTTGGCTGTGTAAAAAAATATTATACAGTAATAAGATCCCTAACGTGAAACCGATTTTACAATTTCTGGATTACTGATTTCTTTGGGTGATATTCTGACCTTACTCTCAAAATATATGTGCGAGGGATGTCGTTCCATCTGTATTCTGAGACCAGCTGCATACTAACTGACCCTTTTGTTGGAATTTAAAAGAAAACATACAGGAAATCCTATCCTTAAATGTGATTTGCTGCAATGGAAATCGATGCATTTCAGAGAAAAAATGTATTCAATTGATAATTTTACGGATCTTTTATATCATTATTTAAAAAATAATCTGCACCAAAAAGTCATGATATTTTAATGCTAAACTTCTTAATGCAAGTTCCTCATCATATTTTCTAATTTTAAAACTTCAAATTTAGAATTAATTTCAACCATTATTAAAAGTTACACTGAAATCTTGTCTTTGTTATATTATCTTGTTAAATTACTTTTTTGATTGATATTTTCTACAAGGACAAGTTCTAAAAAGAATTAAACAGAAGCGCAAATTTTTCTGACATATACATCATAAAAGAATCTACTCACATTTTTAATACTAAAAATGTAATAGTTCTAAATTTATAAATTTTGTAAAACATTTGTAAGAAATACAAAAATAAATAAATAAATAAATAAAAAGGGATTGATCCGTTGATTCCAGTATATGAATTGTGCTGGTCAATTTCTACTAGTTTATATTGTTCGTGCCCTGTTTTTATAATGGGGAAGTAACTCTCAGTAGTATAGGTTTCACGTCTTTAAACTATTATTTGCAGAAATTTTTATTTAGCTTTCATTATAAGTCTAAGCATAGAGATCCCAAGAGACCAAAAAAGATCTTTTGAAGTGAGTTATTTCTGTTCCAAGATGCATCAGTAAGTCTGGCCATAGGAGAAAAATCGATAAATAAAAAAAATCCATGTATAAAAAAGAAAAGATACTCTAAAAAATTGGTTTTTGGTAGTCATAAAAAAGGGAGTCATAAAATACTTTTTTTCTTCTAGAAGACACTTTACCAGCGTTTTATTGTACCATTTTTGAAGCATCGTAAAACTTACCAATCTTGATTAACTTTACACTTGATGTGAGGGAGAAAGGCTATTGCTCGTGGCATGAAACATAACATTAATTAATTACCTAAATATGCAGACAAGTGATATGTGTAATTAGTTATTTAAAGCAATTATATAAATTCTGAATCGTTAAGAATCAAATGTAACATTTTTCATTTCATACAAATATTGTACGTATTATCTAATTTGTATTGATGTATTTTAAAATATATTGGTATCATATAAGGAAATAAATACTTTTAAAAAAATTAAAAATATATATTTTATAAATGTTATGAAATTACACTAAGAAGAATAGCAGTTGTATAAAAAACTGGTATTTTTATTTTGTACACAATTATAAATTATTTGAGGGGACGTGATACGATTTACACAAAAAAATTTAATTTAAGGATTTTCAAAAAGTAATTGGTTGCCTCTTATGTGTGTATACTATGTGAAATAGAATAAGTGCTCAAAATTACATAAAAAGTGAATCATTTAATCTTTTAAGGAAAAAACTTAAAATTTGTGAAGTGATTTTAAAATGCTACTCCTCCCCCCCCCTACAAAAATTTACATGCACGTATAAAATTTGATTTACAAATACGTCAAACTGAGTATAGCAAAAATTGGTATGGGCTTTCCAATAAAGTGATTGGTATTCGTACAATACTTCTTTTTATTAATGTGCTTATTGAAAATTCCTTAAAAAATAAATAAATTCCGAGTTAAATTATTTTTAAAAAATATTATAATTGCTTTGATTCAAAAATGCATACCAACTTTAGTTCCATGTACTCTTGGCAATAGGTAAAAAAATTCAAAGTATTAGGCACAATAGAAAAAAAAGCCTTAGCATTTTAAATGGAAACAAACTAGTTATTTTATTTTTCTGAGATAAGTCAGTTTAAAATTTTGATTTGCCACAGGGATGTGAATAAAATTGAACGTAAAAACTAACATAATACTGCTTTCTTTTAGAGGTTTCAAATTGTGTGAAGTTATAGAAAAGTATATTAAGAATAATTTAGGCTAAAAAATTAGATTTGATTTTTTTGTCCTTGATCATATCAGGCAGTTCAAATTGTGTTAGATTTTTCTATGTTTCTTGACAAAAATAGGTTACAAAAGAAATAAAAAACCACTTGGAATCATTTTGAAATTTAAAGTTTAATTGCCTTTTGTTTATTTTCTTCAGTAGACAAATTCTCTTTAATTCCTGAAGAATTTAGTTTGATGTTAATATTTTCCCCAAACTCCCTTTAAGATGCGCAATTTTATAAGCTGTACAAGTAAAATTTTAATATTATCAAGATTTTAAACTGTTAAATTATCTTACTTATGTTTAATTTTTTTAGAAAAAAGGAAGTTCATTATATGTCTTTTATACCTTACTACAGTGGTTCCCAAAGTGATACCTTCAGAACTCCAGGGGTATCCGATGTTGTTCAGGGGGTCTGTTGAAAATAAAAATTAAGTTGGGCGTCCCTGAAGAACGTCAGGGGGTTCGCACAAGATGTAATATAAAATAAAATAAAGGTGATCCATTTTTATTTTTAAGGAAATTTAAATAAATAATAATAATTTACATGGATATTCTGGACTGGGTGTTGAAACCTTTTGCTCGTGAACAAACCCAGATCCCAAACGCAGATGAATCAATTCTAATACAGGAACATTTAATTGACACATCCACAAATGTGTGAGGTTTTTTAACCAGTGTTTTAACAAGAATACTACAAATTCTGGTTACAAAAACAGATTCCAATTTTATGTTCTGCATTATGGGTTATGGAACATAAGTGCTTGTCTACTTAACCGTCTTTCTATTCGGTAGAACGTGCATTAAGTGCCGTTAAAAACCTCATCACACAAAAAAAAAACCAAGAAGAAAAGTCGTACAAGAAAACAGTGCTTGTGAGGATTTGTGATTGCTACTCACAAACGTTGAGTCCGATTCATAAAATCTCATCTAATTCATCCAAGACATTAATTTTTGTTATTTTATTTTAAACAAAAGTTATAATTTCTCTAACTAATTCTTTAGAAAATTATAATTTATTCAATTTGTAATTTTTATAATATGCATTTTTGTAGCTTTTTTCATTTGGAGTCCTTAAGCAAATTTTGTCTATAAAGAGAGGTACATGGGCAGTTTTGACTATAAAAAGTGATCCATGGTTTAAAATACCATGAACCCAATACAATATATACTTTTTATTTTCTGAGATGTTGTATTTTAAATATTACTTCCCTAGTAAAAATTCATCTCTGATTCTCAAAACATCATCAGATAAAACTTTGTTTTTCAGTATGATTAGGGTTATTTATATAAAACTTTTCCGTGTTTTTTTTAATTGAATATCTGAGAAGAACTTCATAGTTAAAATTATTATTAAAAATAGTTGACATAATAAATATCTACATTCTTTTTCATTTTGTAATCATAATAAAATCATATTCTTATTCATTTATTTATACTATATTTTTTTACAGTACTTACTTTAAATGTTAAACTTACTTCGCTAAAATGAGAAAAAAACGTTTTCCATTGCTTTAAAAAACTTTAAGATCATCGAATTCAATGACACATAAAAAATTATTACTCTGTTAAATTATTTTTATTTTTAGATTCATTATTTATATAAGATACCAAAAACTACATTAAAAAATCATTTCTTGTCAAAACACTCATTTTCTATTTATTTTACCATTTTAAAATTAAAAAATTATCTTTCTAAATATGGCTTTGCTCTTATTAAACAATAATAACAAAAGTTTACAGTTATTTGCATTTAAGGCTGTATTCACGTAATGTTAAAAAATCCGAATTTAGAAAAAAATTTCATATAAAAAACTGCTTTTGATCTTTGTGCTCAGATAGAAAAGGGATTTTTTTATATTGTATCCTCGCTTCACTATCCTACAGAGAGCAGCATATTTTATCAAACTTTTTATTTTTATCTGAGTTGCTCCATTTTTTTCTGGTATAAAATGTAAATATTTTGCATATTCTTCTCCTGTACCGTAATGTTAATCCTTTATCCACCGCATTATGATTTAATAAAAAAAAATTTCGTGCAATATTTTTTTTAATCACTACATTGAAAATAAAGGAATATACATAAATAAAATACTCAATATTGGTAAATTTAATCAGTTAGAGCTAATTTAATTAAATTGTTACTTTTAAGTACCGTCATTCCACAAAGGTTTAAAATACTCTCATAATACGAAAAGACCGAATGAATTTTGTTATATAACGCAGCTTTAACTCTGCAAAAAATTAAATAATCAGAGGACACTAAAGGGTGTTTTTTCAGAGGTATAGAACTTTAAATTGCAATAAAACAACGATGTATTCGATAGACATGAATTTTTTTTATTCGAAAGATAATCTTGTGGCATCACATTTTAAATATGATTTCTGGCATACAACTGCCACGGCTGGCTCGGATGTAGTCCAATCTGGACGTTCAATTTTCGATGACTTTCTCCAACATTTGTGGCCGTACATCGGCAATAACACGGCGAATGTTGTCTTTCAAATGGTCAAGCGTTTGTGGCTTATCCGCATAGACCAATGACTTTACATAGCGCCACAGAAATTAGTCTAGCGGTGTTAAATCACAAGATCTTGGAGACCAATTCACAGGTCCGAAACGTGAAATTAGGCGGTCACCAAACGTGTCTTTCAATAAATCGATTGTAGCACGAGCTGTGTGACATATTGCGCCGTCTTGTTGGAACCACAGCTCCTGGACATCATGATTGTTCAATTCAGGAATGAAAAAGTTAGTAATCATGGCTCTATACCGATCACCATTGACAGTAACGTTGTGGCCTTCATCGTTTTTGAAGAAGGATTCCACCAGCCCATAAAGCGCACCAAACAGTCAGTTTTTCTGGATGTAACGGTGTTTCGACATACACTTGTGGATTAGCTTCCCTCAAAATGCGGCAGTTTTGTTTGTTGACATAGCCATTCAACCAGAAATGCGCTTCATCGCTAAACAAAATTCGCTTATGAAAATCGACCATTATTTTCGAAATAAAATTGCACAATTCGAAAGCGTTGTTCAGGCGTGAGTCTATTCATGATGAATTGCAAAACCAAACTGAGAATAAATCACATGATAGCTGTTAAATCGGTCGCCATCTTGGAAAGTAATGCCAACTTAAACTTCTATACCTGGAAAAAACACTCTGTAGTACTTTAAAACACGCAATGTTTATTTTTAAAAATTATTAAATTTTTATAATTTTTTTTTACTTTTTTCCACATAAAAACAGTTTTTACTCATAAACTTAATTTAATGATACTCAAAGAAACAGTTTTTCTATTTATTTATACACAAAAATTCATTGCACGTTGTGAATTTTGAGTGAGGTTTCGATTGAATGTTTTTTAAAGGCACTGCAGTCTGAAGATGGAAATATTGTATTTTCATAGCATGAACTACTGCACATAGATTCTTGTTCGGTCTCTTGATAGTCATTTTAAAAATCTAACGAAAGCTCCAGCAGATTATTTGCAGGAATTTCTTCATCTGAAAAATCATCTATTAGCTCATCACTGATTTCAGATCGTAGGTTCTGTAATAAATCCAAAACCTCTCGTAGATTGAGCTTCGTTTTCCAGACATTGTATAAAAGCAAAATAGTATAATTATAATAATTACAGCACCTTGAAAATTTCCTATTATTGTTAAATCTCAGTTATACGTAAGGAAATTTAAATTTTGCTAATTTGGGAATTAAGAATAGATATTTCCTTTAATTATGCGGCAAAGGAAAAAAACAAGCTCAGATTCAAAGTTAGAAACGTTTTGAAAATGTTAAAATAAAACAGTAAAAAAGCAAACTAAATAAGTTACGGCTGTTTTCGGTTAATGTTAAGGAATAGGACCCGAATTAGGTACATTTTTTCAGATATAAAAGAAACGAAAAATCAATACTTCATTCTGGGCTTCACTATCTCTTACAGAACAACATATTTTATTCTATTTAACCTTTTTAATGAAGTTGAGCCATTTTTTCTGGTATACAATGAGTTTCGCATTTTTTTCCTCCTATACCATAATGTTAAATGAGATATTCCTTCACGTGTTAAAAAAATGATATTCATGGACTATTTTGAAATTTTAGAAACACTACATATATATATGAGTTATAATGTTGCAAATTTTCATGAAAATTGAAGCATCTTTCTGTCCAAAAATGTGCTTCGCGTTTAGTTCAGGTTCTTGTACTTTTGCCGAAGACAGCCTTAAGCTAAAAAAAGATGCCAAAGAAAAAAACACACATAAGCCTATTGCTCTGCAGTGATGGCTCTACAACAAAATTAAGATAATAATAAGCCAGACGGACGAGAAAAAAAACAAAGTTTGTGCTCTAACACTCAGTTCGCTGACTGTACTTATAAGTGCCACAAAGTTATTCAACAGTAAAATTAATTATATTCACTATTCACTTAAAATAAGCAGTCAAATCGTTTTCTAAGGTCTTAATTAACATACAAAAAAAGTGGCCGCCGTAGCCGAGTGGTATAGATATTGGATCGTGGCATACCTTATCACGAGTTCTAGCCCAGTACCACTGAAGATCCGCCGTGTAGGGCAGCGATGCATGTTAAACCTGACGAGAGATGAAACGTCCTCCCGTTGGTGTGGTGAGGAAGTTAGGAGAGGGGGTACCAGCTCAGGTGTCGTCCACATCACTTGACCATGGTTCAAAATTACGTGGTCCATCGCCAAAAGCCCTAGTGTAGCTGAACAGTGCGATGTTAATATTCAATAAAGCAATCAAATATACAAAAAAATAAGACACTTTATGACATTAACATATTTTTGGAACAAAAATGACAATCTTCATAATCTGATTAAAATGTTAGTAGAAAACGCAACTTCTTCTAAAAAATTATTCGTCTTTGCCACTAAATTATTCTTCATAGAACCCGTGCTGCCGTATATCTTCGAAGAGTTGATTTAAAATAATATTCCTCATTAGTATCGTCAGAGTATTCGTAAAAATGGTTATTCTATGTAATTTTAAAGTGAGTGGTACTTATAAGTACCATCAGCAGATAAAGGATTAAATTAGCTATTATTTTATGTGTTAAAGAAAAGGGACCCTAAGCATAATGAAAAAGACATTGAACATATTGAAATTTTTAAAATGCTATATTACGTATAAATTGTTGCAAATTTTTATAACAATTGTGGCAATGTTCGGTATCAAAATGTGTTTTGCGTTTGTTTTAAGTTCTTGTACATGTGAAGAAGATAGCCTTGAAGAACATCGTCTAAAGAAAATATCTTCTGTTAATTTAAAATACATTTATCTTTAAAAAGTATGTTTAAACGTTTGATAATATTCCAAAAATAAATAAAGATGCTTTACTAAAATTTCACAGATATATTTGAATGTTATTATATGGGGAATGAATTGCAAATTATGTATTTGAATAACTTTCACTAAATTATAGTTGGATGTTCCTCTAAAAGAGTATGGTAAAAGTATCAAAAACTTTCTAAAGTGTAAGAAGAAAATTAAATTTGACTCTTTTAGAAATAAATCTAAAAAAAAATGTTTTGTAACATCTTCTTTTGGAGAAAGGGCAAGGACATGTAGAAAATGGTTTTAAATGAAACTCTTGAAAACAATTCCAAAATCTGATTCAAAATGTTTTAAATTCAATGAATTGATAAATGCATTCTTTAAAATTATTCTGCACAAAAATAAATGGAAATTGTAAATACATGAGCGGATATTGGAAAATTAATTAAAGGACTCTGAGCATAGTCAAATACTTTAGCCCCTTGACTTTCGCTATCATACCTGAGGTGCTCAACGAAAAGTTATTTTAGAGTAAAACTACTTTTTTATGTACCCTGAGATAAAGGAACCCAATTTTATTAATGATATAATGTAATTCAGATAGAGAAAAGAAATCATGATATATTTAAAAAGTAATTTTTAAAAGTATTTCTTTGAAAGTTTCATGAGATTTTATTTTAAACAATAATAATTTTTAAAAAGTCTCTAAAGATTTTGCGGAACATAAACAAAATCCTTCTCTTAAACTGTTAAAATGTAAACCTTTCATCGCATTCCCTCTATGAAGCATGGATGTCATAAACTCACATTTTTACGTCTTTAGCAGTCTCAGAATATATATTTATAGCAATCTAGCTCACTTTTATTGTCCTGATAAATAAAATTTGAATTGCTTATTGCTGAATGGATCAGAGATAAAGTATCCATTAAAAGTTATTTTTAACCCATTTTATTTTTTTATTCTAAGTAAATAATCTGATAGTTTGTCTATAAATTAATGTCGTAGATTTTTGGAGGTAATTTTTAAAGTAAATATTTTACAACAAATTTAAAGCAATATAAAATTCTAAGAGTTATAGAATGTTTATAAAATATATAATTTTCGTAAAATATTTAAGTTATAGCATTTTAATAACCTTTTTTTTTACTTAGTTGTAAGGAAAGTATTTGCAAGGAAAAGAATTTATGACTTTGTGAGTCAAATAACAAACTTTATTCTGACAGGCTTATGTTATTTTTCAATTCAATTTTTCTTTAAAAAAATTGTCTAATTACTTTTTGAGGAAAAAGCATGGAGCTTAGAGCTTTATTCATTTTCTTATTTGAAACTAAATAATTTTTAAAATGTTTTCAGGAAAGTAATATAAATTCGAGATTTTTTATGAATATAGATTGAAATATATCCATTAAAATTTGTTTTCAATACTTTTATAATAATAACTTGAGAAATAGGTTATTAAATAGCAGGATATTTTAGCAATAAGTTTTAAGAATGAAGGAAAAATAAAATTTTGTTGAAGTTAAAGTAAAATATGTGAAACCTATTACTAAAATATTAAGAAGAGAACAAATGCGTCATTTATAGTAGGCAATTTGTAAAAATTTTACAAATACCGTTCAAGAGAAAACATATTTAGATTCTATGAACAAGTACTTAACAGTACGACTAAAAATTTATCAACTTTTTGTCAAATTTTAAAACGAGAGTTTAATTATTTGTATTATAAGAGTTGCTGAAGGAAAATGAAACCAATCACTTTTTTCACTTTATATTATTATAGATATGTTTCTCATAAATTTAAGTATATATAATATTTTAAGTGTTTTTTTACATTATTAGTGATTCATCGACAACAAAAAAAGGATTATAAAAAATATTACAAAACCAAAACTTAAAATTAATGCAAAAGATAAGTAATATTGATTTATACAGCTAAAAATAGTTTAATTCCTTTGCTAAAAAATCGCAAATTTAAAAAAAATATTTTCTTTTTTGATCTATTCTTTTTCCTAGAAAAAAGCAAAAATTCTAAAGAATAAAAATATGTCATGAGAATTGACTTTTTCTTCTTCCATTTTATTAGTAAGAAAAAGAAATACTTAAACCCGATAACAAGGTCTACAGAAAACAGTCACCTTACCGTTATTTATAAGATTAAAAATTGAACAAGACACGTAAGTGAAAAAATGAAAAAAAAAGTGTGATATAAAGAACGAAAGATATATTTTCCTTGACAATAGAAAAATATGTACAACTGAAAATATTCGAAATAATTCTTGTTTGTTATTAATTCGTGTGTATTTTTTAAGGGTTCTGATTGAAATCAAGACATTATAGTAAACTTCGTGTTAAGTGTTTATTAACGTTGTGTGAAATATTTATGAAAAAAAAATTAATAGAAAACTTTTATGTTTTTTCTTTTCATCTTTAAAATAATTTCATAATTAACAGAATATCGACAAGTTTAATTTTGGAATAGAATATGTTTTTGTGCCATATAAATATGAATTTATAAAATTCTTCAAATGTTTCGGTTCTACGATTTTGATCCATTAATACTGATTTTATTCAGGTCATGAAAAATCTTATTTACATAAGTGAAATTATTTAAACTCTAATTTGTATCTTAACTGATAAATAAAAAGGAAGTGAAAGAATTACTAATTGATACACAAAGGCGTAAGCAGGACGATAAGAAATGCTCCACTTTTTTAAATGTCTAAACATTCGAGTAATGATTGTATTGGCTTAAAAATTTGGATAATATAAAAGAATATTGCAATGAATTATGCGAAATCCTACTTTATTTCAAATTCTTTAACATGACTGAGATTCAAATTACAAATATTTGTTGAGCACTAAAGATTATGGAAATTAAGGAAGCAATTAGAATGGAATCTGAAGTTTCAATTTTTAAAAATACAACATTTGATATAAAACATTGCTTATAAAATCAACAACACAGTATTATTTAAAAAATATAACAAATCTTCTAGTCTATAACCAAAAGTAGAATTAAAGTAACCGAACACGTTTGAATTTTTTTTTCAAAAATGGCATAATAGAACATTATAAATTATTTTTAGAGATCAATGCCAGTAAATAATAATACTTAATCACAATAATATTCAAAACAAATTATCTGAATTTTACAAAAATCACAATTATAAATCACGTTTTTAAGAATTTAAAAAAAAATTATCTCAAACAGAGAAAAAAATATTAAACTAATACTAAAAATAGTACTACTAAAATGAACAACATACTAGTAAATGAATGCGCTTAAATTTTGATATTTTATGACAATAAAAAAACAGTTAAGTTGATAGAATAAATATTATAGTAAATGTAAAATAATTAGAAAGCTATTATTGAAATAACAGGAAAAGGAAAAATGAACAAGTATAGGAAAGTGAAAAGTGTCTAGATCTTTTCTTGATGCTATTCTTGTTTCTACTCTTATTATACCTTGCACATCTTTGAATGTTCGAAGATGGATGTTATTTTCACTGTTTAAACATACTTTTTGCACTTATATCAATAAAAACTTCTCAGTACTTCTCACTACTCAAAACGTGTACAGTTACATTTCCCTTTTTCTTATGTTTCTTTTCTTTTAAATTTTGACAAAATCTGAACATCCAGGCTACTAATTCTTCAATCTTACAATTGGTGGCAGAAACGATTGAAAAATATTAAATTACCAATATTTTTAATTTAGCTACAAAGCCTAAAACAAAATTAAGGTAAAAGCTTACCCTTTCTTTGCAGCTAGTCTCGAAGTCGATCGGGTACGAGCACTCTTTATTCCTTGAATCCAACTAAATTAAGCACACTCCCAATCATTGATGAGACTGTATTCATAATGAACAACATATAATGGTCATTTAAATTTAAATTTAAGAAAAAGCGTAGATAATTAATACAAAATTACAGCAGGAAATGTCGGAACGTTTGTTCTTCATTCTATTGTTTCACAAAAGGGAAACATATACACTCACAGCTAAAAGTTAAGCTCGCGGTTTTCAGAAGAACTGAAATTTGAAATTTTAAAAATGATATTACATGTCACCTTAAAAACGTTTCCATAAACCTTTCTCTTAAAAGTAAAATGCAAGCTAATATAATTATAATTCGCCTTTTTTTTAATTTTTAAGACTATTTCTTAAGTGCTTTTTTTTACTCATATTGCTCCCTAACTTTTCTCTGACACCATTCTTTTTAAATCTAATTTTGCTCTATAACAGTATACATTCAAACTTTCTAATTATTAGAATACGCTTAAAGCAGTGTTCTCAAACTTTCAATACCGGCGCCCCTCTTTTCAATCACAATTTTTATCGCGCCCCACCCCCCTTATACATAATAATTTACTGAATGCAATAATAATGCACTTTTACGATAAAGCAACAATATTTATTATAAACCGTACAAATTCATGACATAAGTATTAAATTTTGTACATGTTACTTTTAAGCAAAAAATTTAAGTAATAGGATAATTACTAAGTTATTTTTCCTTTGTCTGATTTTTAAATTGGAACATATTACAAAATGCGGTAATTGCTTAGAAGGCAAAATATAGATATCTGCTAAATATAGAAAATGAACTCAGAGGGTCAAATTCTTATCTTAAAACTCCTTTCGAAAACTTTGCTCAGTAAGACAAGCCCATGGAAGTAGCTAATAATTATCAAACTTGGTCTTAATTTAGTATTAATTAATTAGTCATAAAATACTCTGTGCACCACTCATACATTAAAAGCAGTGTTTCTCAAACTTTCAATACTGGCGAGCCAATTTTCAATCATAATTTTTGTCTCGCCCCCCCCCTGTACAACAATAATGTATTTACTGCAATAAAAATGCACTTTGAGAGAGAGACACTAAAGTTACAATACGATCTTAATTATAAACCGTACAAATTAATACGATTAGTATATTAAATTTTGTGTATATGTAACTTTTAAGTAATATATATTTTAAGAAAATTACTTAAAATATATATTACTTAGAATTATGTTATTTTTCTCTAATTTTTAAATTGGAACAGATCGCAAAATGATGTATTTAATTAAAGATTTATTTCCTTCAGCATTCATTTCTCAAAGTACAAATGTCATTAGAAAAATAGTCTAGTCAATGTCGCTCTCTATCATTTCCATCACATCTGGCATTATAGGGTACGTTTGCGTGAGTCTGCGCAAAACATGTAAAAATGCTTTTCCTCGTACAATTCCAGTCAGTTTTGGTCGACTCGATACTCCTATAGCTACCGAATCTAGCTTGAATGTACATTTTTTTTAATTTCCACGTTAATTGTAATTCACGGTAATTAAGTATTTACGGCAGTATATTAAAACAATATCATACATACATTTTTAACTCGTAAGCAAACATTCGACCATAATAAAGAATCCACAAGTACACAGACGAACGAGCATGGTTCCGAAAATTAAATCAAGGCGATCTTCTCAAAAATACTTAAATTTTGGATTTACCACTACTGAAGTAAATGATGGAAAAAAAGCCCCAGCTCGATATAGGTTAAAACTTACAAATCTGTAGAACAACATGTGAAAGTTGTTTTTAAAACATGTAAAATCATTTAGCTATGTTGGCAAAGAATTTTAAAAAGTATTTTCTGGATGAGCACAGCTAGGTAGCAAGTTACGAGTGGATTAGGGATCTATTTCAAGATACTCCAGAAGGGCTCTCAAGTTCCGAAGAAGAAATCTTCATAGATTTCACATCCAGTGAAAAATTAAAAGGCAATTTTGTAATAAATCTCTCTTTCAATTTGGGGTAAAGGTGGATGAGGAATTATCTGTACTGAAAACAAAAGCACTTCGTATACTATTACCATTTTCAACATCCTACCTTTTTCAAACCGAATTTTCTGCAGTGGATGCCTTGAAACAAAATATAGATCTCAGCTAAATATAGAAAAATAACTCTTTAAGTGTCAATTTCTGATATTCAACCTTCCTTTGAAAAATTTTCCTCTACAACACAAGCCCGTGGAAGTCCCTAATAATTATTAAACTTGTTCTTAATTTAATAATAAGATTGATTGATTGAATATTAACGTCACACTGTTCAGCTGCACGAGGGCTTTTGACGACGGACGACGTAATTTTGAACCATGGTCAAGTGACGTGGATGACACCTGAGCTGGCTCCCCTCTCTCCTAACTACCACACCACCCCAACGGGAAAACGTTTCAACTCTCAACAGATTTAATGTGCATCGCTGCCCTACACGGCAGGTCTTTAGTGGTACTGAGCTCGAACTCGTGACAAGGCAAGCCACGATCCGATACCTATACCACTCGGCTACCACGGCCAAATTCAGTTATAAGAAATTATTTATAAAATACCTTCTTCAGTACTGATACATCAAACGTATACTGGCTGAAACACCGACTCTTCACACGAGTTCATTTTTTTTAAAAAAAATAAAACATTATTCTTGATATAATAGCTGAACTGTAAGGAGAGTAAAATTGTGTGCACGACATTGTATACAAAAATGTAAAATGATTTTTTAAGATAAATGCTATAATTGTAAATAACTGTTTAAAAGAACTGTAATTTTAAACCTCACACAATTAGTATTTAGAATTAATGTTAAATTATGAAAAAGAATATAAAATTCCGATGAAGAATAATTGTGTTACTTTTTAACATTTAAAGCGAGAAGACTTCAAAATGTTTTAACCCGGGAGCAGGCACGTACTCGATACTAACATTAATGGTAGTGCGAGGGGACTCAGTCACCCCAATCATTTGTTTAGAATTATTTTTACTGTACACGATATAAATCGGAATTCTAGTGAATATTTTAATTTATAGAAAGTATACTTACCTTCTTTCAAGGACTATTCAATTCTTTGATGATTTGAGAAAAAATCCAATAAAATTGAACTAAAATGATTCAAAAGTACAAGACCATAATAAAGGACGCAAATCAGACACTTTTCAATTATCCTACAGAAATGTTAAACCAATCAATTCTTTTCCAAATATCGCAAAACTCAATTATTTACAATTTCCCTAAGCGAAAAGCAAACGCATAAAAGATGGGAGGTAACTAATATTGATAATAACCGTACCATAAGATTGAAGGTCAATCAAATGATTAGCAAACGTACTATGCAGCCTGGCTGAAAAGTGAATCATGACTTCCATTTGTTTTTCTACAACTAATGTTCAGTATTTCAATAATAATTACAGTGGTGAATTGTTTATCTTCTTAGAATTTTCTCAGGGTCTGTTTTTGTTTTCTTTTAACAAGTAATATTTTATGTTAAAACGTAATAAAAAAATCTCTCATTGAGGAAATACAGCAAATAAAACAAAATGTTTTTTTTTCTCTTTAATTTGGTTTTGGGATCAAAGATAGCTATTTGATGACGGAAAAAAGCCAGATAATAAACATAAATTATGTCAGTGTTGTTGTGTGTATTTTTTTATTATGGAAGAAAACATTTTGTTTTACTTCTCTTTCCGGTTATTTTTTTTAAAAAAATCTTTAAATTTTCGATACGCTCGCCCCCTCTTGTAGGGTCATCGCGCCCCCAGGGAGGCGCACTCCACACTTTGAGAAACACTGGCTTAAGGGGTACATTACGTCCAAAACAAGCTTAAATAAAAGAATGTTAGAAGATACCACTTGTGGGTCATCTAAATAGACGACATCTCTGTGACGGATCTATACGCGTTCCTTCAATTAATCATCTTGGGAAATCTTAGAGCTATTAATTCACGGTATTCACAACCAACCCTTCGGAAGAAGATAATTGTGATATTTAAATTAACTTACTATTTATAGTCGAAGTTTTCTAGCTTTAATAGAGAATAGCAGAGGAGATATACTCGAATCAGGTGAAATTGCTACTGCAGGTATCATAATTGAATTATTGTGATTAATATCTCATTAGGAGGAAGTTTTATATTGACGATTGTTCACTGCGATTGAATAGATATTAGATTAAATCGGATGATAGGTTAGATTCTTTTTAATATTATGATCGAGTTTGACAGTCTCCTAATGGTTCACGTTTTACCGCCGTTGTTCCACTTTCACGGTTTTATTGAGACATTCTCTTACTTTTATTAATTGAAATTGTGTGTTTTCGTTGTGTGATAAATAAATAGATTAGTTGGATCATGTCGAGTGTTTCTTCCCTACCTTCCACAAATCTAGGTGTCTGAGAGGGAGGTGCGAGCTCTCACATCTCCAAATCACTAAAGTAAAATTGAAAAGAAAAATAATGTCTACAATTCTATAAAAAGCAAATATTCTTTTCCAGCATGGTTTTAAAAATGTATTCTTGTCATACCGATAGCTAAAGCATTTATTCTTTGATGATAATGGTGTAGTTTAGCAAAATGTCAAAAGGCAAAAACCGCAGCTAAAACGACCATTTTTTTCTTTTTGCACATTTATATGGATAGAAGATTTCTAATTCTCTACTTTTTTTTCTGGAATATTTTGAAAGATTGGTCTCCGTAATGGAAGAAAAATTCCAGAGAGGTCTGGAGCTTATCTTTGTTTTAAAAAAACTTGAAGCACTGTAATGTTCATTAGCTCAAAATATAAAAGTGGAAGCCATTAATTTTAGGATTATAAAATGAAAAAAATCAACGTCTTTCAAGAACAGGACAGATTACTTAATCTTTATTTTTTTTAAAAAAAAAAAATTGTTCCTCCAGAAGAAATAAAATTGGGGCATTGGATAACAATGTTTTTTTTTTAAATATTATTTTCAGTATATAGCTGAATTAAATTATTCCTTATTTATCCCTTTCTTGCGCCCCCCCATAGCAAATAAACAGCACATGTGAGCATCTACGTGGATAACAATGGCATTGAGGAGCGAATCGCGTAACTTTCGTTCGGCAGTTAAGAGATTAATTACATGTAGTACAAATTATCAAGATAAGTTTTAATACAAACGCATAAGGTTATTGGTAATTATCAAACTTGTTGTTAACTTATTATTGTTAAATTAATTATAAAATACAATGTATAGGTTGTTACATTTATGAGTGCATTGTATCAGTGTAAATGTGTATTTTATTTTTTATTACGTCAGAAGGAATTTTGTTTGTTACTTTGTTACTTAGTAAATTAATAACTCTTTAAAATAATCTTTCGTTTCCACTTCTTTAATATGCTCGTGTACCCCTAGTAGAGTTATCACGCCCCCCCCTAGGAGGCGCGCCCCACAGTTTGAGAAACGCTGGGGTAAGCAATCACCCATGAAATAGCTAGATATACTGGCTGCGACATTATATTTTTATCATGTTGACGACGGATACTTCAAGGACGATAATGTAACTATACATTGTTTCAGAAATACCCAAAATTGGTTGGCTGGACATCAATCGGACTTCCAACACCAGCCCTGGATCTCGTAGCCTGAATCTGAACCCCATAGAAAATGTGTGGGATGTGGTGGAAAGACGCATATGACAGCACTCCCCTTATCCATGTAATTTATAAGATCCAAAAAGCTGCATAGCGAATATATTGTATTCTCTGGACTTAAAAGCGTGTGAGAAGCATGTGGACTCGATGCCCACAAGAATCAAAATGTAGTACAATGATTATTGATCTTTGGTTTCTGACTCATTGGTCAGTATGCGTATATTCGGTACATTCTCAAGAACTTAAAAAATACATGAAACCGAAGGTAATTACTCATTTTGTGACTAATCTGTACGGCACTTTATAACTAATACTCTTGGGCGTTTTGGGGGATTGTAAATTCGCGTATATTTCCAACCAGCTCTAAAAGGAGAAACCGGGTTATGCAAATGAATCAAAGTATTTAAGGAGAGTGTTGTAAGGTAGCAGGGAGAAAGCTATTGAGCTAGAAGATACATTGACGGAGTTCTAATAAGATTCAAGCGATTGTGTGATTAGTTTCTGGCTGATTATCAGGCAGCGATCTACATTTGGAAAGTTTGAGCCAACTGGAAAGGAGTAAAGTAGTAAAAATCAGGAGATATTTAAATTTCAATGATCGGATCATAAGAGTAAATATATAATAGAGTTAGTGGAAAGTTAAAGATTGCTAGTAATTCAAATTGCGTATATCTCTCGGTCCTCTTATTCCGGTAAACCCGTTCGATTCTGAGTTTAATAGTTGATTAGTATCATATTTCGTGATTTAATTTAATAGTAAAGTTCAATCCCATTAACGTAGACATATTGATTCCTCTTTGTATTTGGAAGGTTGATAATTGATTCAAGTGATGAAATATAATTTGTTATTGTAAAAAATTCGTCTGGTAATTCTTTGCCTCAATTGAATCTTGGTGTCCAGGATGGAACCCAGGGGGGTTCCCCACAATTTGCAAATCCCTTATCACTATAATCTCAATTTTATTTAACATATCCGGCCTCCCATTTATTATGTTGACTGATCCAATTTCACGTTTATCTCCACTGAGGTTGAATTTACTGAATTTTAGTAAGTATAAGCTTAAATATAGAATTCTCTTCTTTTGTACACACATAAGTTATCATTAGCATCTCTGAGGTACCATTAATAAAATCGCCTGTGGAAGAACCCTCGTAATTGGATAAACATAAGCAGGAATACATATAAACATAACACACACAGATGTATGGAAATAAGTTTTAAATGGTGATAATGTTCAGCGTTTGTTCTTCTAGTTTTAAAACTTTAATTTGTGCGTTTGCGATCAGTTTTATGCAAATGTACTTTTAGACCCCCTGGAGTACTACTAATTTATTTTTGTATTGTAGTTCTTAGAATTATTCCTAAAGAATCTAAAGAGTCCTTTTGAAAAGAATATTGTAGAGAAGAATAAAACTACATTAATGTTCCCACTGTTAAAGACTAATTGCTTTAAACTAAAGTTTATTTCCCCTCCGTCTATCTGGATTCATCTCAGAAGCGGAATTAAAGTGTAATTTTTTGTTATTTGCTGCAACCTTGTTACATTTGAAACTATAGATAAGTAGAAGTTAATGAATTAACTTCGAATTAAAATATTAATTACAAAAAAAAATTAATATTATTTTGAATCTTTCTAATTAGATTAGTAGAACACTTACACATAATGCGCATAAAAATGTTAAAGAACTTTTGCCACTTATGTATTGTACAATCGACCAATTCATCAATTAATAAGAAAAACGTTGCCAAAAGCAAAGATATGTAGCTAATAATGGAAAACTGATACAATGCATGTACGAAAGAGTAAGCTTGTTCGATAGCTTTTGGCAACGTTTTTTTATTGGACGAATTTTGCCGTAGCTAAACTAAGTAAAAATTTTCTATCCATTATTAGTGCTAATAGTAGCAAAATATGGGCAATTTAAAAAGTTTTCTTCTATACATTTAAGTAAAAAAATACTATTCAAAACATATATAACGTTCACATGTATGAATTTTTAGTTTAACTCATGTTCATTATAGAATGTAAGAGATTTTTCTTTTTAATTTAAGATAAATAAACACACACTCATGCATTTTTATTTATTATTTCCGTAATTTTAAAACAAAAAAAAACATTGCATTTTTTCTTTTAATATTGCATTAGATTAATTAATCACGAACAATCTATTTTATTTATGACGTATATCCAGATGAAATGCAACCAAAGTGATTAAATTCGAGTTGAAATTATGTCTAGGATAAAAAAAATAATCAAGGAAGACTTTTGTATTTTTAAGCGCTTTAAAATATTTAGAAGGAATAATAGAACATGTTTTTTCACGATTTGTAGCAATTCCTTAATCTTGAAAGAAGCGTGAAATTAAGGAAAAAATGAGCACATATATATAAAGTTCTGAAAAGGATGGACAAAAGATACATTTGTGGCGAAGAAGAAGAGGTCAGAACGAGGCCCACGAAATTTATCGTGGCAAGGGACTAGAAGTACAACTGTCGTTCGCCTTGAGCACCATACAGGTGACAGTACGAATTGGCTCGGCGAAATTCCCCGAAAGGAGGATAGATAGCGACATCATCTATTTCCACCTGTAAAATTTTGTCATGGAACTGGAGGGGAGGGAAATATATTCTAGTCCACTGCACTCAAAATTCAGCCCACAAGACTTTCGGAACCACTGATTTAACGAGCACGTAATCCGTGAGTACTCGGAGGGTATTTGGTGGAATCAGGCATCAAATCCAGGCCTTCCGGTCTGGAGTCCGATGCTCTAACTACCAAGCTACCCACGATACAAAGATACATTTAAGTATTTTATTCTATATTTTGTCGCTTATAGAAACCTTGTGTGATTAAAATAGAGTAAATAAATAGTTTCTTTTCGTAATTCAAACGCATCTATAAAAGAAGGAACAAGTGTACGAAACTAGTTTAATCATAATTTTGATCTAAATCTAAACTATTTATTCATTAAAATGATCCCATAAGTACATCCGATAACATGTAAAATATAGCATCAAACGTCCTTCATGAAAGAAAACTGAACAAAATCCTGCGAAGCACTTTTTTGCTGAGAATGCAATGTTTGTATAACATACAGGAGCAATCCTGAAAAAAAATTTTCTCAAAACCGATTCATTTTCTACTTTTACGAATAAAAAATGTTTCGAAAAAGCTTCAAAATATGATAGAAAGTTTTGAAAATCAAACAACATGTTTTTGTCTGAAACTGGAAAAGAAAGAATTAAGTGATCTCTTTTGGAAAAGTTGCACACACAAGAGTACAAGTCTAAAATAAGTTCTTTCGAAGCACAGTATTCTTTCTTGAATAGAGAGTTTTGAGCAACCCTTGGGAATTTTACTTTAAACGTGAAAAAATAACGAAGAAATTTGCATCCAGGAAAACATGTCCTGGCATTCTGTAAGCCGATTCTCAAAGATTAGGAAAATCTGCCCCTTATACAGTAAAGCATAAATTCTTATCAAGAGGATGTCCTCAGTCATCTATGGGAAAAAATTTAATAATAGATGGATAGGAGAAATTTGAGTATAATTCATATATATAGCTTACATGGAATGAAGTTGTAATAATAGGTTTTCTATCTTTCGACCAATCAGTGGGTTAGATTTTTCCTTGTAAAGACAGAAAGCCCTCTAGCGGATGGATGCTCTAGTGCATTATTATTTCACAATGGATTTGTTATTGGTAGCTATACCAGAAGGTGGCATGTTCTTTATTTTTTTAGCAATTTTAGCTTTTTTGTTAAAGAAAAGGCGACAGAGCCATCTACGCACCAACAAGTTTAATGTATACCTATTTCATCCTTTCTTTTAGACTGACATTTTTTTTAGTTCTAGTTTTATTTTTGATGTGGGTTTCGGGAAGTACTCTATATGAACGTAAAAATTCCTTTCTCGTTTCGGAAATAGCTTAGAATTTTCAGAACGCAACTGAGTTTTTTTTTATTCTTTTTTTTATTCTTATTCGTATTGAAATGGGACACTTTATATATTTTCGAAGGATTTAAAGAGTACATGCTATATGTTTCGTTATTTCTGTGAAAGAGTCTTAGAAAATAGGTTTTTTTAAATAAATTTAATAAATTTATATTTTCAAAGCATGTCTTTATTTTAATGAATAAGTTAAAACTTGGTACCCATTTCAGGCGTCATTACGTTATAAGTAACATATAATATCTTAAATTAGTTTTGATTTATTTTATTAGTTTACATTGAAACTGTAAAATTCTTTATAAAAAACCTGTATATTATGTAATCAATGACAGATATTTATAACATTGCAATGTAAGATAAAATTAAAGAATTTTACTTTTATTTCTTTAAATTTTAATGAAATAATATTTATTAAATTATAAAACTTATATAAAATTTATTTTACTCAATTGAAAAACTTATTCAGTAAAATTTTCGAATAATCGATATTTTATCTCTTGTTGCAAATCATTTCAAGGATGGCTTACTTCGTACAAAAACAAAAGTAGAAAGCAAAGAAACACAGATTACGATTTATCGGTCCCGTTAATCTGTGGTAAGCTAGTGCACAGCTATCTGATCAATCCCAATGCTTCCAACCGTATCTCAATTATTGACCGATGAATAAGTAAGGTTTCGAATAATTGTTGCATGATTGGATTAGGGCTGTGTGTATGGCTTGGTGAATCTTTTTCCCGACGAGTGAAGGATGTCCGCACCTTGAATGATCTTAATGGTCTCCGTGTCCTTTCCTGAATTTCCGAAATCATCTAAGACAGTAGTCTTCAACACCTAGGGGCATACCATACCGATCTATGGATCAAATAGTGCAGGG
This sequence comes from Trichonephila clavipes, assembly GCA_019973935.1. Classification (NCBI taxonomy): domain Eukaryota; kingdom Metazoa; phylum Arthropoda; class Arachnida; order Araneae; family Nephilidae; genus Trichonephila; species Trichonephila clavipes. The sequence goes on from BMAU01012426.1 coordinate 198,666, forward strand.
CCACCCAAGAAAAATTAAACTATTTTTATGTTATTTAGTGTGGTGTATTTCTCACGGATAATGTTTCTTGCACTGGTTAAGGGTTCTACATCTAAATAAGGCATTATCCCCATGAGGTTATATTGAAATTTTGTACTATACACAACGTGTGCATGCGGCTACATGGCGTTCAAGGGGTTATGTACAATTAAATTAAAAATATTAAATCAAATCAATCTAAAAGATAAACAATGAACATCCACTCTTAGTGGGCGGTGATAAAATTATCAAACGTTGTCCGGTCTGCAGAGATAGAAAGGTTGAGAAACACTGATCTAAGACATATGCTGGCTTTGACATGTGCTCTAAGACGAGTGCAGACGCGCACTTGATACTAACGTTAATGGTCGCGCGAGGTGACGAAGTCACTTCAATCTTTTTTTATAATTATATTTATTGTACACGATAAAAATCGTAATTCCAGTCAAAAATTTTACTAAGAGAAAATATACTTACCTACTCTTAAGAACTTTTCAATTTTTCTTCCAAAAATTGAGAAGAATTAGCAATAAAACTGAAGCAAAAAGTCTCAAATGTGCATGACTTTAATAAAGGACACAAACCGCAGACACTTTCGCTAACATTACAGGAATGCTATTTGCATTCAAAATTGTCATATTTTGTTCAAGTTATTGTAGTTTTATTGTCCTTTGGGGATCGACCAACGGCATGTTGAACTTTTTCTTACTTGTGTCTTTTTGACAGGGCGAAATATGTCTTGTGGTGCCCTTATTTTTCTTCCTTCAGTTCTTTAGGTAGCATTTCGAAGTTTTCCTTTCAACTCAAATGTTTCATGTTCATCGTTTTTCTTAAATTTATTTTCGCTCTCATGATTAATCTGCATTATTTCAGCAGGTTCTTCTCTTGCTTGATCAGTTTCAACTTCCTTCAAAAGAGATCGCAAATGCCCATTTCTTTTTTTATATATTCTGCTCATTTGTATTTATAAACCATAATAAGTCGTACACTGCACTAATCAAAACCGTTAAGTTGAACACAAGGGGAAAATGTAGCCTGTTCAGAGAAAATATTTTGGAATGGTAGTGGTCGCATCTAGAACTTAATTAGAACAGGTTTTATAAGATTGTAAAAAAAGCCTCTGTCACTCCCAAAAAAAGAGGGAGATATATGACAAACACATTTTAGTTCCCATGAAGACTGTCCTATAGGAGAATACTGTTCACATCATAGGTAACAAATAAATAGTTTTCCCAGAATTAACGATTTCATGAGCCTGGAGTGACTCTGTGCCCCTCACGTCCACTCCCGAATTAATAACATCCTCATCATAAATATGACGTACACTGTGGCACATTGTGTTTATTTGCATTATTGCTATTATCAAACTCATACAACAAATAATGTCTCACGTGCACTTGCTCTTTATCCTAATACTTTGCCCATGTTGGCTCCAATAATTTGAAATATTGATCTTGCAGTGATAATGGAACTGAATTTTGGGATTATGAATATTTTATTAGTTTAATATTTTTTTTAAATATTTCTTGTTTAAAACACACTAAATTTCTACATTTTTGAAATTTTTTTAAAATTAATTATTAAAAAATTAAATTTCGATTCAATTACTAAAAAAATTATCACGTTTCTGAAATACTCATAATCTATATTAAAGAAATAGGAGCTATGTTAATGATTTATTTTTTGAAGTTCTGACAGGATTTTGTCTAGGGTGCATAATGTACTCATAATCGTATTATTTACAGTAATATTGCAAATGGAAACCATAGCACTGGATTGTGAAATAAAATTTCTAACTCTTGATACATTTAACATTTTATATATTTATATATATCCTAAATTTCTGTACTCATTAAAACACTTATTTAAATTCCCCAAAACTATGTAAAAAAATGAAAATTTATAAATATGGGCACCAGAGTAATTACATTTCAAAGATATTTTTTCAACAAAAATAAAATTTAAAAAAAAGCTTTTTAATCATGAACAAAAATGTTATTTATTTCTATTAATTAAATGTATAACCGTATATTTAAAATTCAAACTATTGAATATTTAAAATGCAATAATGAATACTTAAAATGCAATAATGAATATATAAAATGCAATAATGAATATTTAAAAAACTGCGATAACTAATATTTAAAATTTATTTCTATAAATTATGATCTAATACAAAAATCGATTTTGAAGACTAAGGTTTTCTATTTTAATTTAATTATTTGTAAATAAAGTTTGGTATAATAATCAGATTTTTAGCTTTTAAAATTTAGTTACATACCTTGAACTCAAATGAGTGTCTATAACCTCATAGCTTAAATTTGGTAAATATCTAAACTGCCCACTTTTCCCAAAACAATGGAAAAGTAACAAAAACATGAAACTAATTCTAGAAAAGATTTTTATTAAAATTTTTAGTTCCTTACTTCAAATATTTTATCAACATTTTTGCAAGTTTTTCTTTAAGTAATTAATACCCTAAGAAACAAAATTTCCAATGCCTTCACCCAAATATAATTTCTTGATGAATTTTCTTAAAATTTTAATTCATATTAATTTAATTAGTAATGAATGGAGAAAACTAATAAGAGTTATAATTAACACTTGGATGTTCTTAGTTTTAATATAATATTTAGAAACTGAAGTCGTGAATGTTCTCAAAATCATACCTTTTTGTTTAAAATGTACAAAAAAGGGAAAATGTAATGGAAAATGTTATTTTCCAAAAAAGAATCAATACAAACATTTTACGACAAAGATAATAAAAAATATTTTATGATTTAACACAATTTCTTGACAGAAACCAGAGATATTTCTTAAGAGTTTAATCGAAATATGATAACACAAAAGCTGAGTGGAAATTTCTACAGATTACCTTTCTTTGATTTGCTTCAAATATTCTACCACAATAAAAGACAGTTTTTACTATTTCATACATTCCCCCGGCCTTTCTTCTTCACGATTCTTTACATCACGCTGTTTGTGGCTTTTTCCATCAGGTGTCTTGTTTCATTTGTAATCTTGTAAATAACGTTGGGAAATGTTTTTCCTGTGGTGATTGTTACAGCGCCTACGGTTTTTTTCTTTCTTGCCACTAATGGAATGAAAAAGAAGAAGATTTATACATCGTTTGGCATTACTGAAGATGGAATTTTTTTCTCTACTGTTCTATGTTTTATTTTGCCTTAGAACCTAACCGCAGAAAAGACAAGTTGGGATTTACTGGTAAAAGAATTCAAATGCTAGACTTAATCAATATGACATGCATTTTGTATCAATTTCAGTTCAGTTATTTTAATAATGATTCCCATTTTTTATTTGCCTTATTAGATTTTATTGATAACGTGAGAATACTTAAACACTTAGAGAAAAAATGTAGAACATATCTTAAAAATTTTAAGAGGATTTTTTTTTAAAATTTCAAATGGGGTTACTTAAAACCCAAAGCAACTAAGTTAATCATTTTTCAATTATCAAAACATGCATTAATTATGCATATTTTTTAAAATTTTAATTAAATATAATTAAGTATAACAAATCCAGTTGTGTTTAATCTATTGTAAAAATGCAATTCTATATATTCATAGATGAAAGAAATATATTAACATTTAACCCTCAATTTCTTAAATTAATATTCTCACATTTTTTGTATGTTTCTTTTTTGGAACTTTTTTTTTTGACAAAGCTGTATCCGTTTTATTTATTTGCTTATTTATTTATTTTACTTATTTTAATGATTTGCATATTAAATTATTCTGTTTACTCCTAAATTCAGGAATATAGATTAGAATATAGGTATATATTTGGCAATAACAATAAAGCATTTTTTATGAATTATATTAAACAATGTAAAATATCATTGAAGAGTAACCCATTCTCGTTTTTATAAACTTAAAACAGATAATTTTTTTGTATATAGATTTTTTTGTTATGTTAGTCAAAAAATGCTAGATAATTCTTAAAATTAAGTGGTTAAGGAATGATAAACAACCATGCTAAGAAATCTGAGATTCAAGTGCTAAAAATTGAGGGGTGTTTGGAAAATATTCTAAACACAATAAAAAAATAAAAGCTATCTCAATTTAGAAGCTAAAATGAGAAAAAGAAACTAATTTTGAAAACTTAACCTTTTACACATCTCAATGTTCTTTAAATGTAACACCTATTTTGAAAAACTCTTTAACACACACTTGTTTTGGATTAGTTTTCAGAAAACAGAGAGAGAGGACATATTAAAATAAATATTAACAAATTCATGCACCCATTTTTACCTTTTTGAATTCAAAAATTCATATAAAATTAAAAGTTAAACATTTTTATAACTTGATAAAATTAATTTTAAAAATTGATCCATTTTTGATATGATAAGCTATAATTTAAATAAAAAAAGAATAAATTATTATATTAGGCAAGAAATTTGTATGTTAAAAAAATAAAGCAATTGCGTGTTTAATTTGATTTTTAACTCACTAACACTACTTCGATAAGAGAACAGAGAAGAATGGAGAAAATTTCATGAATGTTGACCAAAACTTCTAATAAGTGTCGACAAATGATGTTTATGATTATTTATCTACTTCTCAATTTTCCTATATACCTCCTTTCCCTTCCCTTTCCCTAAGGTTCTTCAAAATGGCAAAGAGGAAATTTCGATAACCGAAGCAATGAACAAATGCATATCTGGGTATAGCAAAGACAGTAGCTACAGCATCCAATTATTCAACAGATGAACATTTTGCAGCGAGCAATAAAAAAAATCTTTGTGTTTCGTTGTTTATTTCTGCTTAATGTTCTGCTTAATTTGTGTTATTTCTGAATGCACACAATGTGGAAATTTACTTCCTACTTCTAAAATTTGTTTTTAAAAAGGGATCTTTGAATTTAAATATCATTAGTTGTATTTTTTAAACTCTTCCAAAAAAATGAAAAGTTAACACTTAATGTTTAGTTTACAGAACCTGTTATGTATAAATCAATATTTTTTTTAAAAAAGATTCCAAATTTTTTTCGCATTTCGTCATCTTTTTGGTGGATTATGAAAAACTTTCAGCCTTTTTTTATTTATTTGCTACCATTGTAATATATTATATCGTGTTGTAACAGCATTGATAAAAATAGCTATAACTGATAAACTTTCCAGAATTTCTTGTTTCATTACCTCTAACGAAAGGTAAGAGGACACGTTTCAAAAGATGCTATGGTAGTGAAATGGTAACGCAAAACCTAACGAAAAAATTGCAAAAAAAAGTAGTTAAATGATACAAATTAAAAATATTACTTTTCGTACTTAGATTCATATGTTGTAATTGAGAAATATTTTCTCTCAAGTATGAAAAAACAATATTATTCAATTTTTCACTCAAAAAAAAAGAGCTTGTTTTCTTATTTCTAAGTCCCAGTAAGCAATTCATTTGTCAAGTACATGAAGCGTATGTTGAACAATGTGAATGGAATGATTTCAACCAATGGAGATGAATTATCAAATATAATTTTTAAAAATTTACCGCAAATTAATATTTATTTAGATAATGAACGTAGTATTTCATGTTTCAAGCATTAACTTTTAATATATTCAACTAGTAGGTTAATCCACAAAATCGTTATTTTTACGATACTGCAAAAATGATTTAACTCTGTTGGACTGTCTTCTGAAAAATAAATATCTTTTGTGGCTCTGTTTTCTTTTTCTTTTTTTTTGTCGTCACACTAGTCTTTTTGAGTATAGAATTTTTTTATTTATTTTTTTTGTGTGTGTACTTAAACGATTTCTTCAACGTGACCTGCTCCACTGATGTATCTTGGGAAATAGACCTACACTATGAAGCGATCTCTGGGATTTTGTGGGGATTACGACGTTTAGAACGGGGCCCACTTTCAACGAAATAACAAAAGTTCCTCTAAAGAAAAATATACACTTTTGAAGAACAGACTCCTATGCTACCAGTATTTGCTTTCTCCCAATATAAATCTTGAGCTTAAGGCATAAAACGTAGAAGAGTTTGAGAGCGACGCTATTACATTCCTGAAATCAATATTTTTGATATAATTTGTTGTATTTCTTTCACAAAATATTTCATAACTTCCCATTTGAATTGTATCTTCATTAAACAGGATATTGATAACATTTTTATAGTGCATTAGTAAATGAAACTACGCTTGACTAATTATAATTCATTGGATTTTTTTAATACTTATATTTTTTAAAACATTAATATTAATTAAATCAGTGATTCTCAAACTGTGGGGTGTGCCCCTCTAGGGGGGCATGACAATCCTACGTGGAGGGGTGGCAGAGCTTATCGAAATTTCGTAAATAAAAGATTATTTGAAAAAAAATTATTAACTTACTTAAAAAGGAAGTAAAACAAAATATATTCTGATATATTAAAAAAGGAAAAATGCACATTTACACCGATATAATATAATTATAAATGTATCAAAACGTATATGATATAGTTTATCAATAGTAAATTAAGAACACATCATATAATTACTATTGTTGGAAATGACAGTGTTCTCCAACATTTTTATCGTCGCGGACCGGTCAACGTTGGCCCGCTGATCGGTAGGACGAAGGGCGTAGCTACCGACGTATCAGCCGTATCAATGATACGGGGCCCCAGGCTTCAGGGGTCCCAATTTATGTAATTAAAATATCTCTAACTATTAAGGAGTTTCAAAAAAGAACCCCCAAGAAATTTTTATTTTGGGCCCCCTCAGGACTAGCTACGCCAGTGGGGAGGACGTTGATTGTTTATATTTCAGACTGTTTTGATGTAATAATTTTAATTTAATTGCATTTAATAGTGGCTTCAGAATAAAATATAGCTACACCAAAAAATGAATATAAAGTGGTTTCCATAAAAAGTAGCCCAAACCCAAGAAAATTATACCGTAGTAAATAAATCGAAAATAATTTAATATTTCTTGTGTGAACCAGTAATATTTGATCCACGGACTGGTACCGGTCCGTGGACCGGGGGTTGGAGACCACTAGTATACGACATCAATTTTATTTTCAGTGCAGAAAATTCATCCTCTACTCCTGTATAAAATTCAAAGAATGATTTATTACAAAATTGCCTTTTGATTTCGACACTTAACGTGAAATCTATAAATAATTTTTCTTCGGCAATTGAGACTCTTCTGTATCAAGGTATCTGGGAAATTTCTAACCTTGGTATTTTCTTTAATTAAAAATTATTTTGCTACCTGTTCCAATTTAAAATTTAGAAAAGAAAAGTAACATAATATTTATCCTATTATTTAAAAAAAATAACAAAATATCTATTACTTAAAAGTACCATTTACAAAATTTAATACACATCTTGAAAGGTTGTACAGGTTCTTAATTAAAATCGTCTCGTCGCCTTAGCGTCAAAGTACATTATTATTGCTTTCAATGTATTGTTATTGTATGTGGAGGGGGAATGAAAATTTTGATTGAAAACTGGGTCGCGATAATTGAAAGTTGGAGAAACTCTGAATTAAATAGTAACTTTATGCTATTTATTCAAATTAAAATATCAAAATGTATCGCAATATATTTCAAAATTAACTTTGAATGTACTGTTTTATTTTAAACAGAGGCTGTTATCGTACATTTTTATAAAATTAATGGAAAAGTAACTGTGTTCAATAAATACTTTTATTTTTTCTTAGTAAAATTATATTTATTAATAACTTGGATTTCCTTCCCTTGCATTCAGGCATATTGCGTGGACCTATATTTTCAAATGGCCCATAATTAGTTTTAGGCATGTTCTCCATATAACGTGCACCAATATTTAAGAAAAAACCTGAAATGTACGTGTGCATTGTCTTTTGAAGTCCAGATATATAGTGTCTGATAAGATAATAATAACGTGGAATGAAATTAAATCTGACATATTTAAAATCTGGTATACCTCACTACACCTTCTAACATACTCTGATTGTTTATTTATGGATCATAATAATTTTTAATATTTAAAAATACAAATTCATAAGTTATACGATTCTTTTAAGTAAACGGTATCTAGATACATGTAGAAATCTAATTTTTACGACAACTGTTTAAAAAGGAGCGTCATTAACGGAGCATGGCAATAAGAATATTTTTTACCCCATTTTACCTGGCAGCAAAAGAGCACCTATATCTACCAATGCACATTATAACTTTAAATCATATGCAACGCAGTTTGGAATTGTTTTTTGTGATGTTGCGACTCAGAACTATTTTTGTAAGAAGCAAAGAATTTAAGTTCAGATATATATAGGCTTGGAATTAATTGAAGAATTAATTAATTAAAAATATATATTTATTTCTTTAATTCTGATAGAGATATCAAGAAGTACATAGGCTAAATTTATATTCTTTACATCTCTTATATATATATTTGTTATTATTCTTGTGATATAGGTTTTAGTATTTTTAAAACACTAAAATAACAATAATAATAATGTTAATGAAGTACTATTTCAGCAGTATAGGAAATCTAAGAAATATCTGTTGTCGGTGGAAAAGTGGGCTTTCTTAAAACCAAATTATAGTTCCATCATTGGCATAAAACTACTTAAAACTTTTATAGATAATAAATAAAACACACATGTTAACAACATAATAAAAATACTACCCGTTAAACTAAAATTTAAAGTATGCATGATATTACCTTTTAGGTATTACAAAGCTTTCAAAAACTTTAAAAGGTTAATATTTCATGAATTTCTCGTTCTTAAGAGAGCTGCATATGGGTTTAAGAGAGCATAATACTGTATTCCCATCTTTTTACTTATTATTTTAATGGTTTTTTGAAGTTCTTGGTTTTCATGAAGCTTGTAAGATTAGCTTTGCAACTCTTTCAAAAAAGCTTTTGCGTTGAAACTAGTTTTACACAAAGGAGTATCTTATCTCTCATCTATTATCCACAAATTACTAAGAGAAAGAAAACTTGGTCATAAAAACTGTAGATAAAAATACTATAAAAATATGCCTTTCTTCAATATTTATTTAAATTGTTTTTTATATTTTAAAGCCAACAAACTAATCAAAAAAGGGAATACTAAAACCACTATTTCATAAAATGTAACTTTCTTCTAGTTAATGATGCTATTTGATTCCTAAAAATATTCTTGCCCAAAAAGAAACTTTTTTGTATCAATTTTTCAAAAAAATGTACCGATTTACAGGATTAATTACTTTTTTGTAATTACTTTTTCTCGTAATAATATTTATAGGTTTTCGTATGTCATAAAGTGTTACTTTATTATTTTGGCTCTAAAAATCCTGAAAAAAAGTTTTTTGAAAAAAAATTTTTATTCTTAGAGTTTTGGATTATAATAAATATAGTAATGCGCTATTTTTGTGTTTATTATTGTGAATTTAAAATTGCTACATATATTGTTTCGTATGGACAATGCATTAATTCTAAAATAAATTGAATTCCAACTGCTATAACAGATTTCTAGGCATTTTTTATTGAATTGTTAAATAATAGTTTTATCATTTAATAAGTGCGCTTAACGAAATATCCAATAACAGAGTGCATAAAATTTCAATGGATTCAAACATAACGGTCTTGATAAATGAACTAGGGAATAGAGGGTTTTCAATTTATCTCGTCAAAAACAAATGAATTATTATTAACACATACGGGAAATAATTAAAATAATAATTTCTATTACCTTTTTCCTTCAAAATTGAAACTTTTTTCAAGCATACATATATATAAATAAATACACATCCCTAAACACTAATATAGTTGATTTTTTATAACTGTTTACCGGTTTTTTTTAAGTTATATATATTTTTTATATTTTGAATTCATACAAATGAATGTGTGATTTAATTTTAAGAGATACAAAAAATAATATTTTAAAATTCCGTTTATATTAAAAGAGAATTAAAAAAAGTATAAGGATAATAACCATCTATAATAAAAAATAATAATATATTTGAATAAATATTATATATACACTCCTGTCCATAAATTAAGGATAATGAAGTTAAGGCAAAGAAACAATCAGAAGCAAAACAAATTGGACTTATTTGTAAAGTCTATTTATTAAACAAAAAGTAAAGAGCAAAAGTGATGGTATATGTTTGACATAATTTAAAAAAATTGCGATTTTTTCCCTGGAGCAAATTTCAAAAAAGAACCTATTTACAAAAAACAGTATAACATGGTAAGTATGATGGTTAATACGGAGTATGTCTCCCGGACGAAGCAATACAGGCCTTACAACGCCTAGGAATGCTGAGTATCAAAAAATCAATCTGATCTTGGGGAATATTACACCACTCAACAAGCACAATGCCCTCCGAAGTTCCGGTAGACAGGTGGGAGGGGGTTGACGGTCGGCAATTCATCCACCAAGCATATCCCACACATGCTCTATTGGATTCAAGTCCGGTGAGTGTGCTGGCCAATCCATACGGGTGATATCCTCCGATTGAAAGCATTCATCTACATTGTTTGCACGGTGAAAACGGGCGTTGTCATCCATAAACAGAAATTCAGCACCCATGGTGCCCCGAAACAAACGTACATGTTGTTCCAGAATGACATCCCAATAGATGTGGCCTGTCATCGTTACACTTTGAACATGCAGGTCAGTTCTAGAACCAAGAATAATTCCTAACCAAGCGAGCCATCCTGCACCACTGTAACGGTGTCATTCAATGGTGTTCCCTTGATGGTAACGGGTACCTGGCGCTCTCCATATTAAAGTTCGGCGAGAATCAGACTGCAAACTAAACCTGGACTCGTCGGAAAACATCACACAAGACCACTGTTGTGATGCCCACAATGCGTGCTCTCTACTCCAGGTTATTCGTTGGCGACAGAGAGTTGCGGTAAGTGGAACACATCTAAAACGTCTATGAGCATATATACCAATGCGCCCTAAGCGTTTGCACACGGTCTGCCTTGAAACTGTCGTACCGGTAGCTGAAGAGAACTGACGAGACACAGGTATGATGCGGCTCTCCGTCTTTTTCTTTTGGCAGTAACTGCCAAATAACGGTCCTCATTCGGTCTTGGAACTCGGGGGCGACCTGTATTGTAACATCTACTCACATTACCATCATCTTGGAATCGTTGCAAAGCCTGGAGATGACACTCTAAGCGATTTTAAGTTCCTCTGATACTTCCAATTGGTACCGGTCGTAAAATAATTCAACCACCTAAAAATCATCCAAATGCTTCCTTTGTGCCATAACTATGCGGTTATTGCACTGAAAGGCTTTTAAAGCGCTTTTGAACAATTTTACATCTTTGCCAACATTCCTTATATACCCCTCTCTTACACTTTCGTCATTGTGACGTACTACCCGCGC